>CM048824.1:46655798-47211769 GCA_026586065.1 Dioscorea zingiberensis | reverse complement strand
TTAAGGGAAAACCATAATACAAGTTAGAAATATCCAAAATACCTCCCTTCAAAAACTCAGGCTAAAAAGCGCGGGTTGGTTGTGTTCAATATGACAAGCTTCACACAACTCAACACCTCTGCTAATCGCCTTCGAAAGCTTCTCCATCAAATATCAAGTTTCAACATCCACCTTTTTTAATTCCCTCGTACAGCGTAATTTACCCAAATTAGCTTAATGAGTTCTAAATATACTTTACACTCTTTTGTATCTTTCTATAATCAATGGATATGAATTTTTAGTAGTGGCGTGTAGTAATAGTTTCAACTAATTGCCACCAACCGGAGGTGTGGAGGAAGTTGTAATGTTTATCTACATTTTATCCCTTTGATTGGTCTTTTAAACTTCGATGTTGTTACCACTAGCTTCATGAATGTAAAGAGATTTCTTTACTAATTTCTCCTCCTTCATAAATCTCTTTTTTTTATGAGTTTATTTTATGCAACAATGGTTTGGTTGGTTTTGCATTGCATGGGTAAGGCCTTTGCTAGAATTTGGATGCATTTTAATCAAAATGTTTGGTCATAAAGACTTAGATCTCTACTACTTTTCTTAAATTACTAATTATCTACCTTTTGTTGTAGTGTTCAATTGACCACTCTCCATTGGTCATGTCTTGTAGTTCTCATAGTTTTCAAGTTCCTTTGAAAGGGATTAAACCTTTTTTAGATTCAAAACTAACTATTAAGTTTAACTAATTGGAGCTACATACAATATAATTACAATTGTTTTAACTCCACTCAAGCTCATTGGTAGCTTGATGCATAAATTCTGTTCTCATAATAAAGTATGCAAACTCAAGAAGGAACTTAAAAAATAGAACTGTGGAAGCTACTTAAAAGACTCACAAAGCAATACTACTTCTACCTTTAAAATCTGTGACAGATGCACTCTAATACCCACCTCCCGAGGTCATTTCTGAACCTAGAGGGTTTGTATAATAATAGAGACATAAATCTAGGTTTTATTTATATAGTCAGTTGAAGTAAAACATCAAATCCACTTAATTTTTTTTTTGAGATGCGAATACTTTTAATAGTCGTAACATATTAATGTCTATGATAATGCCTATGGACACCTACTTTAACTACATGTCACACCCTACCTACCCCCGCAATGATGAAGAATCGCTCTAGAGACGCTCGCCATGTTCTCCGTGGGATGCTAAATGAAGGCATCAAAAGGGATGGAAAAGCACCGGAAGCTGCACTCCCCCATGTTAGAATCCTACCTGGAGATAAAGAGGATGATAAAGAGAGGAAAAACGCCAGTGGAGAAAGAGATAAGCAAACATAAGCCAAACTTGAACTCCTCTTCTTCTTTCTTTTCTCCCATTCTCCTGACAAATCATCGACTTAACCATTAGAGCCGCACCTGAATTAGAGCCCTGTAATTCCCTCCCTCTCACCTGTGGTTTACTCTCTTCTTCTTGTCCCCATTCCGCGTGAACTCTCAAGCTGAGAGAACACTTACAACCACATCTTCCCTTTCAAGATGTATATCATTAGTTTGTCGGAGATCTCGACTATCCATGTGGCACAAAATAAAGTTTTCTGGGGCTTAACATTCTACAACCATTTAAAGTGATTTTTTTAATTATTATCTTTTACATTTAAGAGGGTTGAAATTACCTGTAAGTTTCACTAAACCATCACTTTTATCATTTCCTGCATTAATCGAACTTCAATTTGTATCAAAATGGTTACTTCAACTTTAATTTCATTCTCATCTAAGCAGCAAATCACTCACAAAAATCTCGTAACCCCCCAATTTGAATAATAAATTGTTGACGTGGCTTACCTGAGAGTAAGCCCAATCAACTTATATTATATTATACAAAAAATAACCATATAAGCATTGTTTCTTCCCTTTTCTTTCTTTCTTAATCGTAGTTACATCCCCTTAAACTCTAGATCCTCTGGGCTTACATACATGCAAGCATCTTACGCTTAATCATCACAAAGCAAGAAAGCTTTTCACAAATAATCCATAGAGGGAGATGAAGTCAGTTATGGAAGGGGAAGAGTATGCTCGCTTTCTTCATCTTCATTTGGTACTCCAACATCAAAGGTTGGGTGGAGCTTCAATGATCCCAGATGCAGAGGAAGAAGAGGGTAGTCGGGTACAAGGTCTATGTCATGGAGGGCAAGATGAAGGGTTCTTTTTAGGAAGAGCTTCCGCGGTGGCTCAAGGATAGATACATCTGTAGGGTTTATGGCTGGTGGTGATCCTGATCCCATCACCTCTGATTCCTTTCCGGTCTACACCTTCCCTTCTTGTTTGGATTTACTTGATGTTACTGGTTGTTGTTTTGTAGATACCCTAGAAAAATTTCGTGTGATTTGTTTCTAGAACTGAGCTTTTCTTTAGGTGTTTTTCTATTATTTGATCAATGATTTGGAAGAGATTTAGGTTGATGAGATGATTTGTCTTGTCCTTTATTTGTTATTGTCTTTCTATAGATCTTTGACAACCAGTTGTTTTTGAGAATGTTGTTAGATGCTATGAAAAGAGGGCTCGTTGTCACGGGCTAATTTATGATGCTGAGGATCTAAGTTTAGGGATGTAACTCTTGATTGAGAAAGAAAGAAAGGGGAAGAAAGAAAATGGATGCTGACATGTTTTTTTTGGATAATATAATAAGCTGAGTCAGCTTTTCCGGTGGCCACATCATCAACTTATTCAAATCGGGGGTCAGAATTTTGTTAGTGACTTGTCGGTGAAATGAAATTAAAGTTGAATTGTACCATTTTAATACAAATCAGTTTCTGATGCTTGAATCAGTAAGAATAAAAGTCAATAGTTTAGTGACCACTAATTTTAACTCACATTTAAGATGATGAAGCTAAACTCGTCATTAATATTTAATTTATTTATTTTTTAATTTTACCACTAATATTTAATTAAATTCATTTGAGAATAAAATTTTGAATTTAAATTCAAAATAATAACATTTAAAATATTATTTATAAAATTAAAGCATTCATGACATTATTTAGTTCAATATATACATCATAAATAATATTTAATTCAAAAAATTAAAAAATAATTAGTTTTTTAATAAATATTAGTAAGTGGATAAAAAAATACAATTTTTGTTTTTTAACAAGGTAAAGGTAAGAAATAAAAATCGTGGCTGAAAAATGATATTTCCTATAATACCCTCACCTATATAGATTTTTTATGTTGGGTGTTCTAGAGATAATTGGGGGTAAAAAAGTCTTAACGTATATTTATAATCAATTAATCGTGCGTGAAGCGATTAACAACTTCATAAAGCAAGAGACATATATATATAGAGAGAGAGGGAAAGCAACAAGAAAACATAAGAGGGATTCGGTGAAAGATCGGAGATCGAAGGAGGGGATCGCGATGCAGACGCTCCAGCAACACCAGCGATCTGCGGCGGCGCCGGCGGCTGTGGGGTCGACGGCGAGGAGAAGGTGCGAGGGCACGGCTTTGGGCGCCATCACTCTTGACCTTCGCCCCGGGCTTGGCGTCGGTCCCTTCACCATCGGTACTACTCTTCTCATCCCTTTTATATTTTGATTCTTATTCTTCTCCAGATGAATGTTCGCTGATCGTTGCGATTGGTTTGGGTAGTGGTTTGTTGTTTGATATATCTGGGATTGACCTTTTTCTTTCCTTAGGGTTTTGGATCGTGTAGTAGGTCATCTAATTGTTGTTTTGTGTGCTGTATATTTGCTTCTAAGACGATTATGTGGAAGTGATCAATGTGTAAATGATGGTTCGAGACTGACATCTTTTTCCCTAGGGCTTTTGAAGCTGAATTTGGTTATCTAATTGTTGTTTCTCGCACTTTCTATTGTATAATCTGTTTACTCGGAGACAGCCATTGTTAAACGATTTACGGACTGTTTCAATTGATTTGGGTGATGCTTGGTCCTTTTATGGATTTTTTTTTTTTTTTGGAGTAGGCTATCTAGTTGTTCTTCTTTTGTACTCTCCATTTATTTATAATTGGATCACCTGGAAGATGGGCCAATGGTTAAATGATTCACAGACTGTTTTGTGGGATGCGGGTGACAGTTGTTTATCTGATTTCTCCAGATCGACATTCTGGATTATGAAATAGATTATCTTGTTGTCTTTTGCAATCTATATTATTTATAATTTGATTGTCCGAAACAGAGACCAATGATCGTGAGGGTATTGCAAGATGGTGAGAAAATAAAGAAGTTGAGAAATATATGCGGTCTTCCATTTTCCATGAGTATCAATTTATCACCCTCATGGATTAATGAGAATTGTCGTTTTCAGACAGACGGCCTCTTGTTTTGTTTCTCCGCTGATTCAGGAAAAGGGCTTTATGCTCGATCTTGGCCATGTGTAACCGTTGAAGTATATTTAAACTGTTCTGTACGTCATTATCTCTGGCCAAGGACTCACACACCTTTTACCATTGATATATTATTTGTTTTTACGTGAAGAAGATATGACAGAAAAGTTGAAATTATTTATACAAAAATCTCTAGAACCTGCCAGCCCAAAGTTGCATTTAATGATTCAGAAAGTTTGGTATCAATACGCTATAAGTTCGATAAAGGCACTTGGCTCCTACTTGAGCACTCAGAAAATCACTTAAAAATCTTCTGATGTGTTACCTTTTTAACTTGAGATCACCATTTTTTTGGTGCAGGGATGCCTCATCTGTGAAGCCTTTGCTCAAATAGAGCACCAACCCAGCATCTATGATGTGGTTCATGTGAAGTATCTTGATGAGGTTAGAAGTGATTAATATGCTTTGAAATCCTCTTTTAGATATATGTCAACCTTTATCATTGAACTTACCTCCTTTAGTCTAAGATGTAGATTTGACAGTTTTTTTTATCCTTAAAGATCTCACTCTTCATCACTAATTCTTGATGATGAAGACAATGATGGAAATATTTTTGAGACTTTTTGAATCATTAATTTAATTTTTTTACCTATTTCTATTTTTGTGAACTTAATTAAGCAAGGATACACTTTTTACTTTCCGAAACTATTAAGATGTTCACAAGGTAGGAACAGGTCCCTGAACCAATATATATTGTATGCGCCAAGCCATGTGGTTTCAATTAGTTTAATTGAGAGTTTTGCACATGCAAGTAAGCTTGAAGGAATAATTTAACCATGAAGTCTTTATCACTGTTTCATGTTTTTGCAGGAACCTTTAAAACTGGATATAGTTATTGGCTTCCCAGACCATGGTTTCCATCTTCGCTTTTGATCCTTGGTCACAAGTATGCTTTTCCTTGAATTTTAGATTTTGCATTTTAGTTTAGTTATTTTCTTGATATCTCATCTCCTGGTTAACAGTTAAAAGATTGGGATGCCTCTTGTAAGCCCTATAACTTCTCAAAAATAATGGAGTTGCTTTTTGGCTTACTTGGAATTCACAATGTTTGCTTCATCTTGTGTCATATTTTGTATAGTATGTTATATATGAATCCTTTGGTTGCTTAGAGAGGAATGATAATAATCTTTTTATTCTTAATTCATAATTTGTTTGTGAATCCATTTACCTGAAATTCTCTCATACAGAAAATAAACCCTACTTCTAGGCATGTTGACCTATATGAAGGCTGGATCTTTTTATTTTTCGAGTCATCAACAATTCACAGTTTAAGTATTTTTAGTTCAATCAACAAGTCTACTTTGATATCAACTGGACAAAATTTGATCCAGTTACTTTGTATCTAGTGATTTACTAATTTGTGTGCAAGTCAATCATGCTACTTGGATAGGCAGACATTACAATAAACACACAAACTGTGTAGGTTTTAGCAGTTTCATGACATTGATCTAAGTGACAAATCTGTTCCCAACGTCGTGTTCTTCTTGTGGAAGATGTGTGTAGCATTTTGTCAGCATAATAAACGTGGTTAATTGGTCAAGGACATCCTTCCATCTACAATAGCATTCCATAACTGTACTTATCAAGAGTTCAAATATTCTACTGTTTGTCATGCATTAGAGAGTAAAAATTTTCATCTTCTAGGTGAATATTCCACCAAGTATCCCTTTTTGATGGGTTGAAAGGACATGAACCACATTCAAGACTGAGCGCATATTACTGTGCAACAAGGTTGGCCCTAATAAAAACATAAACAGAAGTTAGGGTTAGGTTGAATAAATAGAACACAGCTGGGATGAGCTCATGCAGCCTTGGAAGTTGGTGCAATTTGAACAAGTTAATGAACTTTAGATAACAAAACTACTGAAGAGCTTGTTCTGTACAACTAAAGGAGCACTTATCTTATCAGCCGACCATTCAGTGGCACAAGATACATGGTCCATTTTGAGCTCTGATAGTTAGAATTCTCTGACAGAACTTGACATTCTAGTTGAAGCATTCGATGAGTTTCAAATGGGTTTGGAACCAGCTACAACTCATGAGATGAGCAACTCCAAGACATCATATTGGTTTCATCTGTGGATCTTGTTCTTTTTGTTTGACAAAGCATATTTCAAAGTATGTTAGAAAAAAATTAACATACTGTATTGTACTTTTGTTTCTTAAATCCTTGTTTGTCTAATGGGCAAAGCTCTATTCCGAAGTAGGTTATAGAAGTTTAACATATCATATTTCACTGTTGTTTCTTAAATCCTTATTTATTTAACGATTTATGGTTTATTTTCTTGTGTGCACTACCTTTGAAGATTAAAATTAATACTTCTGCAGAGATTAAGGCCTGATTGAGGTTTATGATGTGAAACGGTTACAAGTAAATGCGCTTATGCAACTTCACTGATTGGGTAGCAAAAGAAATTAAATTAGCTATTCATGATTATTTGTTGGCTGTGATTTTTTGTTTATTTATCTTATTTCTTTCTTCCAGAGGTCCACAAGCGTTGGCCACTTTTCTGGCAGTATGCAATCTTTTTGGACCTACCTATCCTGGAATTCACGACAAAGATACAGGGGTTTACACCCTCTTTTATCCGTATGTCTTTAAGTAGTAATTTACTTTTTCCTGATGTTTTTCATTTGCATTACTTGCTGTTTTTACTCCCAGGGGCTGTCCTTTTGCTTTTCCCATACCTAGCCAGTATGCAGACTGCTGCCATGATGGTGAATGCTGCCCTTTCTTTCCCCTTGATATTTAGTATATATGAAATCCTTCAATTTTTAATTATCAAGCATTATTTAATAGCTAGCAACTATCATGGCAGTTTCAACTGAGTTACCCTTGAGTTTCCTGATGGAACAACCCCAGTTACATGCCGGGTTTCAGTTTATGATAGTTCACCAGACAATAAAGTTGGTGTTGGATCCTTGATGAAAAAAGCTTCAGTTCCACCACTGCCTGCTGGGAATCTGTACATGGAAGAAGTGCATGCTAAGGTTATTAACGCTGTTCTTTTGTTTCATCTTTATTTTTTATTACTATCATGAGCACTACTTTTATCTTCTTGCATAGGATTAAATGCACTTTTGGTTCCTTCACCACTTTTATCTTCTTGCATAGGATTAAATGCACTTTTGGTTCCTTTATTTTAAGGGTATTTTTTGTACTTTCAAAATGATCAATAGAGTCCTTTACAATCCAATTTTTGTTCATTTTGGTCTGGATAGTTGACGTAGCCACTAGGTTGAATCCACCCTTATTTGGTTTTTCAAATAAACTTTAATTATGTGGTGATTTTAGTAGGCATATATTGCAAGGACAAGTTGCATGAGTTGCAATGAAGCTGCCACGTAAGATTAAATAAAATAATTTTTCTTCCCTTGGTTAGGAGACCATTCATAATTAACCTTTAACTAAAATACTCATGAAATTAAACTATAATAGTTTGTTGATGTGGCAATTTATGCCACACCAACAAAAATTCAAAAAATAAAAAAAAATATTTTTTTAAATCTAGCATGGCAACTTGGCAATTTATGCCACATGTTGCCATGCTGGGTTACATCACCAATAAAAAAAGATATTTCAAAAAATCAAATATTGGGGGTATATCCCACCTGTGTGCTATGTTAGCTATATGGATTAACATAAACAAAAATTGTATAATTCAGGACCATATTGAATATCTTTAAATTACAAGGACTAAAATAGAAACTAGGCTAAAGTAAAGAGATCAAAAGTTTATTTAAGCCTACTGCATATGTGAGGCAGCTCATTTACACTTGATTTTGTAATCCTAAATTAATGATGGAATTCATAGTCATTAAGTTAAAAATTTATCTCCAGAAGTGTTTGGGTCATGATTTTCTAGATACTTTCTTTTCTTTTAACTTTGACATACATGCAAATGTTCTTGTATGTTCTTCCTTTTAGCATACATTTCTGTACGAAGTATGTAACGGTCTGTTTGTTACAAAATTCATTATACATACTGAAGCATACCTTTTATCTCTTCCTGAGTTCAGCTAGGAGATGAGCTATGGTTCACCATAGGAGATCAGCATATTTCATTTGGTGCATCACCTCAGGCAAGTATATGCTGATTTTTTTGCTTTGGAAATTAAAACTTGAAAATTTTTACTTGTTATCATCTACTGCTTTACTTTTCAATTCAAATGTTTCTCAGGGCATGCATTAACTTCTTTTCTAATATATATATGCCTAATCTTTTGCAAAATATAGTGGATTTCTCTCATAATATTCTGGAGATGGGCAACAATTTTTTTTTTTTTATATTCTTTTTTTCTTTTTTGAACATCATTTCTCTTGCAGTAGATAGTAGATAAATTCTGCATCCTTCATGTTTTGAAGCTTTTCTGAACAAGGACAATCAAAGGAATTTAACATAGGTGTAGCTTCTTTCTTATTATGCTTTCCCATTTGTTTATATATTAATAATAATCAAATGTCTAACCCGTATGCCAGCTTATCAGTAAGAAGACTTCTGATCATATTAATTCGGTTTGGTATTATCATCTATCCACTTCTTCTACCACTTAATGGTTTTGTCTTTGAAAATCAACATTGATGTTTTTTGCTTTCTCAACTCATGACATATAGGAAAAGTTGGTTAAGGCTTCCGGTGTCACTTTTTCTCGCATTATATTACACGTCCAATTTTGGCTGCAGCTTTTGTCTTTCCTTCTAGCTAAGCCATTTCTGACCAATGGGAAAGAAAAACCTTTGCCCGTGCCTTTTTGGGGAATTCATTTGCTTGTATTGAAATCTGAATTGGTACATATAAGCTGCTTATTATTTTGAGTTTGGTACGGTCTGGTTGATTCTTCATAAATTTAACTATGAGGACATTTAGGAGTTGCACCCTTGAAATAAAATCGGACTTGAGAAGTGGGTTACCCTGATAATTACTCCTGGAAGCAGAGATCAGAGCATTTTGAATCTTTGATGCTATCCTGATAAAATATATTGATAATTTGTTATGGAATGTCCAGAAACTAGTTATCTACATTAATGGTTGGAGTTATAAGTTTCTGTTATTGTGTTTCTTTTCTTTTATCTTCTTCCAACCTGCTAGGTCCTCATAATGAGTAAAGGCTTAAATACAATATTCATCCTCAGATATTACAAATTATCATTTTCATCCCTATACTTTAAAAATATTCAATACGGTCCATGTATTTTATATATTTTGTTCAATACCATCCTTGATGCTGACGTGGCGACACATATGAAATACAAACTAATTTTTTGATTTTTCTTATTTACATGTGGCAGTATTTTGCTGATGTGGCATTCGTATTCTGCCACGTCAGCAAAATAATAATTTTTTTAAAAATATTTTAAAATATTTTTTTAAAAAAGTAAATTTTTTTTAAATAATTTTTTTAAAATTATTTTTAAAAAATTATTATTTTGCTGATGCGGCAAAATATGTATGCCACGTCAATAAAATACTGCCACGTGTAAATAAGAAAAATCAGAAAATTATGTTGTATTTCATCTATATTGCCACATCAACGTCAGGGACGATATTGAACAAAATATGTAAAGTACAGGGACTGTATTGAACATTTTTAAAGTACAGGGATGAAAATGAACATCGCCATAGATGAGGGGACTAATAGTGTATTTAGGCTCGAGTAAAAGCTGCCATGTTTCATTTGGCTTAATACTGACCAGTTTCTTTGATTCGAAAGTGTTTTTTGTTTGTCGCTGATTGCGAACATAACTGACCTCTTTTTTTGGTATATGTGATTGGGATATATGCTTGTACTCACCTGGTCTCTTAAATCCTCAATTTCGAAATGTTAGTTAGCGTAGTTTTTTTTTTTTTTTGACAAAGGCGACAAGCGCCCCCATAAAAGAAGTCAAGGATGGGTAGCAGGTGAGCGCCGCCAACGCGAATCAGGTTCACACCTTGTGAGAGGAGTGGTTAGGATCAAGGCCCACCTCTTAGCAAGGAACCCTACTCAATAGGTCATCATGGCCGTTGGTATGTTAGTTAGCATAGTTTTGGTGGTGTTTGGTAAAACTAGGACTAAACACTGTTTGGGACTAACTTTTTAGAAGTTTTGAATTGGTTTTAGGGGGAAGTATAAATGAACTTTCTTAGTGTTTGTGATCGGCGGATAATGAATAAAGAAAGGAGGGATTGATGGCAAATGACCATGTTACCCTTAATACATCATTAAAAAAGTCACAAAACTACTTAAAATGCATTACTAATGGTGCGGTCTGTGGGAAAGTTACCCCTAAACGGTACGGGTAAATTGAGTAAATTTAAAAAGATACTGACCAACTTGATGTGTTATAAGATGAGGTTTATTTTAAATTTTTGTTGATTTAGTATTTTTAGTGGGTGTTTATAAAGTAGGATTATGGGAGGAGTTGGTTTTGCAAAGTGGAATGTATTCGAGTCTTTTCTTGTATTTTATAATATGTTAATAAAAAAGTAATTAGTGATTAGTTGGAAAAGTAATCGGGCTAAGTTTCTTTGAGAAATGGGCTGGTTTAAACCCCAACGGTACATGGTGTTTGAAAGAGAAATATGCATTTCCTATTCAAGTTAGATTCTTCCAATTAAACCATACCTTCATGGTCCACTTTTATTTTAGTATTTGCAACATAAAAATGTCAGAACTTTCTATAAATTAGTGCTACAAAAGTTGTGTTTCTCTCCTCTGATTTTCAACTTTATGAGCCATTTGTTTGTTCTGAAGTGTGCTTTTTTATTTGTTTTCATGCAGTTGTTTTCTCTTGTTTTATTCAAGAACTCTGCCACAAATCTTCTTGTATCTCATCTCTTATCTGTTTTTTGTAGGATGTTTGGACTGAACTTGGTCGGCCTTGTGGAATCCATCAAAAACAGGTGTGAAAGTCTATTATTCAATGCATGGCTTTCTGTTCTGAAATTTCATGAATTTCCCCTCTCCATCTCTGCATAGGAGATATCTTTGGCTATCCTTATTCTTTTTTACGTCTTAAAATGCCATGTGTACATGAGCTAATATTCTGTATATTTGGTGACCCAATTTATATTGATGCTATTTCTTCCTAGAGCTAAGAGTAGCAAGGGAATTGCTACTCATTCTGTGGTTTTTTTTTATAAAAAAGAAGGTGAAATATTTAAGGAAAAAATATGGAAATCAGAGAATGGATCCATAGATTTGAATGTTTAATTATCTGAGTTTATCATGACCATTTACCACTTTACATCAAAGCATTTTTGGCCTAAGGCCATACAAGGTTGCTATTTATAAGATGGTTTATTTTTTATTTTTTATGTTGCAAGCCTCCTACCTGCAACTATTAAGGTTATTGATTATTTATTTATTTATTTATTTTTTTTTGTTGTTGACCAATAGATATTTATTTATTTATTAATTTGTTATAATTTTTATTTCGGCCATTCATTTACTATACATTTATATAGGTGTTTGTGTGCCTGTGCATATGCTTGCTTGCGAACATGCTCATCAAGCCATCTTCTCTAACATGGACTAACCAGCAGGTGCAATAAAAAGTTGCAAAGTGCTAAATCTCCGTCCAACGATTTAGCCCAAGAAACATAGTCTGTAGTCCATTAGGTACATACAGATAATGTCTGTTACAGATTACAAACGAAAGTGATGCCCCTTTGAACCAAAACTAAGTTGATTTCCATTAAATGTTGTTTCTCTGTATTCTAGGTTGATCAGATGGTGATTCACTCTGCTTCAGATCCTCGGCCTCGGACAGCACTATGTGGCGATTACTTCTACAATTACTTTTCACGTGGTCTTGACATATTATTTGATGGACAGGTTTTTAATTTCTTTCATGTCATTTTGTTTTATTATTATTTTGAAAAGTTTCCACTTCCATGCTACCCTGCCTTCGAACCTGCAGACTCACAAGATTAAGAAGTTTGTTCTGCACACAAACTATCCTGGGCATTCAGATTTTAATTCCTACATTAAGTGCAATTTTGTTATTTATGATGCTAATGGTGAGTTTATTTTACAAAGCTCTTGAAAGTTGTAATGGTGCATGTATCAAAGTTTAATGTTGCACTTGGGTTTTTTCAGTTCAAGGACCAATTAAAGCTGGGAATGCTTCCAACCATTGTATTACACCAAGTACAAAGTGGGAACAAGTAAAGGTAAGTACTATTGATCTTATTTAACTGTACATATTTATTCTAAATTTTTGGAGTGAAACTGAGCAATGAAGTTGGATCATTTATCTTCAAATTAGTTATTTATGTTAGATGACCGTTACATCAGTTTTTGTTTTTATTCTGGTTAAGTTGATTTGATCCGTATTTATTATAATAGTTGTCGTATGGTAAGTATATGATCATCAAGTCTAGGCCATGAAAATGAGAATGAATCATGTGCCCAGAATGCTCTTTCCATTCTCATTTGGGGTTTGGAAATTGGAGTTCCTGGTGAATATCTATGGGCACAATAATTTGTTAGCAAAACATAAATATCAGATGAGCTAATAAATACAAAGTATATATAAAATTTTACATTTTTTTTACTCTTGTAGTACTGCAACAATTTTTAAGTGTACAATATTTTTATCACTATTTCCTAGTTATCTTTGTATCCTAAAATAAAATTTCCGTGTTCAGTGCATTGGAGGTTTCCTTTACCTTTTCTTTTAAACTATTCAATCCCATCACACCCAACTCTCTCACTTATATTTGACCATCCAGCGTAACAGCTGCCTCCTTAAGGAGAGAATGGACATATGTAATCCACATTCTCTCATTTTTACTATCTTAAGAGGTAAAATGGTGAAGTAAAGAAAATTTTAGCTGATAATTTGGTTTCATTTTAGGTCGCTATAAATTTCTTGATGGATCCAAACAAGAGAATGGAATCAAATTCTTTTCTTTTCTTTTAGTTTCTTTTCAACCAACAATAACTTTAACGTGTCTAAAGTCTTCATATATTCAGATCTTTCTGGTTTTCATTTATTCACGACGTTTAATACTGCAAATAATTTAAGCAATGTTCTACTTTTAGGAAATCCTTGGGGATGGTGGGCGGGCTGCAATTCAAACACAAGGCTCCATGAACAATCCTTTTGGATCTACTTTTGTCTATGGATACCAAAATGTTGCATTTGAGGTGTGAAATCAGCAATACCTTTTTATGATTTTTTTCTTTATATTCATCTTTCTGTTTTTCTGTCTCCTCAAACATAAATCTTCATTGTATATATTATTTATTGTTAAATACCCCTAACAATTTGACGTTTTGATTATTTGACCAGGTTATGAAAAATGGCTATATAGCTACTGTTACTCTCTTTCAATCATAAGAAGGTATATTTTTTTCTTTATTATTTGCTTATTTACAAATATGGCAGAAGTTCCCAGTTTATGTAGTTGCTTCATTGGTTTCATGTTAAGTCTGAAATACTGGATTTGATACCATTTACTAACTTGATACTGGATTTGATACCATTTACTAACTTGCTAAATGGTATGTTGTTTGCTTGTATAATTGTCATCCATGATCATAACCCTCAACCCCCACCACACACCACCCCTTTTTTTTCTCTCATGTTCAAATAATCATGGGTGATTTATCTCTAACTAGTTGTTGGAATAATCATGGGTGATTTATCTCTAACTTGGTTACAACTTTCTATAATTGTGTTTCTGTGACTTTGTTTTGTGTTTACTGTTTATTGGGCGCATACTCATTGATTTGCACTTTTTGAGATTTCACACTTTTTATTCTTAGAAATTGTCTTATAGCTATTTTAGTTCTTATTATACTACTTGCAGAGTAGAAGTATACATGTTTGTTCTGTGTGTGCGTCCTTCCAAGATCCTGCAGGTATTCTGCCTGATTTCTTGTGGAATGATTATAACTTGTATTTTCTCCAGTTTCACCTTGATCACATTTCTTCTATCAATTCAGAAGAATTCTGAGTGTTTATGTCTGGTTTTTATTATTAATGTTTTCATGTAAGTGGGTCTTATTGGTTATGGTCACAATATTCAGGGTAGCTTCTAATCGGATCAAATTTAATTAATATAAAACCTACTAGCTGAAGGTTTTATCTAATGCCATTATTCAAGAAGTGAGGTTTGGTTGTTTTTATAGTCATTTAAAATTACCCGAAGGTAAGCAATGGCCAACATGAATTTTGAGGTCAGAAAATTGAAAATATTATCTTGCCATATTTTTGTCTGCATCATATCAATTTGATGTCTTTTTCATTTTTTTTGTTCATCTTTGTTTGAAGATGCTGCAATACCTTTTTGCAGGCAACATACACTCCTCTGGAGTACTGCTCATGTATATCAGCAATGCAGAAAGCAGCTGTATCATGACCAGATGTGTATATAACTTGTACAGTGAAATCTCTTATCATGTATATATTGACCTTTAAATTAATTTTATTGAAAATTTGAGAGCTTTGTGATGGCTTTGCCTCTCTAATTAGATCTATCATAAAGCCAGGGAAATTAAATCTCATTTCCTCTTTGCAAATGCCAAAAATTGCCAGTTTTTATGTCCTTCAAAATTTCTGACATGGTCCTAGAAGTTATTTTTCTCAGCTGTTCAAATCATCAAAGGGTGCATTAACAACGCATCATTTTTGGACTATGTCCTTGCTCTTCTTCATCTCTGCACTTTCTGGGCATCAATGTCAATTTTGTTCCTGGTTATTAGTGATCGATCTCTGATATTCATTCCTCAATTTCTCTCATTTATTCTTTGTTGTTTTTAGCTCATCTCATTCATCAAATGTTATGTTTTCATTTCCACCTTACTAACCACATAAATCTCTTTTGTGCTTACATTTCTTTGTCATCCTTTATTACCAACCACACGCTCAAGATCTCACAACTTGTAGTACGGCTTGTACAATGTCATATACAATTATTAATACATCCTTTTACCTGCACCATCATTTATTATTAACTTGAGAATCAAACTTTGGATAGTACTCTTCTTTATATAAAGAAGAGTGTTGACTCAAATTTCATTTAATTAAAATTAATTAAATAAATAATAACTAATTATCATTTATATAATAAGAGAGAGAGAGAGAGAGGGGAATCAAACATCTTGAAAACTCACTGAAATTTTTGAAGTTAATACAAACAACAATTTATCTCCCACTTTCTTTCTAATAAGTATATAATATATAGGTGGAAGAGAGAAAGGTGTTAGTTGATACACGGTATGCATGCATGCTATGCATGCTATGCATGGACCAGTCTCTTTAAGTTTACTCCAATCTAGAATCTGAAACTTTTGGCTCTCACAAGCAAAGAGCCTTCTGAAAATAAATGAGGTAAAGAAGAAAAAAAAAAAAAGGGAAGTCTCAAAGAGCAAGATGTGGAGTTGGAGACAGTTGAGTAAAGTTACCTGGAAATGGAAGGTGGTGAGCTAGCCTTCTAACTCTCTTCTCTTTCAAATCCCTTCCCTTAGATTCTTTGCCTTCTTGTTTGTACTTATTACTCTCTTCTTCTCCACTCCTCCTCAAACAGCAATAAATTCCTCCACATTGCCACCCTCTTTACTGATGGGGTGGTGAGTTTAATGCCTCGCCACTCTATATATCACAATAAAGTTAACAAGAAGCCAAACATGACAAAAAAGAATCATCTTTTTTTTTATCTTTTTATCTTATCATCACATCATATGATAATTTCTTGTCCTTAGCCTTGTTCCTACACATCCATTCTATTCTATGTTAAATTAATAAATAAAATGAAAAACAAAAAAAGAAGAAAAAGTTCAATATTGAGGTCTACTACCACCATGGCACCATGCACCTCAATTGGTACCCATATAACATGGGTGTATGACCCCACAAGGCATGCTTGCAGAGTAGTAGGCTCTCATGCCAAGCCATGCATGTGACCCTAAACTGACACACTTCCCATTCTTGTCGGCACCTTATTCTCTCAACTCCTCCCATCTCCACCATCCCTTTTTTTTGATTTCAAACTTCCATTATATTAATGAAAATAAGCCAAGTGAATCAACCACTTGGAACTCTGCAGTAAGCTGTGCACCGAGACGGTGTCGCTCAACAGCAGAGTGTCCCCATTACATTCTTAACCAGGATTGCACCCCACCCAACCCGCAAAACAAATATCCTAATGGTGTGCTATCCTGGCTAACCCTACCTAATACAACTTTACACCCTCTTTCACTCCCCATCTCCACCATCCCTTTCCACTTCTCGTGATCTTTCTCTCTCTCTCTCTTCTCTTTGCATGAATGAATACTACTTACTTATAAATTTATAATCAGTATTCAGTACCCCCCCAACATTATTCACATAAACTCACAATGAAGAAGGTCTTCTTCACTCCACTTGTTATTGTATTATTCACTGCTCACTACTTAGTTTTGTTGGTCTCTAGTCAAGTACATGACTACCATGATGCATTATCAAAGTCTATACTCTTCTTTGAGGGCCAACGCTCCGGCAAGCTCCCCCCAAACCAGAGACTAACTTGGCGCGCCGACTCCGCCGTCGGTGATGGCTCCGATGCGGGTGTCGACCTCTCCGGTGGCTATTACGATGCCGGAGACAATGTTAAGTTCGGCTTTCCCATGGCATTCACCACAACCATGTTGGCTTGGAGCCTTATCGAGTTCGGAGACTCAATGCCGCTCAACGATCATGAAAACGCTGCCGTCGCTCTTCGGTGGGCCACCGATTATCTCCTCAAAACCATCTCTCACCCCGGTAAAATTTTTGTCCAAGTAAGTAATTTCATTGTCCAACATTTGGTATCAGAGCTTTAGTTAGAATTCTCAAATTATTGAAATGGAACAATGTATGTGAAGGTGGGGGATCCGCTAAAAGACCACAACTGTTGGGAGAGGCCGGAGGACATGGACACGGCGAGGACAGTTTATACGGTGAGCGAAGAGAAGCCGGGGTCGGATATCGCCGGAGAAACTGCCGCGGCATTGGCGGCGTCTTCGATGTTTTTTCGATCAGTAGACAATGAGTACTCAGAGATGTTGCTACAAAATGCCGTTCGAGTTTTCGAGTTTGCTGATGCTCACAAGGGTGCTTACAGTGATGATCCGGGAGTTAGAGCTGGTGTATGCCCTTTCTATTGTGATTTTGATGGTTATCAGGCAAGCCTCATAACTCTTTATATATATATATATATATATATATATATTATATTTCATAAAAATTATAGATGTATATGTTTATAAATTTTCTATTATTTATTTACTTATTTAGGAAGGAAATTAAACAAATTCTATAAATAAATAAGTAAATAAATATTTTAAGAGAAAGAGAAATTGGTGGTCATAAAACATTCCACCCAAACATGAAATGGGTCCCCAAAGAAGAAAAAGGTACCATCCATCTATCCTTTGCTATAGTGGCCTTCCAAAATTTTTATAATTTTTTATTCAAATGTTTTTTTATAGCTCTAATATATATAAATAAATAAATTATATGTTTTTAGAGTTATTAAAATGTGCTTGTTTGAGGGACTTACAACTCTAAACCATGATTTTAACATGAGTTTTAAATAATTATAATGTCTTATTTAGAAAGGAAACAATAAAAGTGAGAAAGTGAACGAAAATCTCGATAGATCGAAATATTTTCTCATTTTGTGCTTTTAAGCAATAATCGATTTCAACTTAGGAACTTCCCCATTTTTCATTTTTTTAACCAAACAAACACACAATAAAATAAATAAATAGATAACAATCATGAATTGAAACTTTTCACTGATTTTACATGCATTGTTACCCTTGAAACAGGATGAGTTGCTATGGGGTGCAGCATGGCTAAGAAGAGCCTCACAAAATGACTCATTCTTGAGTTACATCCAAGACAATGGCAAAACCCTTGGAGCTGATGACAATATAAATGAGTTTGGTTGGGACAACAAGCATGCTGGCCTAAATGTCCTTGTCTCTAAGGTCACACTCTTAACCTTACTATTAATTCCATGTAACAACAACATCCTTACATTTTCACTGATCACATGACTGACCAACATCAATCTTTTAGGAGTTTCTTGAAGCTCAAGTGTACTCTTTGGAGTCCTACAAAGCTTCCACGCGGACAGTTTCATGTGCACTCTAGTACCCGAATCGTCGTCTTCACACATACGATACACTCCCGGCGGACTTATTTACAAGCCCGGAGGCAGCAACATGCAACATGTTACTTCCATTGCTTTCCTCTTGCTCTCTTACGCTAACTATCTAGCTAAAACTTCACAATTTGTTAATTGCGGAAGTGTTTCCGCCGGTCCTGCCTCTCTTCGCCTTCAGGCGAAAAAACAGGTATATATTTTTGTGATCGAAGATAATATAGTCCCACATCGGTTAATTTAATAATTGTTGATTTGGTACCTTGATAGGTGGATTATTTACTAGGGGACAATCCTATGAAAATGTCATACATGGTTGGATATGGGGAAAGGTATCCTCTAAGGGTACACCATAGAGGCTCATCATTGCCATCAAAATTTAGCCACCCTGAGTTCATTGCATGCAAAGAGGGCTCAATCTACTACAATTCCTCCAATCCAAACCCTAACCTTTTGATCGGAGCTGTCGTTGGAGGGCCGGGGGAAGATGATGTTTATGAAGATGATCGAGCCGATTTTCGGAAGTCGGAACCAACTACTTACATCAATGCTCCTTTGGTTGGTGTTCTCGCTTATTTTGTTGCTAACCCTAACTAGTTTGAGTACATGCATGAAAATGATTGCATGTTTTGCTTGTAATATTGTACATAGGATAGTATGAGAAGTGTGGTATTGCAACCCTAACATATATACATGCCAAACTAGGAAAGTTTGGCTTTGTTTGAAATTTTATTACACAATATGCAAAGTTTGTTTGCTTGTCACTTGTAATCACTTTTGTGTTGATATGAGATAATTTCTCACTACAAATTTAAATAAAAGTTCAGGTTGTGTCCAAAATTTGTGGCTATTGTTCATGATATTATGCATGGATCAAATATATCATGGGCCATTAGAAAACATTAATTGTGGGCTATTCCCCATGATAGTTTGAATTTTTTATTATATATATTAAATAAAAATGAGGGCATATTGAAGGTGTCAACCAGGCCGTGCCCTGAGCACGACCTAACACTGTAATTCTCCAGTTGTGCCTAAGCAGGACTCAAGAGCAGGCCCGTGCTAGATTGGTCCACGCGCGCGGGCCAGCATAACATGACCCACATGGTATGATCCACATAATAACCTGGTGAGCTAGATCGACTCACCAGCTTTTTTTCCTTCATTTTAATCTTATTAAACCCTAAAAAATCCATATATATATATATATATATATATATATATATATATATATATATATAACAACTATAAAATTTATATATTTGAATCTTAGAAAATTTTGGGATTTTTTTGGAAATTTTCTGGGGTTTTTTTGAATTTTTTTGGAATTCTCAAAGATATATATTTTTTAAATTTTATGAAATTTTGGGGATGTTATGGTATTTTTAAGGATTTTTTAGGGATTTTTTTGGATTTTTTGTGTGGATTTTTTTGGGATATTTGATTTTGTTTTTAAATTTTTCCGAACCCTAAACCCTAACCAAAATTAAGAGCCTTCATCTTGAGAGAATGGACCCATTTTCCTTTGTTTGCTCCACATCTAATCTAATGGCAATATTTGTTTTGTCTACTACATCCATGTTTTATTTAATTTATATATAATTTTTTTTTTGATTGATAATTATATGATGGATGATGATGAATGGAAAAGTTCAAAGAAATTAAAGGATTAGTTAGTTATTCAGTAGGGGTTTAGCTTTAAACTTGTCAGTATCTTATCTGGTGTACCTAATTAAACTAAAGATGGTTATGATCTCTCCATGCATTAACAACTTGTTGCTAAGTTGTCTATTGTTGCATTAATCTCCAAATTAAGCAGGTTAATTAAAAGAAAGCTATGCATTAACCTTCAACTAACTGAAAAAAAGGCCAAAATCAGTAACCTAATTAGAGGTTAGGAGACTTCCATCCAAAACAAGTTTAGTGCTACCTTTACTCCTAATTTAAGCTTTTTAGACTCATTCAACCTGTTTACCAAAAATTAAAGAACAACAAAAGTATATATATTGAAGAGAAGTCTCATAATATATATAAGGGAAATACTATGTCGTTGGACGAGTAATTCCTCGGGATGGTCGTCTTGATGATCCCGAGGAACATACAATGGCTAGCAATGATTTGTGTGCCCATTTCGGAAAAGATGCTCCTACGATATAACACTACTCTATATATAAAGACATTAATCTTTAACTACAAACATTTTCAGAGGATAAACTAATTAATTTTTTTTTAACAATAAGTCCTTGTGTACCATGGCATTACATTAATCAAAGAACAAGTACTCTTCTCATTCATTATTGTTTGATTCCGATGTCTTTCACTTATAAACATAACCATGAGTTCTCTCTCTAAGAACATTTTTTTTTTTGGAGTGATTATTAAGAAACTATCATTAATCAATAAAAACAAATTCCACAACCTTTACTTAGAACCATAAACATAATATATAAAGATGAGGAAATATTTCTCTCTTTCTTTCTCATCTTCATATGATAATGCATGTCAAACTCTACTTTACTTATAAACAAAACCATCATATATATATATAAACATGAGTTGAAATGAAGGTCAAACTCCAATTCTTCACATATAAAACCATCATAACCATAATATATGAGTTAAAAACTCTAATTAATTCTAATGTTTTATAACAACGTGTTGATTTCCTCATTCTTTCTTGCTTTCTATCATTAATATATCCAAAAGAGTCAAATCGGAGTCCACAAAGAAATGAAGAGGAGTTTAAATTTCTTTTACAAGCAGGTTCAAGAAATTTCGACGTAAGTTCTAAAGAGGTCTAAACAACAGGAGGACACCACGGAACATTAGATAGCTCCCTATTCATTACTCTCATTGTTGTACTCTGTTTCTTTATGCTTGTATGCTTAGCGCTTGTACCTCAGTATCTTAATTTTTAATGAAGTGTAGTTCATCCACTTTAACCAAAAAAAAAAGTTCCGATGCCTTAATTATAAACATAACCATGATACATAAGTTCATAACCATTATATATATATATATATAGACAATAGACAATAGACAACAGACAATAGACAATGAGACATTGTCATTAAAGATAGAATTGTCACACACCACATGCTATGGTGGTCCTCTCATCTTTCCCATTGAATTTAATTGTGATGGTCTAGTTCATGTCATTGTTCAAATGGAGGTGCAATTCATTCATTCATTCATTCATTCATTCATTCACTCATTAATCACTCATTCATGGATTTTGACATATATGTATATATATATATATAACCAAACCTTTTTCTCTCTCTCACTACCTCTCATTCATTGAATTCATTATCCAAAAAAAAAAAAAAAAAAAAAAACTCCAAAAGGTCCCAACTACCGACACTATTTCGCGCCTTGACAGCCTTCTTTGTTTCCCACCCCTTAAAAAAGCAGTTGATATTCTCCCCCCCTCTTTTTCTCTCCATCTCTCTCTCTCTCACACACTTCCAATTCTATTCTCTACTCTATGATGCATCACAATTAAAAAAAAATCTTGTTCTACTTATCATCTTGAGAATTAGATCCACCGTTTCAAACGTTCAAGGTTATAGATAGCAATACAGAGAGACAGAGAGAGAGAGAAAGAGAGAGAGAGAGAGGGAGAGGAAAAGGAGAAGAAGAAGAAGGAGAAGGAGAAGAGTTGTTTGTTTCTCTCCTCTTATCTCCCAACCTTTCTCTTCTCTTTCTAATGAATCCTCTTTGTTCAAGGATCACAAACTAAGGTAATGCATGCATTTCTCTTTTTGATGCGAGTTTTCTGTTTGTTTATTTGCTTGATAGAAAGAAGAAGAAAGGAGACCATGTTCTTCTTCTGTAGATTGGAGAATTTTATAATATTCAAGAGTGTTTTATATTCATTGAATGTGAATGCCAGTTAAAGCAAGTCTTACAACCTTCTTAATTTGTTGTTGTTGTTGGATTTCTTTAATCAAAGTTCAATCATAGTTCATGTGCTTGTTCTTAATTTGTTGTTTGAAGAGGGACCATTGTTGTGAATGAATGTGGTAGGGTGGGAGAATGGGAACCATTGGTGAGGATGAGCTAGCAAGATGGGAGAAGACCGAAGGTGGTGTTGCCGCCGGCATTCCCGGTGCCGGAGGTGGATCAGGAGAAGAGAGGATATTGGTGTCTGTCAGACTTAGGCCTCTGAATTCCATAGAGATCTCGCGGAACGATCCCGCTGATTGGGAATGTATCAACAACACCACAATTATTCATCGGAATGGCGTCAACGATCGGTCAATGCCGCCTTCTGCCTACACTTTCGGTGAGTATTGCTTCCATTGGCTTGACTTTTCTTAGATCTGAATCATCTTAGATTCATCTTGTTCTTTTAATTGTATATAGATAGGGTGTTTGGGCATCAATGCACAACAAGGCAAGTGTATGTGGATGCAGCAAGGGATGTTGCTCTTTCAGTTGTTAATGGTATCAATTGTAAGTTTCTATCTTTCTCTCTCTCTTTTTTCTTTCGCTCTGTAGAAATGTCTGTTTACAAACAATCTGTGTTTTTCAGCAAGTATATTTGCATATGGACAAACAAGCAGTGGAAAGACATACACCATGACTGGAATCACAGAGTACAGTGTTGCAGATATATATGATTACATAGAGAAGGTACATGACAATTGAGTTGTTTGTCTACATTAATATTGTTTCTTAGTTTCAGATAAATATATATATAAATGTATTTTTTTTGTTGTAGCATGAAGAGAGGGAATTCGTCTTGAAATTTTCGGCGATGGAGATATATAATGAAGCTGTGAGAGATTTGCTAAGCAGTGATGGTAGTCCACTCAGGCTGCTTGATGATCCAGAGGTAATGAAGCGCTAGATTTTATGTTTTGGAGGTGAATTGGGGGTTCACTGATTTAATGATTTGTGTTGTAGAGAGGGACAATTGTGGATCGACTCACGGAGGAAACTTTACGGGACCGTGATCATCTTAAGGAGCTGCTTTCGGTTTGCGAAGGTGCAGAACAAAGCAGAGTTGTTTTTGAATTTACTGCATCGAAGTCTAATTGTGTTAACCTGTGTTGTTTGCAGCTCAAAGACAGATTGGAGAGACCTCAATGAATGAAATGAGCTCAAGATCCCATCAAATACTCAGACTTGTATGTCTTAATTGATCAAACAATTAACATTTTTGCTAATTGATAATGATAAGTAGCAGATAACTTTTGCTGTTGGATTTCTGCAGACGATTGAAAGTTCCACTAGGCAGTTTCTCGGCAAGGAGAACTTCAGCAGTCTTTCAGCCAGTGTGGTAACTATTTCTATTTGTTAGCCTTTAATCCATCAAATTGAATGTGATCAATGGAAATTGGATCAAGATCTTTGCTTTTTGTTTAACATTCTGCAGAATTTTATCGATCTCGCTGGAAGTGAACGCGCATCTCAGGCTTTATCTGCTGGCACTAGGCTGAAAGAAGGCTGCCATATAAACCGAAGCTTGTTGACACTCGGGACTGTTATTCGCAAACTAAGGTTGCTCAATTGATCTGTAATTTAATTTTTTTAGTTTCATATCTAAAGCCAGCCATGCATCTGATTTACTGTTTTATTTGGTGAATCAATGAAGCAAGGGAAGAAACGGGCATGTACCGTATCGAGATTCAAAGCTGACACGCATATTGCAATCATCGTTGGGTGGTAATGCTCGAACAGCCATCATTTGCACAATGAGCCCTGCACGAAGCCACATCGAACAATCCCGAAACACACTACTATTCGCTACATGTGCAAAGGAAGTGGCAACCAGTGCAAAGGTCAATGTGGTCATGTCTGATAAGGCATTGGTTAAGCATTTGCAGAAAGAACTCGCAAGATTAGAAAGCGAACTTCGGTGTCCAAATTTATCTCCAAACTCTTCGCACTCTGAAGCATTGAAAGAAAGAGATTCTAGGATAAAAAAGGTAACACTTTATCTTGATGCTCACTGTAATGATAAAAAAAGCTTATGATGTTCTTTTGCTCATTGTTGCAGATGGAGAAAGAGATAAAAGAGTTGATTGAACAGCGGGATCTCGCTCAATCTCGGCTCGATGGCTTGCTTCAAGCATCAAGAGAATGGGTACTCATCCTACTTAGTTTTTGACAGATCCAATTTATTTATTTATTTTCAGCATTTTTTATACGGATCAATTTATGTCATTGTATCAAACAATGTAGGACGAAGTTAGCCAACACTCTGCATGTAATGCAGAAAACACATATGAGGATATGATTTCAATCTCCGAGGCTTCAGGTGTGGATCATCAAAGCCAAGATTCCAGTGTTCTCAGTTTTGATTCAACAGTTGGAAGCCATAATTGCAAAGAGATTCAGTCAGAGCAATGTGAAACACAAAAAGAAGAGAATTCAACCTCTCCAAAGTACAATCCTGAACTTGTTTATCATCAAAGGACAGAGGAGGGAGAACGAAACGAGTACGCAGATTTTGACGATATTTGCAAGGAAGTTCAGTGCATTGAAATGACAGACAACAAGAGAAGCATAAATGAAGACTTTGATCTTTTGCTAACAGAGGAAACTGAATTCCTGGTGCCTGTAATTGTTGATACAAAGAAAACTCTCAAGAGTGATGTCGATTTAACTGCAATTGAAGAACAAGTAGACAATTTGAAGGAAAATGGCGATGAATCATCTCCATTGTTATTAGTGAAGGAAGAGGAGTTCAAGAATCTGAAAACAAGTGATGAACTACCTCCACTGGAATCAAGAAGCTTGGGACTAAGTAGAAGTAGGAGTTGCAGGGCAAGACTGATGAATAGCTGCTCAACTTCTCCCTCATTTTTGGAGAAAATAGAACCAAGTCCAAGTCCATATCTGAAAGAAAGAAGACAGAGTGCATTAGAATTGAGTGCTGAGCTTGAAAATCTTCAAGAACTGAAGAACAATTCAAATGAAGTCCTTAAGAAACCAAATGGAAGGACTGCTTCCAAAGAGGATGTCACAAGCATCTCTGGATTTGTTGATGGTCTCAAAGAGATGGCTAAAATTCATTATCAGGTGCTAATTGATAAACTCTTTCTCTCGAGAGGTTATCGAATTAATCACAATGTTGCTTGATCTTTATAATATGATTTCAGGATACCGAACGAACTATTAGCGAAGACTTTGAGGAAAAGAAAACAGTGAGAGATGTTTGCCTCCAACCAGTGATCAGTCCTTCAGAATCACCTTCCCGCTGGCCGATCGAATTTGCAAAGAAGCAACAAGAGATCATAGAACTATGGCATGCTTGCAATGTTTCACTGATCCACAGGACTTACTTCTTCCTACTCTTTAAAGGAGATCCCGCGGATTCAATCTACATCGAAGTCGAACAAAGAAGGCTCTCCTTTCTAAAGAACACATTCTCTCAAGGAGATCTCAACAGAACATCCCCTGAAGATGGCCAGAAGATCACTCTAGCATCAAGGTACATTACTGTTCTATCAATCATTTAATCTGATGTATTAACTGCAATTCAGTGTACTCATATAACTGAAATTCGACGATGAGCAGCATCAGAAACCTTCGGCGCGAAAGAGAGATGCTATGCAGGCAAATGCAGAAGAGAATGTCTGCTATGGAAAGAGAAGAATTGTACTCAAAGTGGGGAATTTCACTGCAATCCAAAAGAAGGAGAATGCAGCTAGCTAAACAATTATGGTCTGAAACTACAGACATGGAACATGTTAAGGAGAGTGCATCTATTGTCGCGAAACTCATTGGTCTTTTGGAGCCTGAGCACGCGCTGAAGGAGATGTTCGGTCTCAGCTTCACGCCGCAGTTAGCTCATCGGAGATCCTTCAGCTGGAAAAATGGAATGTCTTCCATCAAATAAGCAGAAATATTGACAGTGTTGTAAAGGTGAAGAGTCAATGAATGATTGACAAGTATGTATTCTTTAATTTTCTATCTGATTCTTAATTTGTCTCTGATTGTATGTATAGACATGTTTGCAAATTGCATAGAGGCTGAGATTGACCACAACATGTGTATTATTGTACTCTTATCTAATATTGGATTGAATCTGTTATATATTCTCTTTGACTTTGAATTCAAACTTGGAAATTCATTCTAACTTTAAATGACTTGAATAAAGAGTTGCCATTGCTTGCAAACATTGAATAGTTCAATATTTGATTAACCAAAGAAAGTTCATACCAAACATCCAAAGACAAAAAGAGTACTGGTTAATAATTATTTACCCCGCTATGTGTCCTATTTGGTACGGGTCCTCATAAGATATGGGATTTTCCTATGGATACTTGAATCACATCTCTTGCAAGGTGAGGGTCACGGGTATCCGAATCTGTTCCCGTGCGAGTTGATGAACCCGAAAATCCGGTGCGGATTTCTTCTCCGTTAGGCTACCGCCGAGCCTATACACGTCCTTGACGTTCTTCGGGGGGTTCTTGTCGGCTTAGTAAAAAAAAAAAGGTTAATAATTATTTTGGATTGGATCAAAGCAGACAAAATAGAACTTTGAATTAAAAAAATAAAATAAAAAAACCATTGACTAAAAACATGAATGAGTGACATGATGAACCAACAAGAGAGATGTTTGAGAATTAATCTTAGAAATTGATTAATAAAAAATAAACTTTGATTTGTCTTCCAATTACTTGGAAGGCATGTGGATGTGGAGGCTCACAAATCACAATCAAATGAGTGTTAATATTCTCCACTTAAATAATGAAAGTTGAATGAAGGCAAGGTTGTCATCTCTCTTTCTGTCTCTCTAAATTTATAAAATAAAATTTATGAAAATGTTTATCATATAATCAAATTTATGAGCTCTTTATTATTGATAATGAAATTTACCAAATTATTAATGCTTAAATTATGGTTATGCATGATTGAGTGTGAAACTAGTTTATTGTTTGTTTGAATATCTCTTGAATTAATTATTAAGCTTCTATAAACAACCAACATTAATATTGTTTGTTGAAATTTTATAAATAAAGTATTGATTTTGTGAACATGATGCTTCAAAATGAAGATATTTCAAGAGGTCATTTTTGAGATTTAATGCAAAATATGGCCCACATTCTTCTAATTTCCTTTTTGTGATTATTATTCATGTTAATGCTTATTAGCTTAAAACACCGATAATTTCTATGTTATCGATGATAATTTCACCGAATAATATTTCATCAAATAATTAAATCTTGCGTTATCGTTTAATAATAAACGGGGATAATTTTTATCGATAACCATTTTACATAAACAAATGGATCAAATTGACCCATTGAGTTTTATAAACTCAATTAATTAAGATTATCTTGATAAACACACTAGGTAGGCATGCATTAATATTCCAAGAAGTTTGCAAGGTCTTTCTAGACCCCTTCTTAGTTGCATGCAAAGTCTATAATATGAACAACCCTTCCCTTTGTTCCTTCCTTTCCTTACTAACTAATTAAAACTCATTCACATTACTTGAGTTGTCATTCAAAGTTCAAACCCCTACGTAAACTCATCATCATCATGACCTCTACTTCTAACAATAATATTATCACACACAACCTCCCATCCCCTCTCTATCTCTCTTTATCTATATATATATATATATATATGCATAAACATGTCCTTTCCAAAGAGTACTCCTCTAATTCTATGTATGCATAGTTGTTGAAATCAAGCCATGTCCAACATACCAAGGTCTCTTTGTGATTCTTCTCTAACTCTCTTCCACTTAACCATCTCTAGCTCTGATCCTTGGCCTTTTTCTCTCTGACCTTCAATATATTTTTCATCAGTTCTATATATATATATATATATAGAGTTTATATGGGTCATCATCATCATCATCAGCAGAGGAACCAGGTGCATAACCTTCTAAGTTTTCACTTTCAGTTGCCAAACATGGTAGGATTAGGGAGGAGAGCAATATCATCATCATCATCATCATCATCAGAAGAAGATATGATGATGGCACCCAAAAAAGGGTGGATGGGAATAAGGGTTGGAGGAGAAGGAGAGGAATTGAAACGTTTCATGGTGCCAGTGGAGTACTTGAACCATCCTTTGTTTATGAGCTTGTTGAAGGTGGCTGAAGAGGAGTATGGGTTTGATCACAAGGGAGCCATTACTATACCTTGCCATGTTGAGGATTTCACTAGGGTTAAAGGTATCATAGATCGTGATCATACTCATTCTCATCATCATCATCATCATCAACAGCATCATCATCATCATCATCATCATCATCTTGTTGGGTGTTTTAAAGCTTGAAGACTATTGGAGGTTGTAATGGAAGTTGTGTGTTTGATTTTGTTGGTTTTTTTTTTTTTTAATTGTTAATTTGTGAGGATGAAGATGAAGTACTGGTATACCTAATGGATTGATTTCTATTCTATTTTTTTTTTTTTTTTTTGTATTTCTAGTGTTGTAATGTTGTTAGTTTTGGTTTTGCACTTTTTTTTTTTTTTGGTATATCAAGTTGCGTGAGTCGAACCCGCGCCACACTGATACAAAGCTCTTACAGCGACCGGGTAACTAATAAACCCTTGAGTTGTTGGTTAACTTTTGCTTTTGCTTTTGCTTTTGCTTTTGCTTTGTGTGAGAGAACATACCATGGATTATGAGAGAGAGATGAACATGTGATCTAGAAACCTTTTTTTTTATTCTTTAATTTATCATTTATTCCTTTTTCAATAAAAAGAAAAGAATAATCGCAACAATATTGGTTTGATTCTCTCTCTCTCTTTTGCTTTGTGTCTTGTCCTCCACCACAACCTGTTTTATGGTGAGCTTGGATTGGATTGAAGGGAAAGTATTTAATTGGATTTGAAATTTTGAATGCTAAATTATAAACACACACAACACAAGCAATATGGTATGGTATGATTTCTCTGTGTTTTTTTCCTTGCAATTTCCATTGCTTGGAATCAAAGCTTTCTTAAAAAGGTGGGTATACTTAGTTGTATATACTATCATATATATATAATTAAAAAAAAAAGGTGATGAAGCTTCTTCACAAGTTCAACATGTTGAATGTGTCATATAACAAACAGCTTGGGTGGCATGAAAAACAGAAATTAGTGGGGTATCATAGTGAAAGGTTGACATTAGATGGATAGGAATGCCTAGAACCACCAAATGGCAATCCTTCACTTTCAATAGATGAAAAAGATGGCTACTTGATTTCCTCACAAGGAAGCAACTGTACATTTTTATTTATTTTTATTTTTTTGGTTTCTAATGGACCATGTCCAATAATTGATTTTGTTTCTATCAATAGTTTATAATTCTTATTTGTATCTCTAAAAATAGGTATAATTTCTTATTTACCTCCAAAGGTTCACTTGGTGTAAGGTGCCTTTTGCAGTGCCGTGAAGGCACCGGTGCCGTTCCAAAACACGCACCCAAAAATATATAAATCAGCACCTACACTTTACCTTAGTGGTCACCCCACGGTAGTATACCGTGAGTTAAAAACCACGGTAGCATAGAATTCATCCTTGATGTAGAAATGAAGAAAATGGGAAAATTGAATGCTGACATAATTAAATCAAGAATACACACACTATTACTAAAACACCCTTTATTCATAACTCAATTCCTCTTCCTTCCACTATGGAAACAGTTTTTTGGCTGGCCAACTGAAAGATACAAGCACAGACCCCATACTTGAGAGAAAAACAAAAAAAATCTTTTCTTTGAAAGGTAAACAGAAAATTATACATTTTTCAGGGGTACACATGTAAAAACTGTAACATTTTTATCGAATTTTCAAAGAATTTGCATATAATGATCAAGAACATGCTAAAATAGTTTTGGTGAGTTGAAGAATTTTCTTTTTCTACTTTTTGTTTTGGTAGCAACTCAAACACATTGCTGAACAATTGGCATTGCTTGGAAAGCTTGCATTTGCTGAATGGTGAATTTGGTAATACATGCACTGGAGTGGAGAGGAACATGAAAAATTAGAGAGAGAGAGAGAGAGAGAGAGAGAGAGAGAGAGAGAGATCAACAGAGCTTACAGTGAATGCAATTGATTGGAGAAAATTGCATGAGTTGCTGCAAAATATGCTAGTGATGTCTTGTGTTTGAACTCCGAATCGTCACACCGTGCAAGAATTTCATGTAACCAAGAAAGCTGAGTTTGCCATCTGACTGCCGAATCCATTCGTGCATGATCGAATGAGCTGTTGCAGGTAGATTCATTTCCTGCAGACATAGTTCAAGAATAATTTACATGAACACAGAAAAATGAGATGTAAGTAATGCAATAGTTTACGGAACAAATAAAATCAACACCTGTGCAAGTTCCACAACAGAGATGACCCGGTTTCCGTCCCGTTCAAAGTGTTCAAAAGCTGTGCTTGCGATGTCTTCCCACCCTTCCAAAGCCTCTAGCTGATAAGGGCTGATGGCTGCGGCACAAAACTCTTCAAAGTCTAGCTTTCTGTAGTAAAGTGGCTCCAACTGATATGCACATAACATGAGAATTTTAATCAAACTGTCAAATCATTAATTGATGAACTAGATCTGCTAGAAGAAGATATTTATGTGGGAAGATGATTCTCAAACAAAGAAATGCTGATTCCATAAGGCTGGAAAAACATCACAAATCATGACAAAGGATATGCATAAACAAAGAGCTCGAAGGGCAAGTTTGGAAAAAAAATTGCTTGAATGGTTTGATTGTATACCGAATTCAAAATGTCAGGGACCCTAGATTCTTTCATTGCATCAGTCGCATTTTGCATGAGGGCCTGCAAAAGATTGTTAATTAAAATCACAACAACATCAGTAATAATAATACAAAAATGCAGTCACAAAAATGTTCCCAAGTAAAGAGGCACACGACAGATGACAGAAACAGTTAAAAATACCGTAAGTACACATTATTATCACACAAAACCACTACATTGTTTCATTGAACCATATTCAACTTAAACATGAAGCAGCAACTAACCATCCGGAAGTTTTCAAGGGAAACACGACCATCTCTGTTGGGTTCTAACAACTTAAACTGAGATCTAAGATATAAAAGTGCATCCTCTGTGAGAGCTTTAGAAAGGGCCTGTAAGGAAGCGATAGGGAAAAAATTCAGAACCTGAAAACAACTATATAGAAATGCATCCTCAGTCAAAAAGAACCAGGGTCTATGAAAAGTGTGAAGATATGATCAATCATCATTAATCATGCAGCATGGTCACCAGTTGAGTAATTCTTCTTGTATGATAAGTACCTTTAATGCTGCACGCTTTAACGGGGATGCACGAAGGTATGATTTGACCAACTTATAAATCAGTATATCTAAAGGAATGTGTCTTTGCTCATCTCGCAACCAAGGGTGAGCTGCCATCACAGAAGCACTGATTAGATTCTAGCAAGTATACTTGCATGTCATGGCGCATGGAATCTAAACATGCAGTCTACCTCTGAAGGTTGTAATAAAAATTTGAGAAAACAAAAATAAAATACATGGCAAAACCTCCATCCAAGTAAAGTATCAAATCAATACAGTTAACCAACAACTTACTCAAAGCCTGCACAGCAGTCATTCTTTTCCTGTAGTCCTTATTCAAAAGCCTCCTGACAAAATCTTTAGCTTCTGGTGATACAGAAGGCCAAGGCGAATCATCAAAGTTAGGATCCGGCCACAGCACAGATCGAAAATTCCTGATTCAGTCCGGGCCCAAAAGGGTCTGCTACCACATAATAATATGTATGTTATAACACCAACACTCCAAATGTCTGCCTCCATACTGTATGCTCTATGTAGAACCTCAGGGGCAACATAGTACGCGCTACCAACTATGTCATTAAGTCTTTCATCTGCAATCAAACCCCCAAAGTGAAACTTCTAAGTGAATATCATTATTCAACATTACATTACCAAGAACTAAATAAAGCAGCATTGTGAGGACGAGTAATCCATCCAAAAATAAAAAAAGCACTTGGTGGCACTATTGGAATTAAAAACACTAAAGACATGCATAGAGGCATGAACTAAAAATGGTGAGCAAAAATCATTCTATATCTTACAGTTTGGGTTTGCAAAGTGTTCAGCACATGTTTCACTTTCTTATTTCGGTTGCTTTTTTAGATGTCTGCTAAAATATGATAATGTGTACTGCAAATGATGATCTGGGTGGTGTGAGTGCATGAGGTGTGATTTTCCTCACTTGATGGTTATGCCATGTCAAATTCACAGGTAAATTTGCTGACATGGCATAATCACTATGAAAAAAAATCAAACTCCATGAGAAGTTTCTTGGCATATACATCATCATTGACACATTGAACTCCATGGGATAAATTGCACAGTTATGTTGGCTGGAAAAGACATTGAAGAAAGCCAAATAAACAAAATATAATGTATGTTAGTTCATGGTAGTACAATGATGTACGTAAATTGAAGTCCTTGTATATTGAAGAAGTAGCACCATCAATGAGCAGCATGAATACAATCAAAATCAAACAAGCTACAAAACTCAAAGTAGCAACAGACAGGATAAGAATAATTGTTTCAATCAACATGTATTAAAAAGTGCCAGGAGAAACCCATTGAACTCTGAACTATGAACTATGTGCAAGGCCAATGTGAGAGATAATCACATCTAATGTTAGAAAGACCCAACCAAAAAAATGCCAAGACAGTTAAAGAAAGCAAGCCAAATGAAATTTTGATGGTTAGTATAATCCATACCTGGTCGTACAAAGTCAGAAAGACCAAAATCAATAATCTTCATAGAAGAGTTCTCATCTTTAGTACTGAACAAAAAATTCTGTTAGGAAGTGAAAGCAGGAAAAAGAAAGTCAGAATAAAGAATAAGCAAGGAAGACAAAAGAAACAAAAAGACATAGAGGAACATTCGGCTAATAGCAAGTAAATGGATTCTTTAAATGAACAAAAAATAAAAAACCATCATCAACAAAACTATTGCCAGATACTGACCTCTGGTTTTAAATCACGATGAACAACGCCCTGAAGATGACAAAAGGCAACTATACTCAAGATTTGCACAACAATCATTTTCGCATCTTCCTCCATGTACCTTCCACCTCTACAAAGAAGAAGTTGCAGCACTACAACACTAAATCAAAGGTTGAAAGAAGACATGACAAAATGACAGCATTTCTCTGAACAAAGAATGTGTGACTTACCTGGATAATATGCGGTCTAATAATTCTCCACCTTCGCATAATCTAATCATAAGAAAATCCAGAAAATTAAGAAACAAAGGATACAATGAAAATGTTGAAACAATATTATCCTGTAACACACATTATCAACCATCATTATGCAAATCAAAGTCAACAGTTTAGGTATTCAATTTTATGGATATTACAGCACCCAGAACCATTCCTTTTATCCCTGATTTTTCAATACATAAACTTTCCTTTGTTTTCATGCATTTAAAATAGTGTGGAGCAACTTGAATAGTCTGACTTTTTTTATTTGAAGTGCTCAAAAGACAGAACCAGCCAACATAATGCATTACCAACTCTGGTGATAGGAGATTAACCCCTTCCTTCGAAATTATATGCTCATGGAAAATTTTCATGCTTCTGACAACAAGAAAAACTAATTAACATTTCATATCATGCTATGTGCATCATGTATATAAAGCTACGCAGGGCAATATTATAGCATCTTGATTAATGGTAAACAAATATCAAACTAAAAAAAGTATAAGATCAACATACTCCATAATTATGTAGACATTAAGAGCGTCCTCACATGCATCATGAAATTTGACCAGATTATTGTGCCCTGACAAAGCTTTGAGGATCTTGACCTCCCTACGAACATCTTCAATAGAAATAGGTGTTGTCATCTGCCAAAAATTTCCACTCCATTAACCATGTTGGCATGTCCATGATCTAAGTAAACCAGTTCTCATATATAACTAGAACACTAAGGAATAGACGAACCTAATTTTTTTTTTTTTAAAAAAAAAATGTTTTAACATAATAGAAGAGATGAATAGATGCATACAGCCACTCAATAAGTATCAAAAACCATAAAAACTTTTAGATGTTTAAGGACATACTGACCAGGAAACATCTACAAATGCACATTTACCATCTAAACTTGGTAATAAGCTGCCAAATGTAGAAAAGTCATACCTCTAAAGTGCAACTGTTAAGCCAAAAGCATACAAATTGGTATCTCAGCCTTACAACACAGGCATTATTAATCATAATCCAAAAGGACAATTGGAGACTCATATCAATCAAATAATAAGAAAATATATGCAAGTGCAACACCAAGATTCCAATATTTTGATAAATCAATCCCATAAAATCATTGCATCTATCTAATCAAGCTTCTAACTAAAAAACAAACAAAAAAGGACAAGAATTTTACTGTCAAATCAATCAGAACAAGAGAAAAAAATAGAGACATTAAACAAAACTAAGCAAAGCAAGCATCAAGATCAAAACATCCCTTTTTTTGGACATACCACCGCACCTTAGCTTTGGGAATGATCTTGACAGCGACGAGCTGACCCTTCAGCTCCCCCTTCTTAACCCTCGCCGAGCAAGTATGCCCAAAATGCCCCCTCCCCACCTCCCTCACAAGCTCATACTTAGCCCCGAAGTTCCTCCCATACCCAAAGCTCTTATCCAGAGCCGCCTCCCCCTCCGCTCCACCCCCACCCCCACCCCCATCCTCCGGTATCGGCACCTCGGTCGGCTTCCCCTGCCGTTTCGCAAGCGAGGCCTTGATGTGCTTCGCCGGAGAAGGCGGCGGCAAGGGCCATCGGAAGAAGCGGCGAGGGGTGGACCGAGCCGGGGATGGGGACACACCGGCGGGAAGGGGAGAAGCCGTTCCCTGGGGGAAGGGGCTGGGCCAAGCGTTAGGGTGAGCGGGCGTGGCCCTGCTGGAAGGCGGTGGCTGGGGGGTCCGCCGGGGGTCGCCGTCCGGTGAGCCGTCCCCGGCGACGGAGATGTTCTTGCCTTGGCACTGGCCCATGGGATCGGGATCGAAGACGGTCAAAGACTCAAAGAGATGGATTTTTAGAGAGAGAGAGAAAGGTTTAGAGAGAGAGAGAGGGATTTATAGAGATCGCATCGGTGAGATTCAGTCAGAGAGTAACAAGGCCGGGTTTACGTTTTTGTTTTCTTTTACGAAGGTTTTGACTTGCTGATCTTTGGGTGTTAAGTCTTGAGCAGCAAACAGCTTTTTCACACACAGCACGATATTCAAAGTGATACGTGGCGTTGATTTATTGGTGATATACGGTAAATGCTGTTTTATATAGGAGAGGGGGCGCAGAACGTCTCGGTCTTGGGAGCTGATATCTCTCCAGGAACACGGCGCGTCGCGGAGTGGGTGCTGTTCATGAGGGGTTCTTTCTACTGATTTTACACGTGGCGATGTTCTATTGGAGGTATTTGCCAGATTGGATTTGATAACCAATGGACAATTACCACGTGGATGAGTGTGATGAGTTTGTCTCTGTTTTGGGTGGGGAGATGGATATTGAGAAGAAGATATGATTTTTATTAATTTTAGCATGGTCAGCAATAATATTTTAAGATTTATGTGAAAAAATTTAGAGAGTTGTTAGGTTAAATAATAGGAAGGTTTTCAAATAGGATTAGGTTATTAAAAATAATTTTCTAAAATTAGAACACTTGTATCATATGACCTGTTTATATAAAAAAGAAAGGTCATCCAATGAATGGGCTCAAGAAGAGTCCTTTGACTTGTTCATTTTGTGGACTGATTTGATGGTCAACGGGTTTGGAAGCAAATAAAGTTGACTTTTAGATGTTAGAAGTTGAGTTGGGGGAAGGGCCGGAAGGCTGTTAGACCATGCCCATCTTGTTGTCTTGTTAAAATTTAAACAACTCTGAACTCTCTGTTTTGTTTTTCTATGTTTTCAGATGAACAAACAATGTGAAAAAGTTGACTCATGATCTAAAAATATATATAAGAATATAAATAGTTCGATTCGATGCAGATACAAGAAAATGTAAACAAGTAAAAGAAACAAGATGATCATGTTCAAGGAGTGTACGACAACATAGAATTCAACATAATATTGTGATCGGCAAATGCTGTAAATCATCTGAGTTTACTGTTGAAAACAATTGAGAAGAAATTAAGGCCAGATTCAAGCATTGGCAGGATGATTCAATCAGAAATTAACTCGATTGTTTTTCAGCCGGGAAGCCTAAGATTAAGCTTGAAGAGAATAATGCTAGACAATACATGTGTTTTATTATTAGATATCGATAAGAGGAATAGATAGTGTTAGTGCACTACTACAGCAAGTGCAAAGTAAATCCTCATCGATAGCATTGTAGATGCTTATAGAGATCAAAGAAATGGACAAAGAGTTATTTGTTGGGACTTAACTACATAGAAGAACCTTTTACATGCAAATACGCATTGCAACTAACCCTTCTGCTTTTCATGCAAGATACCATCCCTAAAACATCTCTAGGTGTAACAAAACTACCTAACACTGTTTGTAATTCATATTTATGAATAGGAGAATAGGCACAAAAAGCCTATTTATGTTGACCAACTATCTATAGATTACACTATAAACTTGCAAAGTGAATGCCAAAAAATGGGGATTTTTTTTTGCAGCACTAGCCTAACTCCCTCTCTCTCCCTTGCAATAATATGCATAGATAGTCAAAGCTTGTATCTTACAATGAATCTATGCATCTCTCCCATCGAATACTCTGTTGCAAATAACCTACACCATGTGTGCAGTAATTCTCAGCGGGAAACCAATGCAAGAAAGGGGATAAAAAGCAATTAATTTTAATTTATTTGTTCAACCCCCATATCTGCATAACATCATTATGGTTGTTTGTATTTAATACTTCAGGACGGCACCCGAATCCTTGGTTTGGGGTAAAGAAGTAACCTCAAGAACTAAGCCAGCTTGCGTTTGAAGTAAAAAACGATACATAACAACAGGGGCTCTTGCAGGAAATGCAAATTTATCAACTTCCCCAAGGAATGACAATCCTCTTTAAGATAAACCACAAGAAAATAGTAAGAAGAACATGGGATCAAACTTGATAATGAGACACCGGAATTATGAAGAAGAAGAAAGAAAATGGGATCAAGAATGGGAACACATGACCATGTCCAGCATTCAAAGGATAATTCAAGTACTCTCCCTATAACAATCTTAAACACAACAATCTCAAAGCAAACAATACATCTACCCATCATCCCTATTTGTTTGAGTTTCAAAACACAGGGTTTATCTTGCTTAAGATAATTCACCTAATGTTCTTTTCTCATTAAAGTAGAAAGTGATTCTGATGCAAACTGAATCCCAAAGACTAACAGACTGTTTGAAGTTACAACTCTGCCTTAGATTTTCATTGTTTGAGTGAAATCATGAGAAGTATGTGAACAGAGATCAATCAAGAAACAAAGTAAGACAGGAGAAATCACAGAAGAGAATCCATTTCCAATGAAGAGCAAAGAATCCATACAAGAGGGCGTTTATGCAAAGTAGAACAATGTGAAGGCATACACATGAAAGAGAACCATGGTGTAGAAAAAGTATAAATTGCTTAGTTTCTAATACAGTGAGTTTAAATCTACGACAATCACACTGATGAGAGATGATGCACAATAAAGATGACAACTTTGACATCAAAATCCTGCTGATTATACCAATATCCATTCACAGGAATAACACGAGCATTTCTCATTGAAATCATACGCAAGAATTCTAATACAGAAAGTTTAACTCTAAGATGATCACACTGATGAGATATGATACACAATAAAGTTGACAACTTTGAGCTGATTATACCAATATGCATTCACAGGAATAACACGAGCATTCCTTGAAATCATACGCAAGAATTCTAATACAGTGAGTTTAACTCTAAGATGATCACACTGATGAGAGATGATACACAATAAAGATGACAACTTTGACACCAAAATCCTGCTGATTATACCAATATGCATTCACAGGAATAACACGAACATTTCTCATTGAAATCATACACAAGAATTCTAATACAGTGAGTTTAACTCTAAGATGATCACACTGATGAGAGATGATACACAATAAAGATGACAATTTTGACACCAAAATCCTGCTGATTATACCAATATGCATTCACAGGAATTACACGAGCATTTCTCATTGAAATCATACGCAAGAATTCTACACTGAAAGAAGCAGGAATGTAAGCTTGAATGGAAGTGATTGAGGGGTATATTATAGAATCTCAAACCCTAGAATACGATTAGATGAGCTTGAAGGGGAGAGGCCAAGGGGTGGACCTGGGGACCTCGACGCGATCCTTGATACGCTCGATCTTCTTCTCCTTCTTCGGTCTTGCGTTGCCGTAGGAACCCTTGAATCGTTTACCCCTTTTCGTCTTCTTGTCCCCGCGCCCGCACAGAATATGCTCGATTGGAGCAGAGGAGGATGAGGACGACGGCGAGAGGCTGAAGAAGCTTGCCCGCTGCTCCGCCAAGCCCATCACCCTTCTCGCCAGCCACCGCGGCGCCGCCATTAGCGTCCTTCGAAGCACTATCTCTGTTCTGAGTTTCTTTAGCGAAAACCCTACGTTTGGATAAAAAATTAAAATATAAAACTTTTAATCAAAATTTTTTTTAAAAAAAGAATAGAACTTATTTCAGGTGGGTTTTAACATATATTTATATAGTCTAATATTTTTTTTTAAAAACAATTATTTTTGACTATTTTACACATTATCAATCAAATTTGTTACATATGAGAGCTATTATTTTCTCAAAATTTGATGCATTATTAAACTGACCAAATTTGGCATAGTTTACATCAAATTGTAATTAGTTCAAATTTTTTTTAAAGAAAATAATAGTTTCATGCATAATATATATATATATATATATATATATGAAAATATTAGAGAGCGGCCTGCAGTACTTACGGCCGGCCCACTCTAATACTCATCTATATTGGTGGGGGTTTGGTTGGGTTTTAAATTATTTTTTGGGGTTGGGTGTTAGAGTGAGCCAACGGCACTCTAACATCCCTATATATATATAACCAAGTCAATAATGTACATGAATTGTTAGATTAGGATTATGCTGTATTTAGTTGTTGAATTACTATTTTGAAAATATGTTATAATTAAAATAAAACTAAATTAACTATATTAGGGCCCTCTTGGATTGGCTCCTGAGAAGCCAAACATAGGTTTTTTTTAAAAATAAGTTTAGGGCTTCTTTGGGTTTTATATATGTGTTTGGATGAGCCTTTTTGAAGGAGAAGCGATTAGAAAATGTCCTTATGTAAATTAAAGAATGAATTCTCAAACCTAATATAACATTAGGTTAGGCTTTGGAGATATTGTTATTTTTTTATGTTAAATGTAGTTAGTGTCAATTACAAGAATATAGTTATTGTTGATGTTAAATGTAATTGTTCTTGTTGTTGTTATTATTATTATTATTCATTGAATGCCTATTTTAGTTGTTTTCATTGAAAAAAAAACTCTTATGAGAATGAACGCCCAAACTACTTACTAACTATATAAGCACTTTTGAATTAATATTTCCAAACATAAAAATAATCAGAAGCCCTTAACTTACTGTAAAAAGTTACTATAAAAAAAAAAAATACAAGGTAAGGTTGTGTATAATAGACACAAATGGTCTGACCTTTCCCTAGACCTCGTGCATAGCGGGAGCTTTGTAACACCGGACTACCCTTTTTAACATATCAAAATGGGGTTCATGGAAGTTCAACTGGATTGATGGATAGTGTTCTAACTTTGACAACTTCACTTCGGTGAAATAAACATGCCCAAATATTTTTATAGTTCTTCCAAGCCGAAATTAGGTTAAAAAAAAATACAATTTTTGTTGAAAGTTGCATAGAAAGTTGCAACAAAGAAACAACTAACAGACATGAGCAAAGAAAAATAGGAGAAACAACTACATGTTGAAAGTTTTTTTATTTCATTTCATCATACTCACTTGGAGCAATTCATTACAATTTATAATATTTTACCTAACTATGAAAATAAGGAAAGAAATTATATAATCTGGAAACATTTCAAATAATTCAAAGAAATCCCCTAACTAAGGAATCCTCCAATCAAGAAAATCTCCAATTAGATAGATCTTCAATCAAGCCGATTTCCAACTGATTTCCAATCAATCTTCAAGGTCTTCAATCAAGCTGATTTTCAGTTGATTTCCATCTGATTTTCAGTCAAAAATCAATCTTCAACACTCCTGTACTATTTGAATTTGGTGCCAGCTGTCTCAAATAATAACTTCTCAAATTAGTTGGAAATCGACATAGACAAGTTGGTGTGTAGATATCACCAACTTGTCTAAGCCGATTTCCAGCTAATTTGAGAAGATATTATTTGAGACAGTTGGCACCAAATTCAAATAGTACAGCTTGCCTCGTCTAATACTACGGCCAATTGTCACCGTTTTTTGTTAACGATCTTCCCGGTTGTGAGTTTGGCCTGTGTTGCAAAATCTGTTGCAACAACAGCTGCAACTCCAGTCTTCAAATGTTGCGTAGGATTTCCCCACAAACTTGTTCAAATATTACATCCTTAGTCGTTCAATGGACCTTTGGTATGCAATGATATCATCCGGATCCTTCATGACAACTTTATCACGATGATCCAATTCTCAGAACACTCCGGTTAACTCTCTTTATAATATTCGGAGAGAGACTTCCCCTTTGTATGGCTGTGAATGCCTTTTGATTTAGGGCAAAGACTTGTAATTCATCACTTCCATCATAGAAGGCTTTAGATAGAGCCCTCCATATTTCATAGGCAGTGGGTAGATGCAAATAACGCTTCATAATTTCTGGAGTCATGGACATCAATATCCATCGCTTCACTTTTGATTTTCAGCATACCATCTTTCATAGCCATCTTCAGATTCTGTAGGTGGCTTTGGTTTGCACATAATATAAGAAAGTTTCTTTCTTTCGGCGACATGCATCTCCATCAACTGAGACCAAACATCATAATTTGATTCATTAAGAATAACTCCAGCATTAAAAATACCTTCAGATTGGATAATAACAGGAACCAAGCTTCTTTGGGATGATTCCAACATATAGTTGGAGGAAGCCATCACATCGGGCATGATGATTTAGCAGCTAGGATAGTGATTGAACCTTCGGCTCTGATACCATGTTGAAAGTTGCATAGAAAGTTGCAACAAAAAAACAACTAACAGACAGGAGCAAAGAAAAACATGAGAAACGACTACATGTTGAAAATCTTTTTATTTCATTTCATCATACTCACTTGGAGCAATTCATTACAATTTATAGAATTTCACCTAACTATGAAAATAAGGAAAGAAATTACATAATCTGAAAACATTTCAAATCATTGAAAGAAATCCTCTAACTAAGGAATCCTCCAATCAAGAAAATCTCCAATTAGATAGATCTTCAATCAAGTCGATTTCCATCTGATTTTCAATCAATCTTCAAGGTCTTCAATCAATCTGATTTCCAGCTGATTTTTAGTTAATCTTCAACAATTTTAAGTACTTTAGTAAATAATCAGTACAAATGATTCTGAGTTCCACAACAATGTAATGCATGAAATTATTTCATCAACCCTTCCTTGACAAAGATGGAAAGTTGTGCTCTGATACCAATCAATAAATGAACCTATTGGTCATGAATAAAAGGACGAAAATAAAACTATGAATCTTACAAGAAAAAACCTAACTATTCTATACCTTAGCCATTAATTTTGCAAATCCTATAAACTATGCTCATAGATTTAGCATTTTCTCGCTTATCACTTTATCAACTATAACTTGACAAAGATGAAATGTTATATTCTTATACCAATCAGAAAATGACCTTGGTTAGCATAAGAAAGAGGCGAAAATTGCATAATCACAAACCTTACAAAGAGAAGTATAACATTATTATTGGTTCTACAAGAACATGTGCTTCTCTTGCAACAAACACATATATTAAGTTGTCTTTCAGATTAAATGCAATATGAACTCTATGTCCATCTGGTACATTTAAGCATACTATTCAAAAACTATGAGAGAGTTTGAGCTCCAACTACCATCACAACAAAAGACAATTCAAAGCAATTTCTCATACAAACTTTAATCTGCTTATTTTCCTAACACCACAAAGGATAGTAGTACTAACATGGAAGCAAAACATATTGCATGAATATTCGGGCTGATCTATGAACACAATGGCATCTTGGAGAAGATAATAGAAGTTTTACAAATCTAAGAATTACTAGTTCTATTACAAGTTGCGGGTAGAACATTATTGTACATCAAATTAGGTGGATAACTACAATGCCGACAGCAGAGATTGATACAATGGTACCGATGCAGTATTTAATGACTTCGTATTTTGCAGCTTCTAGTTGAGAGAGATTGATGTATAGATTATGATGTCCAGACAATATAGAAAGTTTATCACAACTTACTAACAATAAAAAAATCTTTAAAAAGGTGAAATTTGTTAATAACTGATAAAAGGTAAAATACTAATATGAAAAGACTTTAATCCTTTTAAATATAAAGGAAATTCCCGGTGAGACATAGTCCACAACTTAAACAAGGTTATTTTTGTTTACTAAATTAATCAGTCAGGAAGTTCATATGTTTAAAGAAAAGTACTCATTAAGCAAAGAGGACCTATAGCAAGTTGGCAATAATCAATTACAATAGCAACGTTATTTATCTTTATAAAGACTAAAATTCAAGGTGAATGGCTATGAAAAACGAGTTAATAAAATAAGACACAAAACTTAAATACAAAAAGTGAACATTGTTTAATCAACCTTTCCCTTCACTTTCCTATCAAAGATGGAAAGTTGTGCTCTGATACTAATCAATAAATGAACTTGTCGGACATGAACAAGAGGATAAAAATAAAACTATGGATCTTACAGGAAAAAAAAACATAACTAAATGATATTGAGTTAACACTACAAATTTTTTTTTTAAAAATAAAAAAAGGAAAAATATTATTTTATTCCTGGTAGAAAGTATGATACTAGATATTCAATATTTCACTCTATGATACCCTCATTCTTTCATTTTATTATCGTGTACTTTCAAGCTATAGTAGTGTCATCATAGAGCATTGACATTTTCACTATTATATCTTATTACATCAATCCTTCCCTAACAAAATGGAAAGTTGTGCTCTCATACCAATGTTTACACTAAAAAAATAAAATAAAATAAAAAATAAATTAATAAATAAATAAGGGGGAATATATAAAATATATATATGAGCCTTGAAAATACAAAATGTCTCAAGGGCCAATATGAAATATTTCATATAAATATTATGATGAAATATATATATATATATTGAAATAGATAGCCCGAGAACACATATCTCGAGGCAATCGCAAATCCCAAAATAGCCATGAGAACAAATCTCGAGGCAATCTCAAATTCCAAGATAGCCCGAGAACACATATCTCGAGGCAGTCTCAAATTCCAAGATAGCCCTAGAACACATATCTCGAGGCAATCTCAAATCCCAAGATAGCCTGAGAACAAATCTCGAGGCAATCTCAAATTCCAAGATGCCCAAGAATACAAATCTCCAGGCAATCTAAAAAAATACAAATCCTAAGATCATCCACGGATACAGATTCCAAGGCAAATCCAAGGGAACAATCCCGAGGCAAATCCAATATATATATATATATATATATATATATATATATATATATATATATATATATATATATATCTTAAAAAAACTGTGTTTGATATTATCATCTATCAATGGGATAAGATCAGATTGAGATGTTAATATAACCTTCCATCATAAGAGAGATTAATTTAAAATTTAAATCTTTCCATTATCAAATTGGGAATTTTAATTTAAAATTAAAATATATCTTTCTCATTGGACTTGATTCATTGCCTTGAGGATAAATCAAATGGGGAAATTTAAAATAAAAAAAATATCTCTCTCATGGGATCCGGTCATGGAAGGGAGGATATATCTCCCATAATCACGAACCGTCCCCGTCTATAAAAGAAGACCCGATAAGAAAGAGAAGAGGGGAGGGAGCAAGATGTAGCATCAAAGGGGAAGATGCTCCCTCATTCTCCTGTTCGTTCACCGCTTGAAATAAACCCCATATCCTGTTGTTGTCGTCATTGCCGCCGCCAGGATGGATACCATCCTGGTGCGCGGCGGTTCCATCATCAGATCCGCCAGGCCGACTGCTTTTCTTCCCTGGTGCGGTTGCCTTCGTCGCTACTGCCACCGTCGATCATCGCCGCCGTCAGGATGGATACCATCCTGGAGCGCAGCGGCTCCATCATCAAACCTGCTAGCCTGCTGTCCCGCTGTCCTGCCGAGGTTTACTGCTGCTCGTTGTCACCGAAGAGAAGAAGCATAGGCTATATAATAGCCTCACTGCTACCCGTGTCACCAAATTCGGAGAATAAGCAGAAGCTATATAATAGCCTTCTCTGCTCGAGCATTTCATGACCTGAGTACTCTTGTGGTTATGTCTGGTCATGAATCATGATCCAAATGCCTAAAGTATGTTGAATAATGCCTCTGCTAGCAATGTATTGCTGAAATCCTCTAAATAAGACTACATGAGTCATGAAGGTTTTGAATGGTGTATGTGTCACTGGTGGTGGTGGATTACTGAAGGAAAGAACTACTACCAAGGAAAGAAGAAAATGGGATGCAGCTCAAGAAGAAGAAGAAGCTGGTGAATGAAAAGATGAAAGAAATGGAGGATCTGTTGTAGAAGAAGCCATGAAAATGAAAAGCTATTGTAGCTGCAACTTCATGGAAGAAAATGGAAAGTTATGTTGTTCATAACAAAATGAATGATAAGATTGGATTTTCTTTTAGAAGTTATGTGATGATTTTAAAGTGTATGGAATTATTAATGAAAAAGGGTATTGAAATGCATTCTTGAAAGCTCCCTCTGTAAATACAATGTAAATATCAAATATGTTGAGTATATGCAGGTCCAACCCACTATAGAGGCTATACGGCCTCTATACGGGCCCGTATACGGGCCCGTATACAAGATCTGTCAGTCCGTATGGTGGTGACTGTGGAGCATACGGGCCCGTATACAGCCCCGTATAGGGCGCATTTAAGTTAGGGCTTAAAAACCCCCTTTTGTTTCTTAGAGGCAGGGCTGAGAAATAGAAAGGAGAAGAAGAGAGGCTGCGCACTTGGGAAGAGGAGAAAGTTGAAGATCAAGGAGAAGGGGTTGGGGGTTCATTGTGGAGACTCCAAGAAGCTTCATTTGGTCCAAGGGTGTGACCAAGGGTCGAGTAAGCTTGTCTTGCTATTGTTGAAGCTAGTTTGAGTGTATTCTCTTCTTGTTTGATGATCTATTGCTTAGCTCTAAGATAGAGAGCTTGTAATCTCCATCTTCAAGGTTATAGTGGATTGCTTGTTTCCCCTGCCCGTGGATGTAGGCTTTGAGAGCCGAACCACGTATATCCGGTGTTCTTTGTGATTGTGCTTGTTGCATGTTATTTGTTTGTTATTGTGCATCAATTAGTAGCTGAATCAGGTGCATTAGATCCCATCAAAATATGCATATCATCTATTCGATGAAATGCTTCAACAACCTTGGCAATCACCATGGGACAATTTGCTCCCATAATATTATTGGAAAAATTGTTAAAAAGTTCAATCTGGGTTCAGTGGGTCGCTTGAATGTCCAAATTAACATTAATAAAGCTTTTATCTTCTATCACAAAACCATGTCCAGTACCTTGATTTGCTTATGAGTTTCTATATCGATGGTTACTAGCACAACGTTCAGCAACAAGCCCACTTGTGCCTCCACCATAGTTAGCTTTGCTAACTGATTTCTCCTCACTTTTGATAAAAAAAAATATGTCAAGAATGAGAAGAGTTGTTGTTTAATGAAAAAGAAGATTGCACTTCTATTTGAAGCTTTCGGATTGAAATGTCAGGTTAATTTGGCTCATATCCAAGATTTGTACACTTGCAGCTAGTGGCTTGTAAAAAAAAAATGATTGGAAGTATGCAAAACAAATAGAATGACTTTTCTCTAGTGATGGTATGCAATGTTGAGCTTCTAATTATCAACAGACAAGGAGACTCAGAAATTATTCAAAGCATATGGTAATATGAGGTTATGGAAACCAAAGAATATTCAAGATAACAAATAAAGCCATAAGTAGAAAAAGGGGTAAATATGTTATGTTTACTGGACTTTGATGCCTTATATTGGAATAGAGATCAGTGGGCATAGGCATGGACAGAAGCTTTGCAAGGGTTTTCAGATGTTCATTTTACTACAAGCTTGATGAGTATCCCTTAAAGTCTTGCAATAGTGATGAAATAGTATTCAAGAATTCAACCATTAATCATGGCCATAAGTTCCTCATCAATGTTTCAACCTCAAGTCGGGAAGGAATTCATCTTCTTATTATGAGCATGTTGATATCATATCGCCTACTGCAACGATTACTAGTGAAACAACCTTGCGACCAATATTTATGTCAGAATGAAATTTGATGAAGCTCGCATTGGTCGAATTGGTTTCAAATGCCCAAATGCTTCAAGTTGTGATATTACAATCAACGGACCTGACAATATAGATCCATCAACTATGCAGACTGATAAACCTGGCTTTCACCAAGTAAAACATTTGGTCACAGTGCAATAAAAAAATGACTCCAGAAATCTGCGCTGAGAAGATGATAAAGATACTATTAGACAGGAAGAAAATGTCAGAAGAATTCAATTGCTACTGCAGCTAAAAAAAAAAATCATCAAAGATCATATATAAATGCTTGTTGAGAGAATGATTGTAAATTTCATGTAAAGAAATTCCAAATCCATGTTAGATGTTCAACTAAGTGAAGTGCACATCACTTGCTTGATAGAATACCTCAATGAGATACTTTCCAATTTAGAGTAAAATTTGAAGTTGTGAAACGAGGAAACGTTAAAGGCACCTCACTAGTGCATTCACTTATGATTTTATGATCTGTGGACCCTGTATTCCTGGGAGATTTAATAGACTTTGTCTTCTTGACCTCAAAGAACTGATGTACTCAAACTTGTATATTTATTATGAATGATGATACAGAGATTGGATAATTTTGTTGTTGCACTTTGCATGCTGGCGTCTAGATGCTATTTCTTTGCGTCACCTTTGAAGCTACTGCTGAGGGTGTTGTCATACTGCCGTTGCTGCAAAAAAAAAAGAAAAATAAAAATAAAAAGAAGAATAGAAAGAAACCAAATTTCTGCAGCCTGCCAATCGACTACCCTGCGTTCAAATGTTGATAACTTTTGCCAGTAAACTCTGATCGAGGTGAAATTTGTGGCATTGGAAACTAGACATCCATAGTTTTCCAACCATGTATGGTACAGCTCCCTTTGGCAACCCAGTCGGTACAGATTTTAATGGGAAGAGAGGTCAATTACTGTGATTCTGCCAGCTTGACTACCCCTCATCCAAATGCTGATAACTTTTTCTAGAAAACTCCGATCTAGGTGAAATTTGCGTCATTAGAAATTAGACATCCAGAGCTTTCCAACCAAGAATGGTAAAGCTCCATTAGGCAGCCCAGTCAGTACAGATTTTATTGGAAAGAGAAGTCAATTATTACAATTCTGCCAACTTGACTACCCTTCATCCAAATATCGATAACTTTTGATAAGAAACTCTGATTGGGGCGATATTTGCAACATTAGAGATTAGACATCTAGGGCTTTCCAACTATATATGGTACAACCCCTTTCGGTGGACCAGTCGGTACAGATTTACGGTTCTTTCCAAAGCTAGCAGATTGTCATTTGTGTGCCGTTAGCAAGTACGATCGCATCTCCCAATTTGCCTTGAAATGAGAAACATGCAACGAGGCACTTGGCGGCAATATAGCAGAAATAAATTCAAAGGGCAGCGGCGAGGCATACAAGGCGGCGTCATAAAAATAAATAAATAAATAAATAAATAAAATATGTATATATATATCCATGATGAAATTTATATGTAATAAACTATCATGTTCTATAATAAATGAATTATTTTTCATTGCCTCTACTTGTACTCTTTTTCCCTTAATTGGAGGTTCCCGCAATCTTATTCGGGGTAATTAATAATAGGGGCTTGCCTCTATTAGGAATGGAAAAACCCACAAATAAAAAAATATGACATTTGTGATTCGATGTATCGCCTGGTATCTCTTCACAAACACGATGCCAGGAGGGTATTTTCGATCCCACAACCAATCAGTAAATGAACCTGTTGGGCATAAACAAAAGGACGAAAATAAAACTATGGATCTTACAAAAAAAACCTAATTATTCCATATCTTAGCTTTTAATCTTGCAGATCTTATAAACTCTGCTCATAGATTTAGCATTTTTACTCTTATCACTTTATCAATTGTGACCAAACAAAGATGAAAGGTTATATTCTTATGCCAATAAGAAAATTACCTTGGTTGGTATAAAAAAGATGAGAAAACAGTATGGTCAGCGTCACCTATGTGCAAAAGCTTGTCAAATTTGGCTGGACCATTTAGGTAATGTCTTCAAACCATTGATTCAGTATTATCAACTTCTCCAATGTTTTTATTATTCACTCCTCTAAATAGTCTATTTTTCTTTTTTCTTTTCTTCCTGTTCAAAACCAACGGGTAATGATGTTATTGGGATTGATTTGGGAACTACAAATTCTTGTGTGGTTGTTATGGAGGGAAAGACTTTACCTTTGATGTTTTTTCTTTTTGTTTTCATGGTTTTGCTTTTATACTTTTTCTCATGTTATTCTTTGTAATATAATACATGTAGAACGCAAAGGTGATAGAGAATTTTGTGCTCTGATACCAATCTGTAATTGACCCAGTTGGGCATGAACAAAAGGACGAAAATAAAACTATAAATCTTACAAAAAACAACTAATTATTCCATATCTTAGCTTTTAATCTTGTAGATCCTATAAACTCCGCTCATAGATTTAGCATTTTCACTCTTATCACTTTATCAACTGTAACCTGACAAAGATGAAAGATTATATTTGTAACACCCTGGATTTTTCTAAATAAATATTCAGTAAATTTTTAAATTTTTAATAAGGTTAATTAGTACAGAAAATAGATTAATTATTTTAACCTCAAATTAAAAGAAAATCTAGAGTTAATATACCCGAAATACAGCCTCACAACTATAGGGCCAAGAGAAGGCCTTATTGGGCCAGACCACTTTTACATAAAATAGTTGGAGGGGGATAGACAACAGAGCCAGATTAATTAAATGAGAAATTATTTAAGTGTTAATTAATCCATATTAATTATGTGGGAGATACCGGATGAAAGTTAGGGTCCCGGTAAAGTAGATCAGGTCTGGTCAAAGGCCGGTAATTATGAATCTGGTCTCGTGAGAGGTAAACCCCGTGATGCCACAATAATCCTGTGACTCTGGAATCTTTTATCCCGTGTTTTTCGGATCTGGGTTGGGGATAGAGACGAGTCAAATTATTAATTCGTCGTCCACGTGATAGCATAGTAAAAAGATAAGACCAAATTAAGTTGTTTGGTCTTTAGTGGGAGATATTATTGAAGATAAGTTATTTAATTGAGTTTTAAAGATTTTTTAATTAAAAGATTAGAATAATATTTTATATAAAATATTATTAAATTTAAATATCTTATACCTTTATATAATAAGATGTGAGAAAGAGAGAGATGAAAAATTTTCAATCTCTTTCTCTCTCTCTCTCTCTCTCTCGTGTTCAGAGGAAATCCTATTCCTCTTTGTCCTTCTTCTTTCCTTCTAACCCTCGTGTTCAGACCTACGCCCGCACCCCTAATCCTGTTGCGATCTCGCCAGCTTGCCGACATACAGCCGCCATCTCCCATGCGACCAGCCATCTCACGCTCCTCCCCGCCCGGTGAGTGTCACCGGCGCTGCAGAGCAGCCTTTCTTGGCATCCGCCTCATGGCCGCGCCTCACCGCCCGATCCGGCGCCGCCTATACGCCCGGCTTTGGCGGCTTCCCCTCCTGTGCCTGCCGTCGCCTCCAGCCACCTCCACTTTGGCTAACTCCACCGCCGACCAAGACCCCTCGAGCCTTAGCTCCACCAGACCTCTTTCTGACAGCCCCGCTAGCACCTTTGATCGGCCAACCCTCCTTCTTCTGGTGAGGTCCCCTCATTCTCTTGTGAGCTTCATGGGGCAAACTGTACTCTAATTAGTAGATTGAATGTTAAGATTTGGGGAAACCCTAAATGATTTCATGAATTAGGGTTTAGAATTACATGATTGTTGTGCAAGTATAGAGCTATGAAATGAGTGGGGATTAGAGGGGGATGGATGGAATTAAGGTGTATGAGATGTATTAAAGCATGTGTAGTGTTGTTATGAATTAATTGTTGAATGTTTATATTAATTTCTAAGCCCTAGAAATAAAGGAGATGCTGCCCAAATTTCTTTGAAATTTCATGCTTAATTATTCATGATTATGTTTAGCAAATAATCATCTTAAGGAGCACATGTTGGAAGCCTCGATATATGCTTAAGATGAAGTAGATTCTAGATTATAACATGAGAGAAATTCATGTTAAGTAAGTTGTTAATTTCGTGTTAATTTATAAACCTTGAAGACATGAAAAACATGTTAAATAAGAATTCATGCTTTAGTGAGTTAAGGTCTTCATCGTATTTTATCCAATCTAAATAATAGTACAAGCTAAGAATACAGTTTTCGGAACTAGGTGTACAGTTCGTGCTTTTACCGTATTTTCATACAGTATTGATTTCAGTTTGAGAAGCATGAGTTAGAAATTTTATGAAACTTTCTGGAGTTTTGGAAATCATTTCATACATATTGATAGATTCCCAATTGGGAATAGATTTCCCTTTCAGAACTCATGCACAGTAATCAATAACAAAAAAGAGAAATAGATACAGAAATAATAGACTACACTTTATTGATATACTTGCCTGAACTATTGGTGGCTTGTAGAAAGCAAGAGAGTACGACATTAGGTTAGGAAAGGGGTGATTTAAAACTCTGATTTTCATTACCTAACTATGTATTTTAAAACATTCCATTTTTATGAAATTAAAACCCCCTTTCTATACTCTCTGAGTGCCTAGTGTACGTATACAAGTTTGGCCCTGTGTAGCGTGGATAGATCTACCCGTTGCCCTCTGGTCCTGTAGTATTGAAGTAGATGTGTGGTTAGTGATGATAGTATTGTGATAATCAAATGACTCCGTATTACCCATCTCCCGGTAGCGATTAGAGATCCACCGTAGAGGCGATTGGTACAGATTACCACGGGTAATTTTGGAATTCATTCACAGTACAGAAAAACAGATAATGAGATACGCATATATAGGATTTTGATGCATATTGACATGATTAAAGCATATTGAAGATAATGCATTGACCAACATCTTTAGTTGCTTAGCATTACTTTCAGTTATAGTATTTATTTTCAGTTACTTATATATGCATAGTTTTATGCTTCAGCTTTTACAGTTTTATTTGAGATACAGGTATAATTCTATACCCAACAGTATTATTCCCAGATCATTGAGCTCCAGTATCTCAACCCCTTTTTAGTGACATTTTTTAATGCAGGCGATAGACAGGAGTCCAGGTAGAGGATTCGTCTACTCGCGAGATTATCGAGGAGCGTTAATAGTTGGCTCTGACTCCCTATGTCGTAGTTTATGATTATGTTCTGTTATGACTGTATTTGAGACAAATAAGTCTAAGACAGTATTTATATTTGGTGTTGTATTAAACAATATTTTGAGTTTGGAGTTTATGATATGAGTTTGCTTTAATAGCTTCCGAAATTATTTGATTTCTTTTAATTACCAGTTTTATAGCCTTACGCTCAGGGTTCATTCCTTTAACTTGGCTGGTATGACACGTGTCGCTTGATTAGGAGATGAGTGTTACAATATTCTTATGCCAATAAGAAAATGACCTTGGTTGGTATAAAAAAGAGGAGAAAACTGTGTGGTCAGCGTCACCTCTGTGCAAAAGCTGGTCAAATTTTGTTAGAACAGTTAGGTAATGTCTTCAAATCATTTATTCAATATTATCAACTTCTCCAATGTTTTTATTATTCACTCCTCTAAATAGTTTATAATCAACCTTTCCCTGACAAAGATGGAAAGCTGTGCGCTGATACCAATCAGTAAATGAACCTGGATGGCATGAACAAAAGCACAAAAATAAAACTATGGATCTTACAAAAAAAAATAAACCTAATTATTCCATATCTTGGCTTTTAATCTTGCAAATCCTATAACTCTGTTCATAGATTTAGCATTTTCACTCTTATCACTTTATCAACTGTGACCTGACAAAGATGAAATGTTATATTCTTATACCAATGAAAAAATGACCTTGGTTGGCATAAAAAAGAGGAGAAAATTGCATAATCACAAACTTACCAAGAGATAAGTATAACATTATTATTGGTTCTACAAGAACCTGTGCTTCTCTTGCAATAAACACATATATTAAGTTGTCTTTTAGGGTGTGTTTGATATGTGAAAAAATGAGGGACAACATATGACAACTTTTCGTGTACTTTGTTTGATATGTAAATGTGATAGAAGTACAACATAAGAATCTGTTTGAGTACATCACAAGTAGTTGAAAATTTTGTCCCACCCAAACCATGGTACAACTTTTTAATTGAGGGATAACACAACTTAAAGATAATTTTTCCCCCAGCTTAAAGATAAAGTTATGATATTTTTTGTAGTAATTACTTATTAATATATTTTAAAAATTAAAAATTTAATTATGTACTAATAATTTTACTAGTTATAAAAATAATTTAAGTGGTCAATAAAAATATAGTGTTTTATAAAATTTTTTATTCAAAAATAATATAAGACAATATAAGGGTATTGCATTAATTTTATAATTTTTTTGTCCAGTACTTGTGCAAAACAAACGGAGAACAACACAAAAAGTTTTGTGATGTCCATTGAATATCAAAAAAAGGACATTTAAAAAAGTTTTGATGTCCCATTGCCACTTGTACTGTGTTGTACTCTTGTGTTGTTCTTATTTACGTATCAAACGGAACCTCAGAGTTACATGTAATATAAACTCCATGTCCTTGTGGTGCATTTAAGCATATCCATAATTTATAAAATCAAAATTGGTAACATTTTGTTTATTTTTATTTTATAAATGTGGACAAGCCACTAAAAACATATCACTGACATAATTTGAACCTTCAACCTCTCCTTATAAGAGGACTTACATCAGAGGCTATTTTGCCCTGGCAAAGGGTTGTATTTTTTTAAAAAGTTTTCAGGCCAGTCATATGAATGCCCGAGCAAGTTGTGGGGCCCACCTAATTGGGCGGGCGCCCAGGCAACCTTTTCACAGGTGGTGGGCCATTGTGTTTTAAAAATTATTAAAAATCAGTTATGAATTAGTTTTTACAAAAAGCCCCTCTATTTTTTGAATTTTTATTTTCTAGTTCTAAATTTATGAATTAGCTTGTATGTTTTGAAAAAAGTATATACAAAAGAAGGGAAATTGGTACTTTTATTTTGATAAAAATGAAACATAAAAGTTAATTACAAATAAAAACTAACATTTAACCAACATTGTTTCTGACCACATATTTTAGATATAGATAATTAAGTAGATAATTGAATATTTACAAATTGATCATATATTTTAGATATTGACAATTCAATAATTAAGTGGATAATTGAAAATCTAAATTTATGTTTTTAACCACATAATTTAGTAACACATGGCAAATCTCTAAAATGTTAGAAAAAATATTAAAATTATTTTTAAAAATAAAAAATTATTCGAAAGGTATTTTAGTGACATGCATAAACACATCCAAACCAACAAAAAAATATATAATATTTCTTTTATATATAAATAGTGATTGCCCGAGTTTTTTTTCTACAACATGGGCTATCTATTTTTTTGATGAATAGTAATTGCCATGACACCTTTTATCCGGACAAATGAGGGTTTGGCGTATAAATACTCTAAGAGAAAATGAGCTAATCAATATTCTCGGGGTTGAATTCTCGCTAGAGCAAGGTGAGGGCGTAGGGCGTGGGTCACCTACTGGGGTAGTCCACGCAAGCACACAAGTCTTCTCTGTGTTGGCTCATAGTAGATCGGGTGGTAAAATAAGTGCATGTTGTGTGAAACTTCGGGCTATAAAATAAGTTGCGTTATGTGAACCCCAGAGTGAATCGAACACCTGTTCACACCCTATTTGACTTATCCTCCGGAGGGCACTTATTGCCCATATAAAAAAAATTAAAAATTAAAAATTAAAAATTAAAAATTAAAAATAAAAATAACAAACTTCCTTTGTAAAAGTTGTAATTTGGTAACATTTTTTGAGCTATCCTGCCATAGTGCCCTCCACAACCCAATAAACATTTCACATTTACACCCAAATTCAACAACTAGATTCTCTAGGCGACAACACCAGCAGAAGCTGTCCAAAATGCTAATAATAAAAAAACATTAACTTAGACAAAACCAAGAGACATCTCCACAGAACAAGACAAAATCCAACAAAAAGAGAAAAAAAAAAAAAAAAAAAAAAATCCAAACTCTTGTTATGTTATATATGGCAGCATTGTCTCCCTGTCCCCTTGTGCTTAGTAGTAGCAAGTCGGAGTTCTAGAAGACTAAGTCGCACCACCAAAGCGTCTCACGGATGGACTCGATCCCACTGACGCTAATCCCGGAGCACCGCATCAAATTGAGCCCGTTGAGGCTCGCGCCCATGAGCTCCAGCGCAGCAACCCCGTCGTCGTTGATGCGCTCGCAGCCGGCCAGCGCGAGCGTCTTCAGGTTCAGCGCGCGGGCGCCGGCGAGCCGCTGTATCGCGGTGTTGCCCACGGTGCAAAACGAGAGGTCCAGGTCCTCGAGCTTCGGGCACTTCTCCCCGATGCCCCCGAGTGACTCCTCGCTCACCGCTTTGCAGCCCATCAGACTTAGCCTCTCAAGTGTTCGACCAAATGCCGCAGTGACCGCTGCTACGCTGTAGTCTGTGATCCTCGCGCTGCCACTCAAATCCAAGCTTTTCACACTCCCGGCGCCGCCCATTGCTTTCAGGAACGTGAACAGGGCTCGGTCTGTGATTCCATTACTCATGCCCACCATTGCTATCTTCTTCGCTTGCTTGCATGATTCTCCCATCCAAGAGAGAAATTCTTCTCCTATTGATTTGCACTTCTTTAGTTTCATTGAGAACAAGTCTGGATGATGAGCTCTGTGTTGTTGTTCTTGTTTTTGTTGTAATGGTTGTCCAATGTGATCACATTGCACCAAAGATAGCTTCTTTAGTGTGTTGCTGCAATTGGAGAGAGCTTGCATTAGTCCAGGAGTGGTGATTTGATGGCATTTCTCAAGCTTGAGACTCTCCAACATGTGTGTTCCTTCTGTCAGCTTGATCAGACCTTTGTCTGTTAAACAAGTGTTGTTTCTAATCTCTGCTTTCTTGAGGCTTGGGAAGCCACCATTGGATGCTGAAGAGATGAAGCTAGTGTCTGTTAAAGAAACACAAGAGCTCACAGTGAGAACCTTGAGCTTCTGAGCTTCACTGACGAAAGAGTAACCGATCTCTGTGGGTCCTTTAACTGATTCCAAACACAGCACCTCCAGAGACCTCCCTTGCTCTCCAATGGCTTTGAGGACTTGGTCGCTAATCTCCATCGACACGATACTGATTCTTGTTAGCTTGAGAAGCTTAGAGACGACGGAAACAATGCCGGTACCGCCAATGTGAGGGCATTTGGCCAAGGAGATGGATTCCAGTTGGGATGAATATTCAGCGAGAGCCTCAAGTGATCTGTTTCCGATCGATGTGCATGATTCCAAGCTCACCGCAGATAAGCTCAAGCAGTTCTTGGCGATGACAGTGAGACCGTCATCGGTAATCCTCGAAGAACAGTAGATATGAATCTTCTCCAAGTTCTTGCAACCTCTGGCAATGCATGCAAGACCTTCATCACCAACATAAGCACAATTGGAAAGAGTAATGCATTTGATAGTGGAACAAGTGAAGCCTATGATCTTCAATCCTAAATCAGTGATTACTTCACTGTGAGTACTTGGGGGGGATGAAGAAGAGAAGAAGCCTTGCAAGATAGAAAGCTCAGTGAGACTGTGAGGATAAACCCCAACAGCCATAGCTGCCAATCTAACATCATTGGCCATCTCTCCTTCAAGGCTTCTTGATACTTCACTGCATTCCACTTGCTTTGGATCATGTTGGAAGTCTGAGAAGCGCATGTGGAGCTGAAGGAAGAGCCATTTCTTCGACACGGCAGCACAGGTGCATCGATCACGGGGTGATGGAAGGAAGCTGAAAACTTGGAGCAAGCACTCGTCCGGCAGCATCTCAATGAGATCATCTCCGGCGCTGAGCTTCTTCGCGGCCATGCCAAATACCCCTCTTACAGTGCAACTACAAGAAAGACATCATATATATATATATATTGGATGATCTTCGGAAAGCCGAAAAAAGGAAAGGACAGGGACCGAAATGGCACCAGAGGAGATGAAAAGAGACAGGAAGAAAGGGGAGAAGAGAAGGTATAAAAAATGAAGGTGTTTGTAGCGGAGAAAACAATGGGAATCAAGAGTGGACGGCGAGGGAGCAATGGATGGGGATGAATGAAAGCTTGGGCCCAGGTTCCATTAATCTGTTGTTTGGCCAGCTCTGAAGGATATATGGGGAACTAATAAGAAGGACCCTTTTTAAGAGTTTTAAGGATACCCTCCACACTTCAAGGTGGTAGTTCAATGGATCTAGGGACAACATGCATCATGCATGGTAGAGTTGTTCAGGTGGAGTCCAGCACTCAAATAGGACAGAAGTCACAAAACTATATATATATATATATATATATATATATATATATATATTTATATAGCACTATATGTTTAGCTCATTTACACTAATATGTCATCTCCTTTTATACTCTTAATCAATGGGTTAATTATCCTAGATATATATTTATATTTTCCGAATTATTGATAACCATTGACTTTTTATTGAGATCAATATTATCTCAACATATTTTGAATGACTATCAATGATTTGGGGAGTTTATTATGTAAATTTAGCTTAGACAAATATGTTATGAACTGTGCGACAATTGTGATGAATAGCAAGAAAGAAAAGTGAGAAAGTAAGAAAACATACGGATTTAGTTTGGTTTGGCGGTATGTATACACCCACAGGAGTGAGCAACGGTTGAATTTCACTATATTTGTCTAAGCTATGCTCCACTCACTCTATTCCGCTTCACTCCGGCATCAACTTGCTTTCTCTGTACACGTGTTCCATTCAATATGAGTCACATGCTACAACATAATAGCATTACTATGAGGCAGGGAATGACTCCACCCTCAATCTTTGGCTTGACAATTGGATTGAGGGGAAATTCTCATGGAACAGTTGGTCCTCGCTCCAAGATCGCATTAGGTGTCGATCAACTTCAATAGAAATGACTTGGCTTAAGCTCCTACAAGGGATCCCAATCATAAAGCATGGTCAAAAGATGGGAACAAATTAAACATGTCTCAAAAGTAACTCGAAGACTTTCCCCATTACCAGGTGCAACCAGAGAACTTGGAAGCTCACAAGCTCGCGGCCGCCGTAGTTTACAGTCAACTCCCTATACCGGTTTCTTATAAACGAGGGAATAAGGACTAGGTTTCCAATGTCCTTATGAAACGACTATATATACCTACTGAAAATCAAATTGTTCTCTTAATTGATATACGATAACAAAATCCTTACTTTAGATAACCTCACAAAAAGACAGCGGTGAGGAAGCAAATTGACATCTTAGTATGCTTGTAATAGTGAGGCTGAAATCATTAGTCATTTGTTAATGAGTTGCCTTATGGCATCCAAGGTTTGGAGCCATTATGGTGACCTATTTGGGATTGTCAACACTGCATAAATGTTACGAGATCTATAGGGGAACCCCCTTCCCCAGTCACCCTATTCACATGGACAAGCCATCGCAAAAGAAAGTCACAATGACTATCACATATATATATATATATATATATATATATATATATATATATATAGTACCTCTAGGTAGAACGAAAAAATAGATGTCTTCATAATAAAAAAACATGTTTATTCAAAACTAATCTAGGCAATCGATATCCTTTTACTTTATTGGTTTAATGCAGCTTAACCAACTATGCGCGCCAAGCTAGTCCATATGAAATCAATTGTCAAGAGAAACCTGGCTTTTACCAGGGATGAACCACGACAACCCTAGACGAGGGGTAGGGGTGAAATCGATTCAGTTTGGGTCGGATTGGACGAATTTTCAAACCAAACCGGTATTTTTCAGTTTGGAAAAAACCAATCAAACCGGACTGAACAATTTGAAAAATGAAACCAAACCAAACTGATTCAGTTTGTGGTTCGGTTCGGTTTGAACCATGGTTTGAACGATTTTATGTAATTAGTAAGAAATTTGTGACTGCGGTCTCGATCTGCGATGGGCCGCGGGAATGGTTGAGGTGTGTCGACGCGGAATGGATGGGAAAGGGACAGTGAGTGGAATACGAAAAAGAAGAGAAACGAAAACTGAAAATCTGATTTTAATTTTTAAACTATTCAATTAATTGAAAAAAAAAAGGAGGAATATATGGTACGATTCGGTTCAAACCGCGTGCGTTTCTGAAATTTTAAACCGAACCAAACGGAATATTAATCTATTTCAAACCAAACTAAACCAATTTTTTTCGGTTTCAACCGTTTGAAAGGCAACAGTTTCAGTGGATTGGTTTGGCGCAGTTTGGGTGGTTTGACGGTTTGAAGTTTCAACCCCAACAAAAGGATGACAAATAATTACTTTAAGTAGTTGTCCACGGATACCAAGGTCACACAGGAGACCACTTTTGTTCTTACCTATCCTTCTGTTGCGTCTTGTATCCCGCACACATGGTTAGTATTACTTATTGCACTTGATTGGAATCTTTGCTTGAACCTTAATAATCGTAAACTATTGAATATTTTAAACGAAAAGGAACCCTAAGTTGGTGAGGAAACTTCATGGAAGTTTTCTAATAAGTTCACAGTCGTCTCCTGATTCCATTGCTCAAAAAACAATCCAAAAACTCACCAACTAATCAACACACAGAACTAAGTTAATTTATATATATATATATATTATCTCAAGAAACCATCAAACCCTAATAGATAATGATAGAATGAACAACCCTTTGGGGTCTTATGCCCCTCCGAATACTTAGTCGGCTTTAGATGCTGTGCGGCTGTGAAGGAGAACAAGTAAAAGAAGCACACGTTGCATGGCTGAGAGCTTTGCATGCATGCTTTTCTTGGATGAGATCATGCAATGAAAGGAACAAGTGATGGTGACTAGCTCTTAATTTCTCCAATAATTAATATTCCATATAACTCCATTTGTTGTATTTTAATGAATATTCAATTAATAATTCGTTCAGTCATAGAATCTAAATTTAATTCCTTGAAATCTAAATACCTTATAACCGAATACAACCAACTATAAAGGATTATAATTTACATGTTTGTAGTGGTTATAATTTGTACTAGCTATGAAGATTTAGGGTTACATGTTTATCGATGACGTTAGGTTTAAAACCGAGATTTTGTAAATCAAACACTTGAAACTTGTATAGTTATATAGAATCTAAATATAAGAATAGTGTAGTCAAGTATAATATATGGTTTTTTTCCTTTAATAAAATGAGTTGATATTGTATGGAGTGGCTAGTTACAAAGGATTAGGGTTTGCTTGTTTATAGTGAGGACACTTTGAAGCCTACAGAGTGTTGTTGAACTAGTTTAGGGTTTTGGACACTACTTGGCATTCATTTTCCTATATTGCTTTGTTGGTTTCCATTGTCCATAGGTGACCGCCCTCTTAGATTCCCATATGTATTATTATTATTATTATTATTATTATTATTATTATTATTATTATTATTATTATTATTATCCACTCAAGGAAAGTACACTAATCAATTAGGTATTGCTTCTCTAACAGGTCGGTGAAGCCTCAAACTCCTCCTCGAGCTACTGCCATGTCATCTTCCAAGGGCTCATCGCCCTTATCAGCCCGCTCCGGCATGTTGTTTGTAAATTCAATGATTCGCTTCACTAGCCCTTGTGCCGCCTCCAACCTAGGTCGTTTAGACATTGGAGCTGCATCTAACCAAGATAAAATGAGGAATGAGATACCGTGAATAATTTTTAAGAAAAAAACATTATTTATATTGAAAACATCGCATATTTCGTTCCCCCATACGCTCAAGGTAATTGGTCTCATCCCCCTTGCATGGTTTTGTCCACCCTGGGAGGGGAGGCCTTGGTACCCCAAATGGTTTTAAGATCTTTAGCTCTTGTTTGTATCCCAAACATATGGCAAAAGTGGCACCATATGTTTGCTACATATTGACATAAGATGAGCAGGTGATTCACTAATTCATCCTCTGAATCACATTGGTTGCACTTTGTGCGCTCCCCATGCCATTTCCTTTTATGTAGATTATCGAGTGTGAAAATCTTATCCTCCCTTACCAACCAAGTAAATAACTTAACCTTGAGGGGGCATGGTTGCTTCAAAAATCCCTTCCTCAAGTCACATCTCCCACCATCTATTTTGAAGGTGTACAGTGATTTAATTGTAAATGCCTTGGTTGACGTAAGTTTCCATTCTCTTACACATTAGTGGACCTGAGGGGGGTCGTGAGGGGTCGGCCGACCCCCCTACCCCCCTACCCCCCCACCCCTACCCCCCACGGCCCCACCACCCCTACCCCACACACACATGACACAACTACACAAATCTCATTCCCATTTCCCAACCCCCTCCCCCCTGGGCCCCTACACACACAACTATATACGCAAGTCTCATTAGTCATTCCCATTTCCCAAGAATCCCAACAAAGGAGTGGGTGGGGTTGATGTCTTGATGATGATGGTTGATGGCTGATGGCTGATGGGGTGTTTGACAAATGACAATCCATTCCATGTGAAGCTTCTCTTCTCACTCTCTCTCTCTCTCTCTCTCTCTCTCACTCTCAGTCTCCATGTGATATGCGGCATGATGAAAGATTTTCTGATGTTACAACTTTGGGAGGTCTTGCTCAAAAGCTGGTGGAGACGAAATTGCATAGAGTTATTCCAAATATACATGTATCATTTGCTTGAGTTAGCATTAATCTTACATGTTGCCACCGGAAGTGTTGAAAGGGCTTTTTCTGCGATGAAGACTGTAAAGACTGCCTCACGTAATTCAATGGGAGACGAGTGGATGAATGATAGTCTTGTAGTCTACATCGAGAAGGATATTTTCAAAACAGTTGAAGATGAGCGAATTTTAAAACGTTATCAAGCAATGAGAACTCGTGTGATGCAATTACCTCAAAGTTCTCGTCTCAAGTAGTCCAAATTATATTTTATGTATTTTTTGTAAAACACTCGATGATTTAATAGTATTTTCTAAGCTTATTAAGCTTCTATGTTCAGACACCCCAAATTTTTGGGGCCGCGTCCGCCACTGCTCTTACATCTAGCTAGGGATTGTACAGATGTGCTAGTGTCCATGAGGACCTGTACCAGAGCATTTATGCCCTTCGCATCCTTCTCGATTAATGGCCCTTGCTTAAGAAGTGGTTGGCCTCTTTGGAGTCTATTACAGTCGTCTTGGGTGCTTAGTGATGATTTAATAGATCGAGATTGTAGTCCTGGGTGGGAGTTACTCAACGAGTTACCCTCTCACCAGTTATCTCTACAGAGGTTTGTCAAAGTGTGACCCGTATGTTTGCCAAAGTTGGCGGTCCTTTATGTAATATACCTTTCCAGAAGAGGATGCGCGCCCTAGTGTTGGTTTATGAGTGTCTATGAAACCATGTTGTATATAGGCTTCTTTAAAGATCTTGAGGCATATTCTAGAGCTTCCGGTGAGTATCCTCCATTATTATTTTCCTAGCAAAGCCTCATTGAACTCCTGAAGATTTAGGATTCCCCATTCTCCATTCTTTTTGGGTCGACATAATCTGACCAATTAACTAGGTGGTAATTGTACGTTTCTTTATCAAGGCCTTTCCAATGGAAGATCTTTCTGATGGAGTCGATTTTGTGAATGGCCCATTCTGAGAGTCTGTAAATGGACATCCAGTGGATAGGCTGGATTCAACAAGGTGAGTACGTCTTCCCCCCAATAATAGTAGTTTCCTTTTCCAAGATGCCAACCTTCCTTTGATCTTTTCAATAAGTACAATTTAGTCTTTTTTCTTTGGGTGGCCTCCTAAGATGGGTACTCCCAAGTTTTTGATCGGGAAGGCTGCCATGGCACAGTTAAGTGTTTGTGCCAGGTCCTTGATGGAGTGTTTTGTGGTCTTCACCGGGATGATGACGCTTTTGGTGTAGTTAATCCTTAGCCTCGAGAGACCCTCAAATAGGTAGAAGATCAGTTTTAGGATGCAGAGCTCAGCTAGGCTTCAGTACTAAAGATTAGGAGATCGTTGGTATATTGTACTGCCGTAACCATGTCCTCTCTGTTAGTTCTAATAGAGATCCTTCGGTATATGTTTGCCCTAATTGCTTTAAAGAGCATAGTGGAGAAGACGTTAGTAGCCAATATAAATAGTAACGTGGAGAGGGGATCTCACTGTCTCAATCCTCTCCTAGTTCTTATATACCTAACTGGCATTCCGTTGATCAGGAAACGAAAGCTTTAGAAGATGTGAGTAGAGCTTTGATCTATGAGGTCCATTAGGGGTTGAAGCCTCTTGCATAGAGGATGTCTAGGAGATAATTCTCCACGGTGTCGAAAGCCTTCTCGAAGTCAATCTTGATTAGGGCTTCATCAACGTTTTCGGTTCTCATTTTATGAATTAGTTCCTTCGATGCGACAATGTTATCATGTATCATCATCCCTTGTATGAAGGCCATTTGGGACTCATCTACTAGATCTCTGAATACCTTTCTGAGCCTATTTGCCAATACTTTGGAGATAATTTTAACTGAGCAGTTGATTAAGATAATCGACCTATAGTCTTTGATGGTTCAAGGGGCATTATTTTCGGGGATCAAGAGTATGTGTGCCCAATTCAGGAGTTCCATATTGGTCTTTCTTTGGAAGAAGTCTTCAAAGAGCTTCAAGATGTCATCCTTAATGAGATTCCACCCTTGTTGGTAAAAGGTTATCAAGAAGCTATCAGGCCCTGGTGGCGCCTTACCCCTAATTCTTGTACGACCCTCTTGATTTCATCTTCACTGAAGGGGTCCTCAAGATGTGTGAGATTCAACCTCTCTTTGTGTAAGAACAATTTATCCCATGAGGTCTTGTACCACATGTCTCATTCTTTACCAAAAATGTTATTGAAGTAATCAAATATGACCATTATTGTTATTTGGTCTTTAGATGTAATGGTCACCCCTTCATGCTACAATTGATTTATCCAATTTATATTCCTTCTTTGATTTGTGATTGCGTGGAAAAACTTGGTGTTCTAGTCTCCTTGTTGTAGCCACATACTCTGAGAGTGTCACCGCGAGTAGGCTTCTTCTTTCATTATTATCTTCTTATATTCTTTTCTATAGGACTTCTCCCCTTCCTCTTCATGCCTTGTAAGGGCTCTTGATTCTTTGTGGACCTCCAACAGTTCGATTGCTCTTAAGATTTCCTTCTTCCTGTTCAGCTACTGGTTGAGTGTTTCCTTTTTCCTTATCTTTAGTTTTGTTTCCATGGCGTTCAATTTTTTTGCTAATATATGAGTCTTGTCTCCAGTGAGTGCTTGTCCATGCCATGTTTCCCCTATTATATCCCCAAAACCATCTTCCTTCACCCTTTCTCTGTTGAAGCCGGAAGGAGTTAATTGGGGAGTGTGGATTCCATATTCCAAACAAATTGGTATGTCGTTTGATCTCACCCTGGGGAGGGCATTTTGCCAGATTCTTGGGAATTAAGCGACCCACTCAATGGAGAGGAGAAATCTGTCCAACCGGGTAAATGCTAGGGGAGGGTCGACAAGAAGGAGATCTTGTATCAACTTTTCAAACTCCTCCCTTTCTCTTGCACCATGGGAAAGTTTGTTGGCATCCTCCTATGTTCGAACAGTATTGAAGTCTATACACAACAACCATGGCCCATCCCATCTTCCCCTGATTTTCTTAAGCTCTTTCCAACAATTTGCTCTTAGTGTTGAGTTACACGGGGCATATACTTTTGTTATCATGCTCGGTTTGTCATTATTAATTCGCCTTATCCTCTAGGATTACTATGATCATGAATTATTATTATTATTATCCAAACATGGAGTGGACTAAGATTTAGGAGTATTTGTGATGCAATTTGGAAGAAAGTTAGGGTGTGATTAATTCTAAGCTTGGATTGAAAGATTAATGGCTAAGAATCTTATGCTTTATTTCCAACACTTTCTTATATAGTCCCTCGGATTTATTGCCTTGTTTCAGTTGTGGTTTTTACCTTTTTTTTGTACATATATATTTATTTCATATTACTGTTCACAAACCAGTATATTAATAAACACAGAAACCAATCCATAAATTTAAGTTATAAATTCATGCATCACATATCTTCTCTGTGTTTATTCATTTATAACTAATTTACGGATGCATGAAATTTATCAACCAATCTCCTCAAAGGTTCTGCATGATAGAGTACTAACTTGTCATTAAATTCATATCACAAAGGTGTCAGACTAACTTGTCACTTTTCTGAACTTTCATTAATTCATTATCAACCAATCTTCTGATCAGCAACAACATGTGAAATATATAAAATCTTTCAAAGAAGTTTTGACCAAGAACATAAATGAAGAAGTGATAGAGCATCACGTGAAGTTGTGACCAGTACTTACTTTCTCTTTATTGTTTTCCTACCCCCCCTTCTTCTCAGTGTTATCATTTCCTTATCATCAACTCCCACCCATGCCCATCACCATTGGAGGAGAGTTTGGAAGCTTTGCTTTAGGGGAATGTTGTCTGGCTCAAGGCTCTCTTTGCTTTCATTTGAAGATGATTGATTTTATATATATACATGTATATATCTATCAATCTCTTCTTGCATGCATGCATGCTTATATATATATATATATATATATATATGCATGAGTGTTCTTGGACCAGGCTTCATTCCTCCCAACCAATGCTTCCCTTTATCCATGTCTTTTCCCTTTTGATCGATAACCTTATCAACCATAAGATTAATGAAGCAAAGGCATGCCTCTCTCTCTGTCTATCTGCATGTCTAGCTACTACTTTGGTTTGTTTATGGTAAACTGAGAAAGAGAAGATTATTGGTGCAATGATGTTGTTTAATTAATCTTAAGTGGCTTCTCCATGACAGTGTTTTGATGTTATTGCCTTCATGTTTTGTTTCTCTTCTTTTATTTCATGTGTACATCTTTAAAAGTAGACACTGCATGCTTAAGTTTTCATGGTTTATCATTCATATTTTATATATTTTGGTGAAAATTTATGAAGGATTGTTTGTTTACTCTTTTTATTCAATGTTTGATTTCTACTTCTCAAAGACATGATTAAGAAATAGTCTTTAGAAAACTTTTGATGTTAATTGTTTTCGTTGCATTACTGTGTTGCTACTTCATTAATTTTTTTTTTAAAATTTTAATTTTCTTTTTGGTAAAAGAGAGTCTTAGTAGACTAATTACTAATCAATAGAAGGTCTTTGATCGAAAAGCACAAATGTAATCTCTAAACAAGATTGGCATCTTGGTAAGTGTTGGGATTTGAAACCGCCTTTCTTACCGGGAATCACCCTCGGAGCACACAACACGGAATGAGAAGGTAATTGTAGAAACCAAAATAGCCAAGAACATTCACTGAAACAAGCATGCACAGAAGGAAGGAGGAAACGACACAGATTTATCCTGGTTCGGCCCAACAATGGCCTACGTCCAGCCTCCGGTGATCTTCACTTCGATTAGAGAAAACAGTTTTTACAAGATGGAGAATCCTGCTCTCAATAGGAACAAACCTCCTATCAAGCAATCTCATTATTCACTCGTCCTCCTCTCTTCCTTCTCTCTCTTGTTTTCCTCTCTTAAATACTTACAAGCCCTTCATCTTTAAATTCCATTTCGGCACAAAGTTTGGATGCTCGATCATACTTCACCGTCTGATCCGGATCCTACATCTTCCTTGGCAGTAGATGTCCCACATCTTCCGGATCGGCCAAGATCTTCCCCATCTTAGATGTCGGCGGATGTCCCACATCTTCCGATTACTGCCGGCGTGCCACATCTTCCCTTTGTTTGCGGATCTTCCACATCTTCCATGTCGGCTAGATGTCCACATCTTCCGGTGCCTTCCGATGTACCCATCTTCACGTAGAAGATATGCGGACATCTTCACGAGCTGTACATCTTCCTTTCAAATTTTCAAAGAAAGTGTTCCGACTTGTCAACATCTCACCAAACTATGAGACATCCTCACGCGATAAGGTCTTCATAAGATGTGCACACTCCACTTCTTCTAGCATCTTTTGCCAAGCCATCAGCTCCAATATTTTCTTCTCCTCTCGGAATGAGTTTTTGATCTGCTTGAGTAAATTAAATTCATGCATGTAGCATATGTCTCCTTGGTCCTCTAATTTTTAAAACAAGAGGTTTCAAATAGAGTTACTTTTTTGTTAAATTTAAAATTTGGAGTTTTTACTTTAAAAAATCTATTCTAAAAAAACACATTGAAGGGGTTAGAGAATTTGATTTTCAAGTTTTTTGTTACTGGAAATCAAAAGAAGAAAAGAGAGAAACTGAAAACTATGTTATATTTATAAGAAAAATTCTAGACTCGAAGTTCTAGTACCTAAATACTATTTGAACTCAAAACATTCTTAAAATATTATGTTAGTGCTAAAATCGGTATCTACTAGAGATTAACTCTGATTTAGACCAACGGTTGTGATTTATAATTGGGGGGATGCCATATTTACGTGGAAAACCTTGTAAATCTAGGGAAAAAACCATGGGCTCCACTACGGAAGCAAATCCACTAAGTAGGGATTAATTACAAAGCTCCCAACATATCACAATGGGTCTCCATTTCATAATGAGCCTCTATATCATTATAGGCCTCCATAACATGATCAAGCTCATGAAGTGCAATGAAAAACATAAGAGCTTCATGGGGGCTTTGTAGGGATTCATAGGGCTAAGAGGGAGCTCGGCACGAAGGGGATCGGCTCGGCCTTGGAGGGAACTCAACATGGGGAACTCGGCTCGGCCTTAGAGGGAGCTAGGCCTCGATCCTGGAGTGGCTTGGCCTCGGCCTTGGAGTTGCTCGGACTTGGAGCTTCATGGAAGAGAAGAATCATAGAGAAGAGCTTCACGCCTTCTTTTTAGAGCTTGGAGCCTCATGGAGAAGAAGAGTCATACAAGGGCTACCAACTATAGCTTCATGGAGAAGGATCATCCTTATGAGCTTCATGGAGCTAGAGCCATTTTGGAGCTTGAAGGAGCTTCCATGATTTCGGGCCATGGAGAAAGCTTGGAGGAAAACATGTACGTGGGGGCTTCATACATAGAGAGGATAAGAGCCGCATACCTAGCCATCTTCATGGAGATGAAGATTAGGGCTCATAGAGAGCCTCATGCATAAAGTAGAGAAGAAAGAGAAAGGCCATTGAGAGAAGCTTCACCATCAAGAGATCATGAAGGCAACCATGGAAGTAGAGCTCTCATAAAAAATGGAGGGGAAGCCTGATAGCACAGCGGAAGCAAGGTCTTCACTAATTAAACACTACTACTATGATAACAAAGAGAATATCACAGCAAGCAAAATCAGGATTTATTGATTCAACACCACTATCAAGAACAGAGGCTACAGCCTTCACAAAATCATCACAACAACATCCATGATTACAAAAACCTTCTACTTTCACACACCCTATTTTTTTTTCTCTCTCTGTTTTTTTTTTCTCCAGATCTCCAACACCTTATACTTTTTCTTACTTTACCTTTTGTTACACATACACATACATAAGATGGTTCTACACACATCATTAAATAACATTTCTTTGACTACAAGTACATTCACACTACTAGAGAAAATTTGCAGATTTTATCTTCTAGGTGCTTCTATAGTTGGGCTGGACTTACATATGGGCTTTTGGTTTACATCCAACATATCCTCCCTTAAACCAAAAACTTCTTCATACCAAGCATTGATATGAGCTTAATGAACATATCAGTGGGCGGTATTTTTGTGAAAATGTCAGCTACCTGCTCCTTAGCATTGCAATGCTCAAGTTTCACAGTTCTTTGTTTCACATGGTCTCTTATGAAGTGATACTTTATACTAATGTGCTTGCTTCTTCCATGTTGTACTGGATTTTTTAGCAAGTTCAATAGCAGATTTGTTATCCACATAAATTATTGTAAACTCTTCTTGAGGATGATCAAGCTGTGCTAACAGATTTCTCAGCCAAATTGCTTCATAGACAGTGGAAGATGCTACCACATATTTGGCTTCACAAGAAGATAAGGCTACAACATCTTGTTTCTTTGACATCCATGTGAATGCAGTTTATGCAAGGTAGAAAACATAGCATGAAGTGTTTTTCCTTTCTTCTTGATCTCCTCCCCATTCACTATCAAAATACCCATACGAAATTGCATCATCCTTGTAGGAATAAAAGAGTCTAAAATCCAATGTACCTCGTATATATCTCAAAATTCTTTTAACAGCCAACCAGTGTGATTCCTTTGGTGTTTCCATGTACCTACACAATAATCCAACACTAAAAACTATATTTGGTCTTGTAATTGTGAGATATATAAGACTTCCCATGAAACTCTTGAACTGAGTTGCATCTATGCTTTTCCCTTCTCCTTCCTTGGTCAACTTCAAACTTGAAGAAAGATGAGTACTTACTTCATTACAATTACTCATTCGAAACTTTGCAAGCAAATCTTTGGCATATTTCTTTTGAGATATAAAAATACCATCAGATTGTTGTTGTACCTCAATGGCAAGAAAAAATGACATAAGACCAAAATCAGTCATGTCAAACTCTTGAACATAGCTTGTTTAAACCCTTGAAACATCTGTTGGTTGCTTCCTGTGAATAGTAGATCATCTACATATAAGCAAATTATGAGTATTTAACCATGATCATTCTTCTTAATGTAAACTGCATGCTCATATGGGCACTTGACAAAGCCAACCTTCTCTAGATATCCATCAATGAGATAATTCCAAGCTCTTAAGGTTGTTTTCAATCCATAAAGAGCTTTCTTAAATCGATATACCTTGTGCTCTACATCTTTTGCTACAAAAACCTTCAGGCTGCTGTACATATACTTCTTCCTTTAGATTGCCATTTAGAAATGTCGACTACACATCCAATTGATATAGTTTCCAATTATGATGTGCAACAAGAGAAATCAGCAACCTTATAGTGTCAAGTCTTGCAACAGGGGCAAATACTTCTTCATAATCAATGGCATACTTTTGATTGTACCCTTTGGCAACAAGCCTTACCTTATATCTTTCAATCCTTCCATCAGCCATGCGCTTGATTTTATATACCCACTTGACACCAATTGCTCTGTGACCTTTAGGAAGTGTGACTAACTCCCATGTTCTATTCGTCTCAATGGCATTGATCTCTCCTCTCATAGAATCCCTCCAACACTTCTCTCTTTGACGACCTCTTGAAAAGTTAGTGGCTCAGTATTAGCATAGAAGAAATTTACTAGACTTGTTTCTTCATAGATTTCACTTAAATTTCTCATCTTGATAGGTGAAAAGAAGTTGAGCAATATGATCTTTGGGGAGACATTGAATCAACATTTGATGCATTAGATGATAGTGTTGCAATACTACTTTCAGGAGCTAATTCATGTCTTACTTCTCCTTGTTCGTCCAAGTGAATATTATTCTTCTTCACTATATTATCTCCATTCCAATTCCATGCTTCCTCTTCACTGAAAATTACATCTCTACTAACCACTACTTTGCATGTAAATGGATTGTAGAGCTTGTAAGCTTTAGATTCTTCACTATATTCAATAAAAATAAGTTTCTCCCCACAATCATCTAATTTCTTTCGTTTTGCTGCCAGCACTTGAGCATATGCTATACACCAAAAAATTCTTAGGTGTGTCACACTTGGTTTGAAACCACTCCGTGCTTCTTGTGGTGTCTTATTCTTCACACTCTTTGTGGGGCATAGGTGGAGGAGATAACTTACACAATCAACAGCTTCAGCCGAAAAATTCTTTGGCAAACTCTTTTCTTTAAGCATGGTTCTTGTCATGTCAAGAATAGTCCTGTTCTTCCTTTCGGCAATGTCATTTTGTTGCGACGTATAGGCTGCTGTTAATTGTTGCTTGATGCCATTTTCTTTACAATAATTTCTGAACTCATTTGAAGTGTATTCTCCTCCACGATCAGATCTAAGTATCTTCAATTTGTGCACGCTTTCAACTTCAACTCAAGCTTTAAAACTCTTAAAAATAGTGAATGCAACAGATTTTTCTTTCATGAAATAAACCCATAATCTTCTGCTGAAATCATCAATAAAAGTTATAAAATACTTATTACCTCCAAATGATGTAGGCTCAATGGGTCCACAAATGTCTATATGTACCAAATGTAGTGGTCTTGCTGCTTTCCATGATCTACCACAATAAAAAGGAGCTCTTCGTTGTTTTCCAAGGGTACAAGACTCACATATGTACTCCGACTTCTCTATAATCGGTAATCCACGGACCATGCTTGATGTAGACAGTAGCTTGAGACCACTGAAATTAAGATATCCAAAGCGAATTAGATGCCACTTCCATGAAATATCCTTCATATCTCCATAGAAACTATTTCAAAATTAGTGTTGATATGAAGAGGAAACATTTTGTTAGGTTGAACTTTTGTAATAAGTTTCCCTTGAGCATTTATCAAATAAAGACATCTGTTCTCCATGTGTATTTTGTATCCCTTTTCTAAAAGTTGCCCAATGCTCAGAATATTGCTTCTCATATTGGGTACAAAATAAACATTTGAGATATATTGTGGAGCACCATCCTTTTGATAAATTCTGATTTTACCTCTGCCTTTCACAAGCACTGTTGATGAATCTCCAAGGCTGACATTTCTATGAACTTTTCTCATCTAAATCTTCAAAGAACTCCCTCTTCCCACACATATGATTACTTGCTCGAGAATCAAGATACCATACATCTTGTTGATCATGTGCATCCTCTTGAGCAATAAGAAGTGCTCCTTCTTCTCTTGTTTCAACAGATGCTTTTACAAAATTAGATTGTTGGGGTTGATTCCTAGATTGATTACACCAACACTCGGATGCGTAATGCCAACATATTTGTTGCATCTATAACATTGAACATTTCTTCAACCTCCACGTCCACAACCATGAAATGATCTGCCACTACTCATTCCTCTTCCATCGTTGGTTGGCTTCCATTGATTCTGTTCTTGATTTTGATAGTTGCCTCTTTTTCTGCCTCTTCCACGATAACGGTTGCCATAAGTATAACCTCTACGTTGAGAATGACCACCCCTGTTTTCATTTGAAGTCACTTTTGATTCTAGAGCTTGCTCCACCACAGTTGCAGAATTACTCTTTTGCATACGTTGTTCATGCACTTGGAGTGATCCCATTAGTTCTTCAACTGGCAGAGTATCTAAGTCTCTTGACTCTTCAATGGCCACCACCACATGTTCAAATTTGGTTGTGAGAGATCTCAATATTTTTTCAACTACACGAACATCATCTATCTTTTCTCCATTCCTCTTCAATTGATTAACAATAACTTGTAATCGTGAAAAATAGTCAACAATGGACTCACCTTCCTTCATATGTGCAGCTTCAAATTCAACCCTTAAAGTTTGTAGACGAACTCTCCTCACAAGATCAACACCCTTAAAGAAGAGCTGAGGTTCTCCCAAACTTTCTTGCTTGATTTTGCTTCAGAAATCTTTTCAAATGTGGATTCATCCACTCCTTGATATAAAAGGAATAAAACCTCCTTATCCTTCTTCCTTTGTACCTTCAAAGTACTCTTTTGCTCCCTTGTATATACTGTGGGCTCTCCTCATATCCTTCAGTAACAATCTCCCACAACTCTTGTGACCCAAGTAATGCCTTCGTCTGAATCTGCAAACTTTCATAGTTGTCTTTCACCAACTTAGGGACCTGGGCTTGAAGAAGATTAGAAGCCATTGTTTACCCTGAAAAAATAATAAAATAAAAAAAGGGGAATATATAAATATATATATGAGCCTTGAAAATACAAAATGTCTCAAGGGCCAATATGAAATATTTCATATAAATTATGATGAAATATATATTTTGAAATATCCTGAAATTAAGATATTTTAATTAAACATATATATATATATATATATATATATATATATATATATATATATATATATATATATATATATATATGGTCATATCTCAAGGCGGGCCAAGGATACAAATCTCGAGGCGCGTCGAGGATACAAATTACAAGACTGCCTGAGAATACATATCTCGAGGCAAACAAAAAATCTCAAATCCCAAAATAGCCCGAGAACACAGATCTCGAGGCGATCTCAAATTTCAAGATAGCCCGAGAACACATATCTCGAGGCAATCTAAAAAAATGCAAATCCCAAGACCATCCAAGGGAACAAATCCCGAGGCAAATCCCAAGAAAATCCAAGGGAACAAATCCCGAGGCAAATTCAAAATAAAATAAATAAATAAATCAAAGTTTAAAGTTTTTTAAAAATGGATTTGATCCCATCCTGTTGACCCGGTTTATCTCCTTGATAATTTAAATTTTAAAACAAATATATATATATATATATATATATATATATATATATTTGATATTATCCAGCTTGAGATAAAATCAAATCATAATGTTAAATTAAAAATAAAAAAAAGAAACATATCTAATATGGATCCTGGTCTATAAAAAGGGATATTAAGGGAAAAAACGGGGTAGAGGGCTCTCTCCTCTCCCATATTCCATCAACGTTATCGGCTGGCTCCCTTGTGGAGGTTGTCCGCTGTCGTCGCCGCCTAAAGCCAAACTCCGGCTCCCTTGTGGAATTAAAAGATGTCGTCCTGCTTAGATTTTAAGCCGGCGAAGAGCGGCACCACCCATGCGTGGTAGTGTGCCGGTTTATCGCCCCCGCTGTCGCTAAACAGCACCACCCCATGCGTGGTGGTGCTGATTATCATCCCCCAATGCTGCCAAAGAACAGCACCGCCCCATGCGTGGTGGTGCTGGTGATTATCCTCCCTGCTTGAGCAAATCCACGCCTCATCTCTGAGCACGACGAGGAGGACCATACCAATTCCTCCGATGCACCCTTGTCACGCGCTCAGGATCGCATCGTCATTGCCGCCAATCGCTTCCACTCGCAATTGCCTGCGTGATCCGGCAGTCATGGCTAGTCCTTCACCTGAGATGACGAGCCCTTTCTCCTCCAGCTCCGTGATGGTCTTCCCAATAACATGGAGAGGTTTTCCGCCCTTCTTCTGTTCGCAAGGAGATTTTTCTCAAGCCCCATATGTACTTGGAGTTGTGAAACATCCCCAAACTTGTAATTCTTTGAGGATGGCATTGGAGTCGTCATCAACTCTGTAGAGCCGCGACAGGGTAACATTAAAACCATGTCCTTCATGTAACCTGTGAAAGATCACGATGATTGATCTCCTACTATGCATCCTGGACAGAACCATTGATGTGGGTTGTATGTTTGTTAAAATGTCTAGAAGAATTTCATAAGCTAACACCTCCAGATGGAAATTCATATTTTGGTGAATAGGGCTAATGGAGATCCAGCATAAAGAAGTGTAGTATGCCATGGACTTCTATTGTAGATTACTGTTGATAAAACATACTAGAGATGTTCGAAATATTTAGTTATCCCTCTAAGTGATCGCTGGAATGCCTCAAGGAAAGGTTTTGGGCTATCCTGTTGGCCAATTGATAATCTGACTCGATGCGTCATGTTCAACAATATCTGTTCACATTTGGCTGAAAGTCTATCAAGGAAAGAAGTACTCTATGAGGAGTTCTAATTTGGTGCTTGAATGCATTGTTAGAAACCTGCTGCAGAAAATAAAGGAAGAAAGAGAAGAAGATGAAAAGGATTGTTGCACGTGCAGGGAACCTGGTCCTCAAAAGGGTTCTTGTTTTGCATTGAAATTCTTTAAGTTTTGAAGTTCATTGTGAAGACCCTGTTGTTGGGCGTTGCGTTGCGGAAGCGTGTGATGGAGTAGGTGCAGGGGAGTGAAAGAGGAATACAGTAGAAAAAGCACACAAAAGATTTTACGTGGAAAACCCTACAAATCGAGGGAAAAACCACGGGGCACCGGCAAGCAAGAAATTCCACTAAAACAGAGAGAGAACAATACAAAATCTCAAGTTGATGCCCTAACTTGAGATAAACCTTTTACAAGAAGAAGATCTAATAAAGAAGACACACAAATCTGAGAACATAAACTCAGACAACAAACTCTTTGTAAAAAACTACAAAGCTTCACCTGTCTTCTTCTTCAACAGAGAAAATATCTCTCTTCCACTTCTTCTTCTTCTTCAGGAATCACAGCTATCTCTCTTGAGCTTCACTCTCTCTCTAAAAGTCTCAAAATCTATGTCTCTCTACACACCTGGATGCTTGTTACCTTTTCAGTTCTACCATCCTGGCGTATTTTCCAAGACACATTTTCCTTTGACTTGAGTAACACTCAACAATCATTTCCTTGCTTGCCTTACTTTTATCATCCCAAGGTACTTCACCTTGGGATCAATACCATGACAGCTCAGCACATCTTGCTTCAGCATATCTACATCTTGATCTGCATATCTTGCTATCCACATCGGATCTGCATATCAGCCATCCATATCGGATTCAGATATCGACCATCCATATCGGATCGCGATATCACCATCCACATCGATCGCCTATTCGCATCTATATCGGAATCCGCATATCTGCACTCCATATCGGAACTGCATATCTGCACTCCATATCGGAACTGCATATCTGCACATCTACATCGGATCATGATCTGCACATCTGCATATCTGCACATCTGCACATCTGCACATCTACATCTTCTCATGATCTGCACATCTTGTCTTGGACATCAACCTAACACCTGTTACTATTCTTTTTACATATATCAGGCCTACAATTGTTCCAAGCATAGTACTCCAAGTTTTCTTGCAAAATGGAGATACCACACATGGAGTTAAAATGGAGATGTTAAAGTGTTGAGGTGATACTTTGAGAATGTATTCATAAAAGTCCTTGCAAAGAAGAATAAAGTGAATAGAAGATTATAAATTGGGAAGAGTCCTGCAGAAAAGGAATAGTGAAAGAACTTGCAAAAATTCTATAAGTTGGAATTTTCATATTCTGTAAGATGATTTTCAGTAAAAAAAAAGGGAGACAGAAAGATAGATTGAAGGCAAATAGACAAATGTGCAGCTCTACTCAAGAATATATCGTCATTTGAGGCCCTCACACACATATATATTTGAAATTGATGGTGTAAGAAGAGAAGTGCTGATGCTGAAAAGGAGATGTTCAAATGAAAGAGAAGCTGCAAAGATCAATACTGCAAAACAAAAGAGGGAAGATGAATTTGTATGTCCAAACCAAGTCTAAGATCAAATCGCTTACATCTAATGTGGAGAAGCATATTGAATCGATTTTATTCTCCTATATTATTCAGCTTTATGTGGTTTTGCTGATCATACAATGTGCTTGCCAATTCATGATTGTAACTTTTTTTAAAAAAGAAATACATGTATTGGGTTATTTCCAAGTCTTCATTTGACCCTGCAGCAAAGTTAGAGTCCAATGTTGCTTCTGTTGGGAAGGGATCATAAAGGAGAAATATATATGAAAGTGAAAATGATAAAAAAAAAAACATGCAATCTAATATTAGACATGAGACAATACCTGACAAATTTAACTTATGATGAAGTGTTTGGTCGAAGGGCTAATTAAAATAATAATAAAAAAAAGCTATAAAAGTAAGTGGAGGCCCCAATCAATAATCAAGTAGAGAGATGATTCTTGGAGCTCTCATATTTGTTTGGAGTAAGCTCTGGTTAGTAAATGACTGATGGATAATCTTGAATTAATAATATAAGACAATGTCTTACTCTCATCTCCAGTGTAAATCTTTTTGTTTCATAGTTTGCATTTCCATGGAAACTTCAACACATTCCCAATTTCCAAATATAATAAAAGTTAAACTCAGGACTTGGGGGTGAATGTGATGCAATGAAGTCAACGAGTCCATACGACCAAAGATATTCTGTTATGAAATCACCAGAGCATATATGGTTTAAGTATCTTAAAGTTAAAAAATATATATTGATTTATGGTTTCATGAGTGGACTGTTTTCTTTCAAGTGTGGGCCAATCACAGCTTCAAGAAAAATTGAAATTAAGATAAAAAAAGGGGTGTAATCATGGCTAGGGCTGTAAACGGGCCGAGCTTGATCGGGCTGAGCCCAGCTCGAATTCGGCTCGAAATAGCCTAGCTCGAGCTCGAGCTCGGCTAAAGCTCGAAATTAGCTCGAATAAGTTTGCTCGAGCTCGGCTCGATTTTAATTTCGAAAGCTCGAGCTCGGCTCGAAAGCTCGAAATTAAGAACTTAATTATAATTTTTAAATCTCAGATTTAGTTTGAAATTAAAAACTTATTTATAAATTAATTTTTTTATATTATATATTATATGTCAATACTAAATATTAAATATTTTATTCATATATTATAATATTTATTAATTTTTACTAATTTTATTGATTTTTTTAATAATATTTATATTATATATTAATATATTATTATTAAATTTCGAGCTTTCGAGCTGAGCTCGATCGAGCTCGGCTCGAAATTAATTTCGAGCTCGAAATTAAAGCTCGAGCTCGGCTCGAAAGCTTGAAATTCCGAGCCGAACTCGAGCTTTACCAAGTCGATCTCGAAATGTCGAAATTTGATCGCTTGATGTACTCTAATCATGGTCACTTAATGAGTGCTATTTATGAATAAAAAATATAAAAAAAAACAATCACGGTTACCCACTAAGTCAAGTCCCAATCATCCATGCAAAGCATTAATATGGGTATTAATAACCCCTTTAATGGCTCCTGAATATTGTTCTTCAATATGATAATTTCCCCTAAATATATCTACATCTGTATCGAGCCTTCTTCGACGACGCGAACAGAATCCATCTTCCGTCGACGAGACAAAGCCGTTCTTGATGAAGTGTGCATCTTGAAATAGAAATGAATTAGCATTCATCTCGGAGAATTTGATGAAATACAAATAACAATGTGGCGCGCGTTTTGAGGTGGTGATGTAACACTTATCTCGAAACAAGCTGATATGAATCTCGAGGTGGCAATGAAACATTCATCTCGAAGCATTCGATAAAATACAAATCCTGAAATGACATGAGTCTCGATGGCGATGGAATACTCACCTCGAGATGGTCAATATAAACTTAAATCCTGAAGCGGTACGAATCTCAAGGCTGTTACGGAGCATGCATTTGAGGCGGCTGATGAAACGAAAGGTGGCGAAGCATACATTCCAAGGCGGAAGGTTGCGTCATTTAAATAAATAAATAAATAATATGTATAAATATCCTATGATGATATTCATATGTAATAAAAAGTCATGATTTTCAAATAAATAGAATTATTTTTATTCATTGCCTTTACTTGTACTTTTGCCCTTAATCGGAGGTTCCCGAGACTATATCTAGGGTAATTAATAATAGAGGTTTGCCTCTATTAGGAATGGAAGAACCTACAAAACAAATATGATATTTGTGATTGATGTCAGCGCCTTCTCTTCACGTATTACCGATGCAGTGGTATTTTCGATCCCACAGCCATCTCTTTTGTGGAATGAGAAGAGAAATTCAACAACACTTTAGGCTTTTGAAACCTGGCTTTGATACCAATTTATTAGTACAACGAAGCAAGGTCTTCACTAATTAAACACTACTACTATGATAACAAAGAGAATATCACAGCAAGCAAAATCAGGATTTAGTGATTCAACACCACTATCAAGAACAGAGGTTACAACATTCACAAAATCATCACAGCAACGTCCATGATTACAACAGCCTTCTACTTTCACACACCCTGTTTTTTTCTCTCTCTCTATTTTTTTCATATCTCCAACACCTTGTACTTTTTCTTACTTTACCTTTTGTTACACATACACATACATAAGATGTTTCTACACACATCATTAAATAATATTTCTTTGACTACAAGTACATTCACACTACTAGAGGGAATTTACAGATTTTATCTTCTGGGTGCTTCCATAGTTGGGCTGGGCTTACACACGGGCTTTTGGTTTACATCCAACAAAGCCTTCGAGATAATCATGGAAATTCTTATGGAGTTAGAACTCTCCTCAAGTTGGAGTGGCTTCAATTCATCCTTGGTGCTTGGAGAGAGACCCAATTCAATGGTAGTGGGCCCGTGAAATCTCTAGCTTGAGTAGCCTCTGCCTCGGTGGTGTGCTTTGTAAGATATCTCTCCAAGCCTTCATCTCTGTGCCACGTGTCAATATCCCCGAAAGCCACATGTCAGTATCCTGAAGGTTAACCATTTTACCTCATAACATATTACATTCCAAAATTCTTTCTTAATTTTTTTAAAGCTTTCAAATAAAAATTATAATTTTAAACTTTAATTATCAAATATGTTTTTTTTCTTAATTTACCTTTCATCTTTGGGGAAAAAAATTTCAAATATATATATATAGAGGGATGTTAGAGTGCGGCCGGCCTGACTCTATCATTCTCCTATATATATATATATATATATATATATATATATACACACACGTGTTACGGTCCTACTAATCAGTATCACCGCGTGCAACTTAGATCAAAATTTAGATTTGGAGCATGTTTGAACGCGATTTCTAACCATACGGAAAAATCATCAAAATAAACTAGCATGTCCATTTTCATATAATTTCACTATCGCTTCTGGCCCCTTCCACTTAATTCGCTAAAATTCCTGACTATTCGTGATTTTTATAAAATAAGAACCTGAGGACCAAACGGCCATCAAATCAGTATTTAAAATACACGCTAAATTTTATTTTTCACCGATGATCTTCCCATTCGTATGCGGGTTGAAAATTCTTCAAACATGCTCCAAGGCCCAAATGGAGGCGACAAAGAAATGAACAAAGAAACCTACTTCTACCATCAGATACTCCAGTGGTGTGTATATATATATATATATATATATATATATATATATATATATAGTAGTGTCAGGCCAGCCACACTTGCAGTCGCCTAATCCTTTCACTACTCTAATATAGTAAATATATATAAAAAATATATATTATATTTTTTATAATGTATTTAGATATATATTGGTTTATCTATATATTTTAAATAATATATAGATATGTATATATACTTTTTAAATTATCTTATCTTCAGAATACATGTATATATATGTACATATAAATTTAAAAATTATATATACATATCTATATATTGTTTGACATATATAGATAAAGATAATAAAAATGTTAACATTTATATATATATACATATATAATAAGAAAAGTAGAAAAATCACATTTTTATTTCATTTGATTTGGACGCTTAAGTACATTACACATATCGTAGCATGGGTACATAAAGATAAAAGAAATTTAACTCAGGTTCCCAACTATGTTTTCCGCTTATTGGGTTTTTTTCAAATCTCTTCCCCAACAGTTGTGTTGTCCTCGAAGGCATCATCGTCTTTGTCCACTTCTCATTGGGCTTGTTTGAGAACTCCAAGCTATGTTTAATCAGGCACTCTATTGCTTCCAGTCTTGGTCTCTTGGTAGCAGTTGCTGCATCGAACTAATAATATGAGGAAGGTATATATTTTCTTTTATACTTTTGATTTAATTTTTTTTATTATTTTTGAGCGTGTTGGGCTGAACATTTGGCCCAATAAGGAAAATATCTAGGTTAGAACTTTGTAATGGGCCATATATATGGTGACCCGTGATTAGGCTTCTTTCTCTTTTCTCCATTCGAGGGGCCGAAGCTCGAGACCATTCGCAAACCCTAGCAAAACCCTAATCAGCGGAACCCAAGCATGGCCACTTCCTTGATGCTCCGAGCCATTGGGCGGCGCCAGCTCACCTCCAGTCTCTCCTCTCCTCTTCGATCCGTAAGTTCCGTCTCCCGCTCCCGTTCCCATTGCTTGCTTCACTTGATCTCGATTTTCATGGCTGATATCCATTTTTACCTTTTAATCTTGTTGTTTAGTTTTGTTTTTCCGTCTATTAGGGAAATTTGATGTTTAATTGCATTTTGTTCGTGATGATTGAGAGTGGTTTTTGGGTTTTTGGTGTTTAATTCCAGTAAAAATGAAGTTTTTCTTTCCTGGTTTTTCGTATCTTAAGGTGATTATTAGCTTTTTCTTGTTTTTGTTGTGTTTTTATTAATTAGTGTCATAGATTATTGTAAAAATGAAAGCTCTTTATGTTCTATTTTTGCGTTTTGATTCTTATTGTTTGGTTGTCTCTGATCTTCTATCTGGGAAATTCGAAGTTAAGTTGAATTTTATATTTTGATGATTGAGTGGTTTCTTATCTTTGGTGTATTCTATTGATTAATGCCTTGGATTGTAGAGAAAAAAAAAAGCTTTTTCTGTTTATTTATGTCATAAAGGGATTGAGTGCTTTCTTGTTTTTGGTGTATTTATATCAATTTATGTTTAAGGGGAGCCTTGGCACAACGATAAATTTGTCGCCATGTGACTTGGAGGGCACGGGTTCGAGTCATGGAATCAGCCGCTGCTTACATTAGACTTAATTGGTCCGACCCTTCCTCGGACCTGCGCACAGTGGGAGCTTTGTAGCACCGGGCTGGCGGGCTGTCCTATATCAATTAATGCATTAGATTCTAGAATGAAAGCTTTTTCTGATTGTTTCTATCTTAGATTTTAGATTTATTTAGGAAATGTGATTATTATTAATATTTTTGCATATGTGGCTTCGACAAATGGGTTGGAACTTTGATTTGACCTTCTAAAAACACGTGTCTGCAGTTTGAGATCTATAGTTGGCACAATTTGATATGCTTATAAATAAATCAGAACAGAAAGCCTGCATGGAATTAGTGTTGTTTGAAAAATGGAAAACCTTTGTTTAAGGCCATGATGTTCTTTCCTTAGCAAAGATTGTGATGTGCTTCTATATGTAAGCAATGCAGCTTGATTAAAATATTTTTGCTTCAGTTCAGTTATTTGAGGTCTTTTTTTTGTGGTTACAATTGCAAAATTATCTATTTAGATGTCATCTCTCTGATTTGCTTTTGCTTTTCTGTTTGTTAAGTTGTCTGGCAATGAGAAAACATTGTGGTCAGCTTCATCTATGTGCAAAAGCTGGTCAAATTTGGTGAGACCATTTAGGTAATTTCTTCGAACCATTGATTCAGTATTAGCAATTTCTCCAATGTTTTTATTATTTGCTCCTCTAAATACTCTGTTTTTCTTTTTTCTTTTCTTCTAGTTCAAAACCATCAGGTAATGATGTTATTGGGATTGACTTGGGAACTACAAATTCTTGTGTGGCTGTCATGGAGGGAAAGGTTTTACCTCTGAATTTTTCTTCTTTTTTTTCATGGTTTTTCTTTTATACTTTTGCTCATGTTATTCTTTGTTAATATAATACCTGTAGAACGCAAAGGTGATAGAGAATTCTGAAGGTGCACGAACCACCCCATCAGTTGTTGCTTTTAATCAGAAGGGTGAACTACTCGTGGGAACTCCTGCCAAACGGCAGGCTGTTACTAACCCCACGAACACTGTATTCGGCACCAAGCGGCTAATAGGTCGCCGTTTTGATGATCCTCAAACACAAAAGGAAATGAAGATGGTTCCATACAAGATAGTTAAGGCTCCCAATGGTGATGCATGGGTTGAAGTGAATGGGCAGCAGTATTCGCCAAGCCAGATTGGTGCATTTGTTCTGACCAAGATGAAAGAAACTGCCGAATCATACCTTGGGAAGTCTGTTTCTAAGGCAGTAATTACTGTCCCAGCTTATTTTAATGATGCTCAGCGACAAGCTACAAAAGATGCTGGTAGAATTGCCGGGCTTGATGTCCAAAGAATTATCAATGAACCTACAGCTGCTGCACTTTCGTATGGGATGAATAACAAGGAGGGTCTCATAGCTGTTTTTGATCTTGGGGGAGGAACCTTTGATGTGTCAATTTTAGAAATATCAAATGGTGTATTTGAGGTGTGATTTTTATGTTATTTATGCCAGATTTGGGCCTTTTGACTCATTTGTTTTCGCATGATCAAACTTAGTCCTGTTCTTTCAGGTCAAAGCAACAAATGGTGATACATTCTTGGGCGGAGAGGACTTTGACAATGCTCTTCTGGAGTTTTTGGTGAGCGAGTTTAAGAGAACAGAGGCCATTGACCTCTCAAAGGATAGGTTGGCTTTGCAGAGGCTTCGAGAAGCAGCTGAGAAGGCTAAGATCGAACTTTCATCAACTTCACAGACAGATATCAATCTGCCATTCATAACAGCTGATGCATCTGGAGCGAAGCATTTGAACATTACATTGACAAGATCAAAGTTTGAGACATTGGTAAATAACTTGATTGAGAGAACTCGAAGCCCATGTAAGAGTTGCTTGAAGGATGCTGGGATATCAACAAAGGAAGTTGATGAAGTTCTTCTTGTAGGAGGGATGACACGGGTTCCCAAAGTACAAGAAGTCGTTGCAGAAATCTTTGGAAAGAGTCCTAGTAAGGGAGTCAATCCCGATGAAGCTGTAGCCATGGGTGCTGCTATTCAGGGTGGCATCCTTCGAGGTGATGTTAAGGAACTGCTTCTCTTAGATGTTACCCCATTATCACTTGGTATTGAGACTCTTGGTGGTATCTTCACAAGACTGATCAATAGGAACACAACTATTCCCACAAAGAAGAGTCAGGTGAGCCCATGACTTATTATTTTTTCCATCCAGAATCTAATTTTTGGCAGTCAAAGCAGTTTACTTCTTGGCCATCTCATATATATGCTCTGTTAATTGCAAATAGTGGTTATATGAATAGTCAACCGCGGCATTAAAAAAATTCCTCCTAGAGTAGCTGTTAATATGAATAACAGAAACTCTGTTATAGCCATTTCTGTACATTCAATGTTCTCTACAGATAGAGGAATACATAGAGACAAACATAGTAAAATAAGAAAACAAAAACTTCGTTGAAATTGTTTGTTGGGGAATTTCCCGAAAAGTACATCCTTTGTTTGTCTTAATTTCATTTCCTCAGTGTACATTATTGGATTACTACTGGACAAATCCAGATGCCTCTTAAATATAAATTATCTGCATCTTCACTTATTGTCTGCTTGGTTCTTGCTATAGGTGTTCTCTACTGCAGCCGACAACCAGACCCAAGTGGGGGTGCGAGTGCTGCAAGGAGAACGCGAGATGGCATCAGACAATAAGCTTCTTGGTGAGTTTGAACTTGTTGGCATTCCTCCGGCACCTAGAGGCATGCCTCAGATTGAGGTCACATTTGACATTGATGCCAATGGAATCGTGACTGTATCTAAGCAAAGATAAGGCAACTGGAAAGGAACAGCAGATCACAATCCGATCATCAGGTGGTCTATCAGATGATGAGATCGAGAAGATGGTTAAAGAGGCTGAACTGCATGCACAAAAGGATCAGGAAAGAAAAGCTTTGATCGATATCAAGAACAGCGCAGACACAACAATCTACAGTATCGAGAAGAGCTTGAATGATTACAGGGACAAGATTCCATCAGAGATTGCTTCCGAAATCGAGTCTGCTGTTGAAGATTTGCGCAAGGAAATGGCAGGGGACAATGTTGACAGTATCAAAGCGAAGCTCGACACAGCCAATAAAGCAGTATCTAAGATCGGGCAACACATGTCGGGTGGCTCTGGTAGCTCTGGTAGCTCTGGTTCCAGTGGGTCTCAGGGCGGCAAACAGCCCCCCGAGGCAGAGTATGAAGAGGTTAAAAAGTAAGTTCGTTCAAAAATGAAATTTCAGGGTTCATCTCAGGAGAGTTTCTTTTCTTTTTCAAGGATAGGGAGCAATAATGTTGTTATTGTGAAATAAGTGTTTGAAAATTTTACATATTCTGCAAATTTTAACTGATTGACATCATGTTAATGATCTCTTGTTCTTCAGTGTTCTTGATCTATTGACTCTGACAATCATGAGGCTTGATAATTTTTGTCATCTATATTTGTTTGACCTATGACCTATAATGAAAAGGCAACAATAAAAAGCTAAATGTCAGAGTACAAGGTTGGTGATTTGGAGAAAAGATTTGATAGAAATCTAATAATAGATTCTGTTTCCTTTACCAGAAACAATGAATCACTTTCTTTCTCTTTTCTTGCCCTCCACTTCACCATTTATTTAAGTTTTACTCAGTATCTATGATAGACAACCAACCCTAAACCAAAATGCAATATCATACCAAGGACACAAGGGTATGTTGATATTCGGTTGCTTATTAGGAGATGAGATTCTTCTATAGATGAGTCTGGGATTGAATCTCCACTCTTATAAATTGAGGGTCGAGTGTGGTGCTACTCTCTTGGGACAAGTCTGCGGGATTGAGCGGCCACCTTATATACGTCCTTTGAAATTTCTTAGGAGGATGTTTATCACTTTATTTTTTTTAAAAAAAATGCAAGATCATTCACTAGTTGGAGGAGATTGATGATAAGATATTTCATATGAAAAATCACATCAGAAAGCAATGGTGAAAATATAATGCCATTAATATAATATATAATGTAATTAAGAGTATGTAGAATCTTTTTTAAAAGGATAAGGAGTCTCATGGGCTATAATATAACACCACTTCATGGACCCCCTCAACTCATCTTTCATTTGAGGGTCACCAAGGATGCCCTATCTCTTCAAAACATGTCTATTCCCCAACAACACTAAACTATACCATTTGGAGGGACCTTTGTAGATTTGGTTTGATCTCTCTCCCTTTCTTTCCTTCTATCTCTCTCTCAACACTAAATCTTGAGGTCCTAGTCTATTTTGATTCCCAAAAGTGTAGGTAACAAAAGAAAATGATGTGAGGAAAGTTCTCATTCATGTAATTGTTCATATTTTAATGGTTACAAGACTTTGTAAAATAAATATCAATACCGCACTATCAAATTCGGGTCCATTTTTCATCTTATGGAGAATTACTTTCTAATGCTCAAACTCATGATGTGGAGCCTTATTTTCATGGTTGTAGTTCAAGTCTAGGGCTTCTAGATTTCATTTATAGGTTTGTTCGGGGATAAAGAAAAACCCTTATTTATAATATCTAGTTCATATAAGTTATGCTATTGTTTTGATTGGATTGAAAGATATTCTAAATGTCACCTTGACATTATATAGTCTTTTCAATATATATTTTTACTAACCAACTTTTACGAGAAAAGTTGGGTTGCAGGCTCAAATCACACTTATGCGTCTTTTTAAATGGGCACATTACATTTATCAAAAAGATATCTTCTTACTTGAATCAAATTAACAACAATACCCAAGACATATTCTTTAGCCATTAAGAGGAATTTTTTTTCTTTTAAATGAAGGAATATATTACCCTAAAAGATATATATGGAACAAGATATTTCTTTCTATATCTAATTCTTTCGACTTGATCAAACATCTTTAAGGAAGGTTCATGTGAACATTTAAATCCTAGAAAAAGAGAGAAAGAAGGCTCTCTCTTCTTTAATTTGAATATTTACTTTTTTTTATATTATATATTAGCATGGTATTAAACATATGTCATTATTTGAATAATCTATTTTCTCTTTGGTTTTAATCTACTTTGTTTTTTTAAGTGTAAAAAAATTTATTTGTGATATTTTTCTCTTTGGACTCTCCTATGATATTCTTTGTTTTCTTCTTTACTTAAATCACCATTGCTAGCTATAACAAATACCTTGAGAGGTCTTTGTGTAACTTAATTACAAACAAAGACATCGTTAACATCTAATCAAATTTGATTATTTTGTATGCTAATTAGGATGTGAATTTGAAAGTGATGACTTTAAAGAGATGTGGCGGAGAGAGAAAGCAAAGTAATTATATGAATTCTCCACGAGGCTATTAATCAAAGTAAAACAAGAATAAAAAATGAGAGTTGATGGTATATGGAAAATTATTCCATGAATATTCTCTTTTAAATAACTCAAAATAACCAAGGGTAGGTTTTGGTTAGGTGGGAATAAATCCAAGACCAACCAAGTGTTTGTCATTAATAACAGAAATATTAGACAATTAATTATGATAATGAAATTACTTGCACAATGTTACCATTATATATATACAGAGAGAGAGAGAAAGAGAGAAAGAGAGAAAGAGAGAAAGATAGAAAGATCATCCCATCTTATATGTCATGGGATAAGAATAACTATAGACACATGTAGTGGCGGGAAGTTTATAATATGGGGTCAATATTTTACAATTATGTAGAGTTTGTAAACCAAAAATTCCTACAATAAGTCTCTTAACATATTGTCATCATCTATAATACAAGCAAATCATGTATATATTTAAAAATATAGTTAAAACATTATAAAAAAAATTAAAAAATACAGATAGATCCGCCACTGTGAGAGAGTAAAGTTAATAAAATGTTACTTTTTCAGTTTTTTTAAAATCATATTTATATTATATTATTATAATGTTAATATTATATATATATATATATATATATATATATTAAAAAGAAAACTTGGGATTTGAGAAAAAGTAAAGAGGTTACTTTTTCCAAAATCAGCTTTTATATTATATTATTATATATATTATGTTGGACGGATGATGAAACTTATTGACCCAAGATTTCAAAATAATGGGGGTCATTTACTATTTTAAATAACATGTGTATATATATATATATTTAAAAGTTTTGGAAATTTTTGTGGGGTCATCTGATCCCACAAAAATACATATAGATCCGCCATTAGACACATGGTATGATCAAGACCACAGAGATAAAAACCTAATTCTCAGATTAACTGTCTAGACATCCAATGGTGGAGGATAAATTCCCAAGGGTGCTAAGAGCTGGCGGATAAGGTTCATAAGGATATAATTAAAAGGAAATCATGCATCCACCCACGATGAAAAGGATTCCAATTCCACTATGAACTTTGGTATCTCTCTCTTTTTCCCGACTTAGAGCGTTGGAGACTCCCCCTGAGCATTAACGCTCGGATCTCTTATCTCCCACAGTTCTCTTCCCTGGGCTGATCTCTGGAGGAGACTTTGATCCCATAAAGCGAAAGAAAGAAGAATGATCAATGATCGTGACCAACCTCTCCATTGAAAGCTCATCAAGAATTATCACATTTTTTGATCAATCTCTTTTAATCCCCAAGAAGAGCGGATCATTGCATCAACACAATATATTTTAAATTTATAAAAAAACTAGAAAATGAGAGTGACCTATATTTAATGTTAATACATTAATGTTAAAGTTATCAACCGAAAGAGAAATGAATATGGGTTTATGCTTAATGTTAATAAAATTATAATGTAATCGAGAGATAGAGAAAGGGAAAGAGGTTTATGCTTAATGTTAATGTATAGTAAGGTTAATTTGGGAGAGAGAGAGAGAAAGACAAATAATTCTACATTATTATTATAATTAAGTTTATAGTACAAAACTTATTCCTATATAGAAGCTGTCCCTAGGTCATATAAACCTAACTTGCAAACACTAGGACAAAACATATATCATATATAGGAGTACTATTTCAATCTAAAGCAATGCACCATGATATTACTATATATGAGTTGATAATGTACTATGTACTATGATATATCATATACCCTAGGTCGCATAAACTTAGCTTGCAAAGACTAGGACAAAAAATATATCATATATAGGAGTAATTTTTCAAACTAAAGCAATCCATATGTATGAGTTGGTTCAAGCTATATATCCTATAGGTTATTGTTGATAATGTACTATGATGTACATATATATATCTTAACATATCTTTAAAAGGACCATTAGTGTTTAATACTTTAGGGGTTTTGTTTTAATGCATTTGTTTTAGATACAAACCCTCCTTGTTTTCATCAACGTATAAAGCATGCATTTGTTTTAGATGCAAACTCAAACTCTCTTTTTAAGATACTAAAAGGATAAACATTATTGAATCTTAAATTGACCCTTTGTTGAGGCGATAAGTGAGAGGGCATCATCTTGGAATCTAAGGACACTTTAGAGATGTTTATACGTCACCTTTTAATGCATAAAAATATATGCATGCATGCATGCTCTAACGGAGAATTAAATCAAGTGGGTTTGATACTGTTTGATTATTGTCTAATTATATCAAGTTGAGATGGCTAAAGATATGACTTTTTACTTTTAGTGATCCTTCACCATTTGAATAACAAACCATATATATGGATTAGTGAATGTATTATAGTTAGTGGTTTTCGTTTAGGGTTTAGGGTATATATAGGGTTTTTGCACATTTCCTTATAAGGAAAAAAAGAAGACTTTCATATGATGCATTATTCCATTTTAGGATAAAAAAGAAGAGTTCATTATTCCAAAGTGTTTGTTTGATCATGTTTATTATTTTTTTAAATCTTATAATTTTACTAATTTTTCAATTGATATGAATTCATTGGAGTTACCGGCCATGTAGTGTATTATTTATTTATTTATTTATTTATTATATATATATATATATATATATATATATATTATTACAATATCCTTAAGAAGTCGTTGACGAGGCAAGGTCGCTGTCAACTCCGTTGTGGACTCCTGCCGTCGCTGTCAAGGGCAAAATCGTAATTTCGTATTATAAACCTTCAAGGGCATTAAGGTAATTCGGGTACCACAGTCATGGCCTCCGTGCGCGCCACGTGGAGTGAATAACCGCCAGGAAAAACCCATCAACAGCGATCGAACGGTCACGATCATGGCATCAGACACAAGGCGCAATGGCGGCACATGGGCCGAAACCATTGGGCCGGTCCACCTTTTACTGGGCCTCACTCGCATGCCCATCACGTGAACCTCCTCCTCAAAAGCCCGACAGCATACTGCCATCATCCTGCCACGTCATCCTCCACGTGTCATCCTCTCCCCTGCACTCTCCCTCTATAAAACCATACTCGCCATCCATAGCCCATCAGTTGTACTAGAAGAGCTAGAAGAAGACATGGGCTCCATGGATGCCGGCTGGGACCTAAGCCTAGCCATAGCCACCAAATGCGGCGGCGCCGATCATCACCAGCTCCATCTAGCCGGAGTAGTCTTGTTTATTTGTACTTTTATGTTTTTCATCCACTGGGCCAGTCCTGGCGGCTCGGCTTGGGGGAAGCTTAGACGGCGCAAAGATAAGCCGATACCCGGGCCGAGAGGTCTCCCTATCATTGGGAGCATGAACCTTATGCATGGGCTCGCTCACAGGAAGCTCGCAGCCGAAGCCGAGGCTTTCAAAGCCTGGCGATTGATGGCTTTCAGCCTTGGAAACACTAGAGTTATCATCACTTCCGACTCCGACGTGGCTAAAGAGATCTTAAACAGCTCGGCTTTCGCTGACCGGCCGGTTAAGGAGTCGGCTTACGCGCTTATGTTCCACCGCGCCATCGGCTTCGCTCCCTACGGCGTCTACTGGCGCACTCTCCGCCGCATCGCCGCCACCCACTTCTTCTCTCCTAAACAACTCGCCGCGTCTTATCCTCAACGAGCTGAGATCGCCGACCAAATGGTGGCGGCGCTTAAAGCGTTGTCGTTTAGTGATGTTTGTGTTCGTGCACGTGACGTGCTTAAGCTCGCGTCGCTGAATAACATCATGTGGTCGGTGTTCGGTCGGAGATACGAGCTCTGGTCGGAGAGTGATGAGGAGATGCAGGTGTTGAAGAGGTTGGTGGATGAAGGCTATGAGTTGCTTGGCAAGCTTAACTGGTCCGACCACTTGACTTTCTTATCCGGGTTTGACCCACAAGGGATCAGGTTCAGGTGTACCAGGCTCGTCCCTAAGGTCAACCAGTTCGTGACCAGGCTCATAGACGACCACCGCGCTGTCGCCGCCGCCGCCGCCGCCGCCAAACAAGTTCCCGACTTCGTGGACGTTCTCCTCTCTCTCCCGGACGCCGACAGGTTATCCGATCCCGACATGGTCGCTGTCCTTTGGGTGAGCTCTAATTTAAATATTATTTAATTTATTAATAATTATATTATGGTATGAGCATCCATCTCCGCATCAAATCAAGTGTAATATTGTTCATTCATATCTAAATATTTAAGTGATTTTATTTTGAGATTTAATCTAAAAAAACTTAAATTTTGATAAATTAATAAATTAATTATATTTATATTTGTTTTGTTGTAGGAAATGATATTTAGGGGTACGGACACCGTGGCAGTGCTGATAGAGTGGGTGCTGGCGAGGCTGGTGATGCATGGGGACGTGCAGGAAGAGGTGCATAAGGAGTTGGATAGAGTGGTGGGGGTTCACCGGGCGGTGACGGAAACGGACACGGGATCGCTGGTGTATTTGAATGCGGTGATCAAAGAGGTGTTGCGACTCCACCCACCGGGCCCACTTCTCTCATGGGCCCGGCTTGCCACGTGTGATACCTACGTGGATGGGAAGCACGTGCCGGCGGGGACCACCGCGATGGTCAACATGTGGGCCATCACGCATGACCCGCACGTGTGGGAGTCCCCGCATGAGTTCCGACCCAACCGATTCCTTGAACCAAACCTGGAAGTTCCGATTCTGGGTCGGATCTCGGCCAAGGCCGTTCGGTTGAGGCGGCGTATTTGCCGAGGCAAAGCCCTCATAGCGACCACAGTCAGCTTCTGGGTCGCTTCGCTACTTCACGAGTTTCACTGGGCCCCGCCATCCCACAACACACGTGTCGACCTCTCAGAGGTCCTTACTCTCTCTTGCGAGATGGCTATCCCTCTCGTCGTTAAGTTGTACCCTCGTCGCAATATCACCTAAAACTCTACCCTACCCTCTTGTATACCTACTTCTTAAAACTTCAAAGTTTTTTTTTTTCAAGAAAAAGTTATATATAAATATATTGCATCATATGTATATATAATATAAAATAAAATTAGGTCATACGCTCATTTTCATGAGTAGTGACTTGTGATTATCACTCTCAATACCACACTAATTTTAATGCTTGAAAGCCATTGAAGGGTGTGTTATAACCATATCACTTTTTTAGGGTTCAGTGCATGCTCCAAACTCTCTACGTCAAGTACATGATAAAATAATAAGATGTCATTTTAGAACTCAATTAGGACCACAATGTAGTTAATGAGGACTAATATCAATTAATATATATGTCGAAAGAGATTGTGGGACCTGACTTGGATATATAGGTTGTTTGCATGAAAGGAATTGTCGGCAAAATTTAAGATATTTATTTATAATATTTGATTATATTTATTGTCATTGTTAAATGAACCAATCGAACTCAAAAACTTAGATCATCAACCAATCGAACTTGAAAACTTAGATTTTTGATGATGTTTGGAGATTATTATTTTTAACAATCACCTTCATCCTTTGGCATCAAACTTACAAAATATTGGAGGGTGTAATGTACTTCTTTAAGAATATGCTATTGAGAAGATCATCAACCAATCGAAATTGAAAACTTTGATTATCAATGATGTTTGGAGATTATTATTTTTAACCATCACCTTCATCCTTGGGCATCAAACTTACAAAATATTGGAGGGTGTAATGTACTTCTCTAAGAATATGCTATTGAGACAAAACAAAACCCCAAAGACTTAGAAGATCAAGGCATTCAAGCCATTTTCCTCCATTCATCACCATAAAACATTCATCGATACTCTCTGATAAAAACTCAGTACTCCACACAAGAGAATGGAAAGCAACTAGAAAAAACTCAAGCAACAAGGAAAATAAGATAATGGAGATCCCGTCAATGAACAATGCTGGCAAAGACTCATCCTTCTCCTTTAAGAGGATTAGGCCAACAGTCTAGACTTCTATATATGATACCCTCTCCTCGCGTGCCTGGCTATCTTTTATCCCCTCTATCACCCCTGCTCCACTCGCTAGCACATACCCCTCATACTTAGGGTTTCTTTTCCTTCTATGCACGCTCTTCCGACACGTGTCGTGGTCCCCTACCTGGTTGTTATGATGCCCATCAGACTCCTGCCACTCGTAGTGCTCTATGAGGCTATTGCCCATAGGTGGAGCTTTTGACGCTTTTGCCCTCGTGATGAACGTCTCTCGTGGTACAGTAACAAGGTACGTTACATTACCCCCCACCCCATTCAATAAAACCTTGCCCTCAAGGTCAAGGTGGGGAAATTGAGATTGGAGGTGCACCACATCCTCGCAAGTATTATGCTCTGCTGCCAAACCATGCCACTACACCAGGACTTGAGTCGCAGGCTTGCCGTTTTTGAGAACTTCATGTGCCTGTAGTATGGAAAAGGGTTCGATCAGTGGTCCCTCATCAGATGATAAGGGCGGTAGTGGACTTGCAGCATCAAGCGGGTCTCCGTGATACTATTTCAAAAGAGAAACGTGGAATTAACACTGGATGAATACGTGACCCCAAAGGTAGTTGAAGTTTATAGGCCACCTCGCCGATGCGTTGAGTGACCTGGAATGGTCCAAAATAGCACATTGCTAGCTTATGGTGGTGCCGAATATGAACTGAATGCTGAAGATATGGCTAGAGCTTGACGAAGACACACGAACCCACGTTAAATGACAACTCCGCACACTTCTTATCGACCAGCTTCTTCATCCCTTACTTGGGCTTTAATGAGATTTTGTTTTAACTGAGATAATGTCTTGGTGTGTTGCTGTAGTAAGTCAGATACCACTAGAGGATCAGTATCATCAGAAGAGTAGGGAAGTAAAACTGTCGAAGTACGGCCATAGACAACTTCAAAGGGGGGCATCCCAAACATTTTAAGACACTTGTTGAGGGCCTCCGATTGGCCATTGGTTTGGGGATGATATATTAACGACATAGCAAGTGTTGTGCCCATGCGATGGCAAAGTCGTTGCCAAAAGCTGCTTGAAAAGGTCTGATCCCGATCGAAGACAATGGATTTTGGAACCCCTTGAAGTTTGATAATATTAGTAATGAAAACGTCAGCAACTGGCACCCTTGTAAACTCAGAGCGCATAGGCATAAATGACCATATTTTGACAGTCTAATTGTAACATCCCAAAATTTCATAAGTAAAATTCAGTGAATTTCTGAAATTTTAAATGAGGTTAATTAACTTAAAACAGATAAATTAATATTAATCTCAAGTTAAATAAAATTAGAATAAAATGGACCGAAATCCATTCTCGCAACTATAGGGCCGAGAGAGGCCTTAATGGGTCAGGCCAGAGTTATATAGAATAGTTGGAGATGGATGGTCAGTCGAGTTAGACTAATTAAATCAAAGATTAATTAAATATTAATTAATCCATATTAATTAAGTAGGAATATCGGACAAAAGTTAGAGTCCCGATAAAGTAGATCTGACCGAGTCAAGAGCCGAGATTCGCGGATTTGGGTCGGGAGAGAAAGACAACCCGTGGCCTTCTGATGTCATTTGGGGACGACCCGGGATTCCCGGATCTGGGTCGGCAGAATTATTGATAATTATTAATAAGATAATAGTTTTAAATAGTGATGTGACGTAAAGTAAAAGATAAAGTAAAGAAAAAGGTATTAAAGTATAATATACTTTAATGATTAAAATAAAATATAAAAAAAAGGGAATCTCTGTCTTTATAAGACAGAGACGAGAGAAAGAGAGAGAGAAACAAATCTCTCTCTCTCTCGATCTCTCTCTCCCTCTCTCGTTCACACGCATGCCCCTTTGATCAAGCCGCGCCGCGCCCGCTGACGTGAGCCAGCGAACCTCGACCAGCGCCTCCGGCCTCCACCCGCGCAGTCCCACACCGGCCAGCCGCCGCTCCTTCCACCGGGCATAGCCCAGTCCAGCTCCACCGCAGCAGCCCGTCGTCCGCCCCACGGTCTTGAACTAGGCCGCCACGGCCTGCGGCCGCCTTCACCGCCCCCGCTCCTGCGTCACCCCATCACAGCTCAACAAATGAAGCTCAAGTGAGCCATCAGCCCACCATCCCTTTTGTGAGCTTCTTAAGAACTACTTTGGAGCTAATTAGCAGTTAAATGATTTAAAATTAAACTCATGAATTTAAAATTAGAGATGGATGAAGAGAGGTTCAGGTATAGGGCTGTGAATGTTAGAAATTGTATGTGTATTAAGCTTAGTTAAGATATGTTGATGTGTGTGAATGGTTGTAAATTTCGATGAATTCCTTAGACTATCCATGTCATTTGTAGCAAGACATTATCTTAGGAAAGCATGTTGAGGGACCTTAATCTCTATGATATGCATGCTAAGGTTATCAATTATATTAGTGATGAAAATGAGAATTATTAGATAGAAGGGTTAATTTCGTATTCTCATCGTATTCTATTAGTTTATATTAGAGTACGAGTCAAGAATACGGATTCTTTATTTATAGAATTCTTATTTCAACCCTCAGGTAAGGGCAAGGGAAAGTCTGCTGCTGAAGGACCGAGCCAGATCTAGCTCGAACCAGACTAAGGTGAGGGAAATCTACCTGTACAGTTCATGAGTTTTTACCGTATTTTTATACGATACAGTTTTCAGTTTTAGAAGCATGAACTTTGAGTTTTATGAAAGTTTCCAGAGTTTTATGAAAACCATTCCATGCTTAGTATTCAGTAACAGAAAAGAGAAACAGTTATAGATACAGTTATATTACATTCTATTGATGTACATGTATAGACCAGCAGTGGCTCGTGTAGAGCCAGAGAGTACGATTAATCGAAGTTAGGAGAGGGGTGATTTAAATTACATTTTAAGTCCGAACTATCTGCTTTTAAAAGCACTTCCATTTTATAAAAATCAAAACCCCTTTCCATCCCTTGGATGCTTAGTGTATGTATATATTGTCAATTACTTGTATCGGATATACTTGTTGGTCACGTGGCCATACAGATATTGAAGTAGATGTGTAGTCGAGAATAGTCTAGTGTATCGATGATGCCGCGTTCCTCGCCTTCTAGAGATAGAGCTCATCTCGAGAGAGAGAGAGTACAGTGTGGATTACCTGTGGGAATGCTCTGCTTTCATATTTAATGCACAAGACAGGAAATGTAAACTTCGGATATGCATTTTTAAGAGAATACCTTGATCAATGTTTACTTGCTTAGTATTCAGTACAGTTTTCAGTATTCTTTTTTTATCCAGTGTTTTCTATTCGTGTTATACACGCCAGTTTTCCCTTTACAGTTTTTATTATTACACGGGTACAGTTATACCCGACAGGTTGTTTCTGCTCACTGAGCTCCAGTAGCTCAGCCCCATTCTTGACATTGTTTTCGCAGGATGTTAGACAGGAGTTCTTCTAGAGGGTCGTCTGACCACGAGTAAATGATGATGCTCCGTAGCTGGCTCTGACTCCGTGTCGTTATGTTAATTTGATTTCGAGTGTTGTGAGACATTAAGTTTAAGACAATGTTTATTTGGCTTTGTATTAATTCAGATTGAGTTGGTGTTTTAATTTATTTAGTTTGTTTATTACCTTCCGCTTGTTGTTATTTTCCCAGTTAAATAGCAGGTTACAGCCTTAGGTTTAGGGTTCTTTCCCTAAACCTGGCTGGTGTGACACCTGGGTCCTGAAAAGGATAAGGGTGTTACAGTCTATCAATCACCACCAGGATGACAAAAAACCCCTTCGAAAGAGGTAAGACCACGGCGAAGTCTATGGCAATATCCTCCCAGATTCTTACTAACAGGAGTAATGGCTACAGGACCCCTCGGTTTTGCATTGCTATCCTTTGCTCATTGACAAACGCTACAAGCTTTAAAAAAATCAGCGACGTCCTTACGCATATTGTGCCAAAAGAACAGTTGAGCAAGTCGAGCAAAGGTTCGTAGAGATCTTGCATGACCACCTAATAAGGTCGAAAGTGGTATTCATTCATGAGCTTGTGTTTGAACTAGGCATCATCCAAAGATCACCATCCGATTGCGATTACCATAGAAGGTTGCGCTTCCATGAGTAGTGCGCTGGAGCATGTTGGAGACTTTTAATATTTTGGAGAATAGTTTGATACATGGAGTCTTGAGCTTGAAGTTGTTGCAGATGAGGAATGAAATCTGTGTGTAATTGAGAATAATATAGCATGAAACAACGTGGTAGTGCATCAACGACCAAATTTTCATGCCCTGGTCAACACTCAATATGAAAATCGTACCCTAAGAGCTTTGGTACCTACTTTTGTTGTTCCGGAGTATGGATAGATTGGCTGCAGAGGTGGCACAAGGCTTGCTGGTTTGTCTTGATTGTAAAATAATGGCTAATAAGATAGTGTTTGAATTTTGCGATGGCTTCAGTGATAGCACGAAACTCCCTATTATAGGCTGATTGCGCTCACATCCTCGGAGCCAGCTTCTTGGAGAAAAAGGCGATTGGATGATTATCTTGGCTGAGGACGGCGCCAATGCCCTCACTTGAGGCATCAGTTTCAAGAACAATAGGCTTTGAAAAATCCGATAAGCAGATAACAGAAGCATAGAAAATAGTCACCTTTAGCTGTTCAAAGGCTCGCTAAGCTATGTTACCCCTGTGAAAACTATCTTTCTTTAGGAACTTGATTAAGGGATGAGCAATGGTAGCATATCCCTTAATGAACCTTCTGTAATATCCACTGAGGCCGAGAAATCCACGTAACTGTTTTATTGAAATGGGGACTGGCCACGGTAAAATAGCATCAACTTTCAACTTGTCCATCTCCACCCCCTGACCGGAGACGACATGGCCCAAGTAGTCCACCTGTGTTAGGCCAAAGGAGTATTTGGAATATTTGGCAAAGAGCCTGTGTTGCTGCAGTGTTGCAAGCACCTTCTCCACATGCGCCAAGTGGGTGTCCCAATCGTTGCTGTAAACCAAAATATCATAAAAAAACCAAGACGTACCGGAGCGTTTGAGAGTCCGAAGGGCATGACCCTCCATTGTTAGTGGCCATGAGTACGGAATGCGATCTTGAACCTATTATCCGGGTGGAGTAACACCTGATGGTAACCTGATTTGAAGTCCAGCTTAGAGAAGAAGGTGGCCCGAATAACTAGTCCAGGAGTTCGTCCACGGTGGGCAGAGGGAATGTGTCCTTCATGGTGATAGCATTCAGGGCACAGTAATTTATGCAAAAACCGCAGGCCCCGTCGCGCTTCTTGACAAGAATCACCAGAGAGGAGAACAGACTGGTACTAGGTTCAATCAACCCTTCGTTCAGTATTTGAGTTGCTATGGTCTCGATTTCACTCTCTGGCTATGGGCATAGCAGTATGGACGGACCTTGACTGGGCTAGCGTCCTGCAGGAGCGGTATCCGGTGATCACATGGCTGCGAGGGCGGTAGGCCTGAGATGGTAGTGAAAACCTCCTGGTATTTTAGTAGGAGTGCATGTATATCACGCTGCATGGACGGGGTTAGCTCGGGTGATGATCTCGAAGCAGAGTCTTGGATGCCATGTAACGTAGCAGTCAAATCTCCATACTCTGGGTCAAGTGAGGTCAAGGCAAAGCAATCTACTATGGAATTGGTGGAACTCAACCGATTGTGCTAGCGGGCCATTGTTTGCTCTAGGGATGAAGGCTTCTCTCCACGCAGTGTAACGAAGACCCCCTCATGATAGAACTATAGTAGATGGGTGTTATAGTCCACCAGGTTAATGTCGAGGGTGGGCAATCACGCCGCGCCCAAGATGACGTCCGCCCCTACGATCAATAATACATAAGAGGGGAGGGATAGAAGGATACCCTGTACTCTGACCTACAATTGTTCCACTAGCCCTTCGACATGCAGCGTATTTTCGTTGCCCACCAAAATGCGGAATGGATAAGATGGTTTAACATCCAGATATAAGAAGTGGGCAAGGCGCGGTTGAATAAAATTGTCGTCACTACCGCCGTCGAACAAGATATGCACCGAGTGGCCATAGATGAAGTCAGGGAAGCGCATGGTGCCGGAAACGAGAGTGCTATTCATCACAATCAACGATATCTTGTGAGTGGGCCGTGAGATCGTCCAGAGGATCGAGGTCAAACAAGAACTCGGTCTTCGTGGTGGCAACCGGAACCTCGTCCCATTGTAAGAGTAGGAGCTTCTTATTAGGGTAAAGATGCGACGGTGTGAACTTTTCATCGCAGTTGAAGTAGAGCCCTTTTGCTCGTGAGCTGCATTTCATTAACAATGATCTTCCTATAAGTGGGAATGGAGTTGGAAGCGGCAGGTGTAGTCGTAGCAGAGGAAGGTGCTTTGGTGAACGATAACTGCTCCGGTCGGCTTCCAAGGAACGTCTTAATAGGAGTATAGACGTCATGATATAGTAGAAGCTTTATAGAAGAACCCTGCCCAACAGTCACAGACTTTTCTTCAAAGATTTGGCCAGGGTCACTGCTTTGGTTAAGGAGTTAGGTTGCCAAGGTATGATGTCGCGTTGAAGATCACGCTTCAGCCCATTGATAAAATAGTCGAGTAATGCCTCCAGAGAGACGCTATCGACGCTGTTTGCCAACGCTGTGAAATAAGAATAACAAGAAGATATCGAGCTCTGTTGAGTGTGCTTGAACAATGAATAGTGAGGGCATTCATAGACAGAGAGACCTTACGCCGCTTCACTAGCCTGAGTAAGAACAGACGAAGAGGTCAGGGTCCCTGTCTTCTGGAGCATCTGGAACCATGGTACGACTTCATCTTCGAAATGTGTTGCTGCTACCTTGAGGCGATAGACATCGGTGATGCCATAGTAGTCAAAGAACTATCCGGCGTGGGCCTCAATTCCATCGAAGTGAGGAAAATCTAGGCGAATAGCTCGTGGGGGAAAAACTAGTAATGGGTGGTCCTCGGAGCTCACCACCGCGGTAGTAGCTTGGATAGGAAGTCGAGGCGCCTGAGTTGTGGAGCTGGGTGGAGAGGGAAGCAATTTAAAAAGGCCAACCAATGAGTTCTCCAGTACCTGGAATCGCTTATGGGAACGCTCCTCATCGTGGCTGACGACCGTTAACAACTCCTTGAACTGTTTGTCGAGCTATTCCATGACGGTCATCACCATATCGACATTCTGCCGGAGCTCCGTTATCCCCATATCCACCTTCGTTTGGATCTCCTTGAACCTTGTAGAGAGTCCACCAATGATAGCACCAAATGTAGCGTACTTCTCTAAGAATATGCTACTGAGACAAAACAAAACCCCAAAGACTTAGAACATCAAGGCATTCAAGCCATTTTCATCCATTCATCACTATAAAACATTCACAGAAGCATGATAAAGACTGATAAAAACTCAGTTCTTGACACAAAGGAATGGAAAACAACTGGAAAAAAACTTAAGCAACAAGGAAAGTAAGATAATGGAGATCTCTTCGATGAACAACGCCGGCAAAGACTCCTTCTTCTCCTCTTAGAGGATTAGGCCAACAGTTTAGACTTCTCGGATACCCTGTCCTCGCATGCCTGGCCTTCTTTTATTCCCTCTGTCGCCCTTGCTCCACTCGCCAGCACGTATCCCTCATACTTAGGGTTTCTTTTCCTCCTACGCACACTCTTCTGACTTGTGTCATGGTCCCCTACCTGGTTGTTATGATGCCCATTAGATTCCTGCCACTCGTCGAGCTCTGTGAGGCTATTGTCCATAGGTGGAGCTTTTGACGCTTTTGCCCCTGTGATGAACGTCTCCCGTAAGCCCTCATGCATGGACACGGTAATGGGGTACATTACAGAGGGTACATCAAATCAATTTTTTTACTTAAAGTAAATAAATAAATCAAATTTTCTTTTATTTGATCTATTTTTATTAAAGAATTAAAAGTATGGGATATGATGAGGATGACAAGTGAATAGAGATATCGGTCCTATCAGGTTTGAAGATGAGTTTTGTATATGAATCCTAATCGGTGATTGGTGTAGGTTCTCGGCTTATGTTTGACTTGTCCTGGTCCTAGTTGTTGAGTAAAATTTATTAAAATATTATACTTAGTTCCTTCAAATATATATTATGTTGATAAAATGAGCCATTTTTTTTGGGATCGGAGCATATCTTGATCAATGAAAGAAATTGATTAGTGAAAGTGAGAATTCTTCAAGAGATTTTGGTCAGAGAAGTCGGTAATAATCGATAATCCTTCTCTTTTTTTTGCTCTATAGGAGAGAGAGAGAGAGCGCTACAGGAGAGAAGAGATCTTAGCACTTCTAGGGGGAGTTTTTGATGCTTAAGTCAAGACTTAACAAAGAAAGGAAAAAGAGAGAGAAAGAACTTTGAAAGAGATACCAAAATTCCATAATTAGAATCCAATTGATTTCTTCGTGGGAGGACGACCTCCTTTTATACTTTTGCGAACCTTATCTGCTAACTTTCAGCATACAAAGTGATTCATCTCCTATCGTTGGTTGACTAGGTAATTGATTTGGTAACTAGGCTTTCATCTCGAGGATTTGAATCATACTATTGAAAGTGATTTATTGGTATTACTAAAGTATATTATTGAAATATAAATAAAATAAATGTTCACACTGATTTAAAAAATGTTAATTATATTTTGAAATAAAAACATCAAAATTGAGACAAAAAATGGTACAAATATCTTGGGCTGTAAATGGGCCCATATGGGTCATGAGCCAATATGGGCTACTAAGCCGGGTCGGATTAATGCGCTGGCGGATTTGGATCTCGAGTTTGTAAAAGATCCGACCCGATACCAGTAACTACAATCTTAGCCGTTTATCAAGATCTCAACGGATATAAATAAGGACTTCATTTCACTCTTCCCACCTAACGCCTCTAATATAACATGTGTTCCTCTGCCATCTCTCTCGCTTCCACCGCCCTCTCCTCCCAGCTCCGCCGTTCGCCGTCGTTGCCGCCGATCCTGAGGAGTGCCCTCAAAGCTCAGAGTTCGATCTACACCGGACGCTGCTTCGCTCCGAGAAGCATCACCTGCCGCCAGATTGACCATCGTCGGCGATCCGCCATGGCTTCCACTCCCATCAAGGTATCTAAAGGGAATCAGGAGGTTCTGATCTTCGAGAACGAAGAGGCGCTTTCAGTCTCTCTGGCGAAGCTCACGGCAGAGCTTTCGGAGAAGTACGCGAACGATAGGGGTGCATTCACTGTCGTTCTCTCCGGTGGATCCCTGATCAAGTCTCTCAGGTGAGAATCGTAGCTCATTCTGGCATTCTAAGAGGGTTTTTGGTTTTTCTTTTGATGTTTTGATTCTTTGATTGGTGGGAAATGCAGGAAGCTGTCGGAATCTCCGTACGTGGACTCTGTGAACTGGGCGAAGTGGCATGTGTTCTGGGTTGATGAGAGAGTGGTGCCCAAGGATCACCCGGACAGCAACTACAAGCTCGCATATGATGGATTTCTTTCTAAGGTGAAGCAAAGATCACTTTTTTTTATAAATATTTTTATTTATTTATTTATTTTATCATCTTTAGCATCTCTTTCATTGTTCAGTGGATGCTCTCAATTATATTGGATGTACGCTTTGGATATAATGGAGGGAGTGAGATATTTACTGGTTTAGGGTTGGCATTTGAACTAGTAGTATGTTCAAGAGGTTTGGTTAGTTGTCATAGGATTATGGTTTTATGATGCTGTTCTCAGGATGCATGTTTAGATTAGCGTTTTATGGTGGAAAATAAGAATATTGGTGCCCCTGTTGCTTATACTTGTGTTGGAAGAGAATATTGTTCTGCAAATAACTAGTTTGATGTCTCCTTCATATTTTTTAGGGATCAATCTTTTAGCTGATTGGCCCATGTACAGGCAATGTTGTAATGTGTCCAATTTAAATTTATGAAAATCCTTGTACAAAGAGTATTCTTTTCCATGATAATAATTAAGGAAATGCTGAAAGAACTCATAAAATTTGTTTGCTCTTGTGCAAGTTGTTGAGTTATTCATAACTTTTTAATAGTTGGCCCTTGTTGTCAATAGCCCTCTGTTTTGATTATGAGAAGAAAACTAAAAACTTAAGGGATGTCATATGCTTGTCCATTAGGATCTAGGAATAGGGCATGGGGGAGGAATAATTACAAGGGAAATTACTTTGCTTACAACCTAAGCTCCAAATGGTTTTGAGAAAAGTCTATTTTGAAACTTGGAAGAGGGGCTTCTATTATGTTCCTGTGTTGCTTTCCAACTTCTTGCTCTTGGCAAATTATTGAATACTGTAGGTTGGGCAGATGGTTATGAGCAGCTTTAATTCACTTCAATTCATGACAACTTAACAAAAAGCGTGTTTCTCAAACTTGAAAAGTTTCTGCACAATTGTATCAAAATATATGGTTATGAAATATTTCTAGCCTTTTGCAATGGTTTGCCTAGGTATTACTTACAAGGGAGTTTTGGAACTCAAAAGCTGATGTTTTAGGAGTATCATATACTTACAGGGGTGTGAATAAAAATAATAAGGCACTTGAAGTAGAAGAAGATGCAATATACTACAGATTGGTTTTGCTGAAAATATTGGATAGTTCTTAGATGGACCTTTCCTCTGAAAATGTTGTTTGATAGGACCTTTAGATTAGAACATTAGTTGACACATGGATGAATGCATTAGTGTCAATCCTGCAACCATAATAGGGGCAATTGATGTTCTTTCTGTTAAGAGGGTAAGCCAATATGGATAAACTATGCCTCAATTGGGCATCAATTAATACTATTCATACCAGACTGGATGTAATTTTCATAAATCAATTAGGTGTCCATGCAATCAGTTACCCCAGTACAAATGAATTTTGGCTTAGTTAGCCCAATTGGGTTGTCTACAGCACAACCAAATAATCATGAACTTATTTAATTAATTGTTAATTACTTTGATTAACTTGAGCATATTTTCTGATTTCATGATTTAATTAGAATTAAATAAAATTGAAAGCATCACACAAAATGTCAAAGATGACTTGTGTGTATTTTCAGATTTCATGATTTAGTTAGAGTTGAATGTTAGCGATATTCTTATCCAAGCATCACACAAAAATGTCAAATGACTTGCATGTGTTTTCTGATTTCATGATTTAATTAGTGGTAGATTTTGGTGATCCTTCATCTGAGCATCACTCAAAATGCCAAATAATGAATTAATTATATGCCACTTTTCTTATTCATTCATCTTATTTTCATTTGCAGTTTACATTGCTCTAGTTTTCCGTAATCTTTTCATTTTAGATTTTTGAATTTTAAATTCGTTTGTGATTCCTTATACATTTTCAAATTGCAAGGATACCACAAAATTCTTTCATATAAATATTAGATTCATCATGTTGAAGGGGGATTTTTTTAAATCATAGTTTTGTAATGATTTTGTGTCTACTTGTCAGGTGCCAATTCCGCCAGGTCAGGTTTACGCCATTAATGATTCCTTATCAGCCGAGGGAGCTGCAGATGACTATGAGACCTGTTTAAAACATTTGGTTAACACCGGGGTTCTGAAATTATCAACCACTACCGGGTTTCCAAAATTCGATCTCATGTTATTAGGAATGGGCCCAGATGGTCATATAGCTTCTCTTTTCCCTGGCCACCCTCTGCTTAATGAGAAACAGCGGTGGGTTACACACATTACCAACTCTCCCAAGCCACCACCTGAGAGAATCACCTTCACATTTCCTGTGATCAATGCATCTGCTAATATTGCCCTTGTAGTTACTGGAGCTGGTAAAGCTGGTGTGGTGCAGAAGGCACTAGAATCCGATAACAACTCATCTGATTTGCTGCCTGTCGAGATGGTTTCACTTGACGAAGGAGAGTTTACTTGGTTTACTGATAAGGATGCTGCTTCAAAGTTGCCTAATGCAAGCCTGTGACTACTAGCTTTTGGATAGGTTATATATCTTTTGGCTGTTGTGTGAGTGCCTTCCTTTGCTTCACTGTGATTGCTGTTTAACAAATAATGCTGTATCTCCTGTGACGATTATCCATGGTTCTAGCTTAAGTTTATGATCGAAAGTCATGGAGATGTGCATTTCCCAGCTTTCTGAACATATGAAGTCATGGAACTGTGCGGTCTCCAGCTTATGAAGTTTATGCTGCATCTCTGTGTTTTTCTCAACACTGTAAAGTGTGTTCTGAACAAAGTATCGTGCTAAGGAGACAATGGTTTTTGCCTACACTTTTATGATTTTGTCACAATATGTTAACTTTCTTTTTTGTTCTTTTTGTATACTCCGATGAAGTCTAATTATGTGACGTTTGTAAATTCAAATGGTAAGAACTAAGTGAAATTTTACATTCAGAGCTTTGAAAATAGGAAATCAGTTTTGCTTTGTTTTCATAGTCCATTTAAAAAGAAATTCTGTCACAAAGTATGCATGTCTTAAATTTTCTAACTTGATAATGAAACTCTGAGTAAGTGTGGCCTACTTGGCAGGTAGCAATTCCAGCAGATAAGGTTTATGCTATTAATGACTCCTTGTGACATGAAGGAAGGATCTGTAGATGACCATGAAGCAAGTATGTTTGAAACATTTGGTCAGCTCTGGAATATGTCTTCAATATTTGATCTCATGCTACTTGGAATGGGTCCAGATGGTCACATAACTTCTCTTTCCCCTGGCCACTCTTCACTCAGTGAGGAACACTGGGTGACCTTCATTTAGGACTCCCCCAAATCACCACCTGAGAGAATCACCTTCACATTTCCGGTGATCAATGTGTCTGCTAAACATAGGTCTTCATACATGATCTAGCAACCTATTCTTCTAGCTTCCTTCGCTTGCATATCTACACATGAATTATCTTCCCTTGAGATTTGGTTGATCTCCCAATCTTTAATGTTCTTTAACATGTCTTGACACTCTTGTTGTCTCTCTTGTCCTCCAATTGTGGTCATTCTTTCCTTTTTTGCAATAGTCTTGGTATGTATTGATTATCGTATAGATTTAGGCTTCAGAACATCCCATCTGGATCATCCTTGTTAATCCCTCTTTTTAACTTGAAATTAGCACATTGGAGAAAGAAAAATCTATCCATGGCAGGTAGAACTATCCATGGCAGGTAGACTCACTCTTGTTAATTCTACCATTATGTCAATGCCTATATATGGACTTAATACTTATGCCATTTATGATACAATCTTGGAAAAAATCTCTAGACTTGTGAGGAAGTTCATATGGGGCAGTGATAGCAACAATGGTGGTATCCATCTCATTGGTTGGAATACTATTACTCAACCAAGAGCTAAGGGAGGTCTGGGGGTGAAAGACCTAAAAAGAATGAAAGCTGCACTCCTAGCCAAACACACACTAGATCTAATCAATATAGAGAATAAGAATTGGATTAAGTTGATGGTGTTCAAATATGGAGAGATAGACCCTTGGAATCCCAAGAAAATCACCAAGGCATCACAAATTTTTAGAACACTGCAAAAAAAAAAAAAAAAACATAGTCACAATGAGGAAGCACTTAGATTCAAATCAAATACTTGCTACTAACTCTATACTTATGGATATATGGCTTTTTGATACCCTTCTACAATATAAAACAACTTTTTTGAACATGGATTTTGAACTAACTCACCTACAAGTCCTCAATTTGACCAGTGAGCGTAATTGGGATGAGGAGCTGCTGAAGGACTTGTTCCCTTCCTCTGTGGCACAATTGATATGCAATAGTAACATCAATTGGGAAATGGAGGAAAGGGAATGGTTCTGGAAAAATCATAAAGGTGGGAGATCTCTCACAGCCTCTATATATGAATCTAGTGGTGACAATACAGGGACTGACACATGGAGTGGTTGGAGGACCCTTTGGAAGCTAGAAGTAGCTCCAAGGGTGAAAATCTTATTGTGGAAATTCTTTCACAACAGCCTACCAACCAAACACATGTTGTATAACATAAATGTAGGGCCAAATGACCCTTGCCCAATATGTTCAATTGAAAAGGAAGACTGCTGTCACTTGTTCCAAAAATGAAGATGGGCAAGGATTACTTGGGAGGAAGTCAAGAAAAATGGCTTCCTAGGTAACTGGAACACATCTACTAACAATATCCAAGTGGGGAAGTGGATGGCAAATGGCCTACTTGGGAACCATCAGCTAACTAAACTTGAAATTTCTATATTAGCAAATGTACTTTGGCAGGTTTGGAAATCAAGATGCAATAAAATTTTCAAAAGAAAGAAAAGCACATCTCAGATGGTGGCCATGAATGGGATCTTCGCAGCTAAAGAATACCTACAGAGAAACCTCCCAATTGAGGAGGTCAGCAGACTGAGACAGAGGAGATGGAGTCAACAACAACATAACCACATGCTTTTTACAGATGCTTCATGGTTAAACCAGGTAATTAGTGAAGCAGGATTAGGCTATATTATAATGACTAATAGAGGCTGTTTGTGCAATGCAGGAGCCACAACTGAAGCAGCATGCTCAAGTTTTGATGGTGAACTGAAGGCTATCAGGAAAGGATTGTAGATGTTGACTGAGATGGGCAGCAAACATGTTACAATCCATACAGATAACATTGGATTAGTAAGGATGTTGCATCAAGGGAAAGAGGATATATGCTGGAGCACCAAGGAAACTACTATAATGCAGAAGACTTCTGGAAAAGCTGCAAAATTGGGAGATCACACACTTTCCAAGAGAGGACAACAAAGCAGTGGATCAATTAGCAAAGTTGGGTAGAACTACTAGAAAAAGCTGGAAATTTGAAGACATCAAGGAGATGCCTGTGAGGATTCAAAACCTAGTTTTGGAATTGAAGGATATGTTAACATGTTAGCTCTTTGAGCTCTTTCTGTAACAAAAAAACATCATAGTTACAAGTCCCTGAAAGGCAAAATTTACCTTTATTAGTAATTATAATGTAACCTGTTGACGTCAAAACCGGTTCTCCCTCGGGATTGAGCCTAGATTTTCTATAACCGGTTAAATTTATTTGAATTGGGATTGTGACAACCACCGGGGAAGACGACCGCAACTTGCACTGTAACATAAAACAATGAGCATGGGGTGACCTCATCACCTGAGGGTACTCCGACGACCAAGTTAGCTCAGAAGTGGTGTACCTTATTCTCTCATCCCCCCCTTTATCCTTATTTTCCCAACAATCACCGGATCCTTGATCCTTTGATCCACGCCTTGCCGTTCTGCCCCAATCCTCGCCAAGATCTGCCTCCTATTATTGACTCAGCCGGTTGTCCTACCTTATCGGGACTGGTGACTTGGGATCAGAGTCGCCTGGATGTGTGCCCTGGATTCGTCCACATGTACACCTGGATTGAGGCCACGTGTCTGTCTAGATTACGCCCCATTACCAGTCCCGCTTCAAGTATGCTTGCGCCTGAGTTCAAGTGGTAGACGAGTGATTCTCGGATACCGGTCGGCTCGAAGAAATAAGCATATGGGATGGATGAATGAGTCGTGGCCTTTGTTTATTCAGAGGAGTTGAGTATTGAGATAGCTGAATGGTCGAGCGGGTAGTAAATCGGGGGAAGTGTTCTGAGGGTAGGCGCTTGCATTGGTAACAGGATTCTTGTAGCCTACGCTAGGCGGGGCTTTCAGGTCAAAGCATGAGCAACTGTGCATGGGGGATTCTAGGTGACCCAGATGTATTGTTGGTGATGGCCATGGGTCGATAAAGCCCGTGTTGGATCAGTCATCGACTGGCTGTTTGTAGCATGAGTTAGATCGGCGCGATGTGAGATTTGGTTTTGGTCGATTGTACGGGTCTTCTACCGAGTCTCTAAGTTTTCGACGGACTTTGAGAAGGATGTCCCAAAGGTCGGTATCGGGTTGAAGCTCTCTTGAGTCAGGGTTATATACGCGGGGCCCGTGGTTGGTGTGGTTTGATCCTCGGCCGTGGGTGAAAGTCTGGGGCTCAACGTGGGTCCTCTAGGGGTAAGGGCACCAGTTTTTCCTCCAAATTGTTGATTGTTGAGGAGGCGGGTCATAAAATATCATGGGAAACACCTAAGGCTTTGATATTAAGGCCCTATTGAAGTTATCCTTATTGGTGGTTACTGAACCGCCGGACTGTTTCTATAAGCAAGGGGTGGTGGGGCCAATACCATTACATCTTTAAGATACAGAGGGTTCAGTCTAGATGGCTTCGCCTCGTCACCCCTCCTTCTTCAAGGTGTTCTTCACGGGGAACTTTACTCATCGCCTAAGGGTCCTCCCTCTCCCGCGTTCCAGAGGCATGTGGAGTAAGTGGTGGTTAAGATAGTGACATTGGAGGGTCCGAGTGGATGCGCGTGGAGTGTAACGCTGGTCCAGGATGAAGCCCTTGGGGAATTAATGTGCTTTGAGCAGGGGTGGACAGAGTTCCCTGTAGATCATCATGAGGAGATAGGGGATTTCTTTGTGATCACGTACATATACTAAGGGTGTGAACTTCAAGGTGGTGATCTTCTATTAGAGTGCCTGTCCGAAGGAGTCAGCTTAATCCGCTCGATTGCGACATAGGGCGGAGGTCCTTAATGACAGAGAGGATGGAGGAGAAGTGTGGTCGAGCGATCCCTTCGAGTCGTTAGACAGCGTGTGACCCATCAATAAAGACTTTCAACTAGGCTAGTAGTGCGGTTGTGGTTGTTGTACTTCTTTTTTCTTGTACCCGGCATCATGTAACCCCTTTGTTGTTTGTTGTTCGTTGAACATGATCCCTTAACCAATGTTATGTAACCACTTTGTTGTTTATTGAGCATAATTCCATAGTGTTCGTTTTCCATACGTATACTTTTTCTTGATTCTGGTTGCTTGGGTGACTATCTCTCCTCGGTTTGTGGTTTGTGGTCGATCCTTATCAACGGGTGCCAAGACCGCGACTCCTTCTTCATCTGTTGGGTTGTAGTGCAATCGGGCCGGGTTAGGGGTTATTTGTTGAGTGCGCAACAGTTGGGGGCGACTGGTTGGGTTTTTGCACATGAGACCCACGTGACATCATAAGCAAGCATTTAATGTAGGATGCCTTTCATCTTCCCTTTCATGTCTTTCAAGGTACGGTGCCCAGTGAGACACGTCGTGAGACGGCTAGTGCCATGATGGGCGGTTTGCCTAGTCTATGTGTCGTGCATTCACTAGAGCCGCTTCGTTGGGTGATTCGCTCCATTGGAGGTGATCTGACAGTTGAACGAACCATCTTTGTCGATTCAAATAGAGGATTTCGTAATACTTTGTCTTATTGCTTCATTTTTTTGGTGTTTTTTTGCCATTGGATTCACGTTGCAGAACAGTGCTCTCTTCAACCTTTGCTTCAGTTTTCTGTGAGACCCCTTATTTCTTAAGGTAATGGTTATTCCTTCCGTCTCTAGGGCCTCGTCTTCATCCTCATCAGGCTTACTCCCTCTGGTTGAGTCAAAGAAGTGTCTCCCGCTTTCGCGGTTGAGCGAGAAAGGGTCTATGACTTTTTTTAGTGTCTTGGGCGCAGATGATATCAAAGACATTATTACCGCCTACCACGTTTCTGACCCTCCCTTTAGATGTAGGGTTCCCTCGCCAAAAGATCAGGCCTATAGACCTAGAGTTGGCAAGATTTCTCTTTATCAAGATGCCTTTGTAGCTAGCCTTAGGTTGCCCTTCACCTTGATCTTCCGTGAGATTTTTGATCATTATGAGTTGTGCCCCTCCCAACTTGCTTTGAACTCATGGCGGTTTCCCTATGGGTTTGAATTAGTTTTAAACCATTTTGGTGTCCGACCGTCGCTCTGTTGGTTCTGTCACCATTTAGTTTAAACAACCAGTCTGGGACCGATTGGTATTTCGTCATGACACACAAATCTTGGTAATTCCTTGGTCTGGTCCCTTCTAATGTCAAGAACTGGAAGAAGAAGTTCTTCTGCATTACGTGCGAACTCGTATAGAGTGTCTGAACCAACTGGGGTTTTGCAAGGGAGAAAGATAGCCACCCGGAACCTCTAACCTTTGTGGAAGAGAAACAAGTCAAAGCCTTCTGAGCCTTGGAGCAGAAAATAGTTGAAATTGATCGCTCACGGGAGCCTTGGAGCAGAATATAGTTGAGATTGATCAGCTCAAAGGAAGAGTTTCTGAACTTGAAGCCGAGTTTGATCTCCAAGAGAAGGAGAAAGATGAAGCAGCGACCAAGGATTCAAGGCGATCAGAGGAGATGTCCAAGCTTAGTGAGAAGGTTGATGGGTTAGAGAAAAGGTAAGGTTAAGAAATCTATAAGTTGTATCCTTAACCTTAGCAATGGTTCTGTCCCTTGTAAGTACTTGGGTTCATGGATCTCTCTTAATAGGCATCCTGTCCATCAGTTCAAATTCCTTTTGAAAATAGTAGATAAGAAGTTTATTAATGATATATTATATAATTAAATTTAAAATACATCATTGTATACATGAATATACATATTTTTTTTTTGAATTTTTTTAACAAATTTGAATCCAATTATTATCAAAATGGAAAGGTCTACACCCTCTAAATGCGTTGTAACTACATGTTAGAACAATGGGGGTTAGGATCGGATTGACATCTAAGCAAGTGTGTTATGTTGTATGATCCTATCTCTTCATACCAATTCTTGTTAGCTATGGCCTTGTCTAATTGAGCCTAAGACCTCACATTCCCCTTCTGGTTGCTACACCAAATATAAGAGGAGCCTGAGAATTTGAGCAAAGTAAGATTATCATGAACTAGATAACAATTGAATAGTCTTGATTTCGTATTTTTGTTGTAGTTCTCTGAACCACGTAGCCTCTCATCAGGTTGCTTGACCACGTTGAAATCCCCTAGCAGAAGCCGGATAAATTAGAGAGGCTAACAAGTTCCACCCATGACATGAAGCTATTCCTCGTTAGTATAAGGTGTAAGGCATACTTGGATTTGGCGATAGGTGTGGCCTTCCCCAAGCTTTTCTTCCATAGCACTATGATTTCCTTAAATATCCTCAAGAGGGATTGCTGCCCACTCCCATCTGCTACTAATATTTCTTACAAAAACCTCCAACACAGGAGCAGTTTGCTCTAGTTTCTACAAGATAGAGATAGATAAATCTAATGACCTAACAAGGCTGAAAATTCGACTTACTGTTTCGGCCTCTGCGATTCCTCTATGGTTCCAAGCTAGCTCTTTTATTATTGCGATGATAATTGTGGATACTGATCAGCCTATGCCATTAGTCGCCTTTCTTTTGGGTACTACAGAGGCTTTTCTATCCCCTCATAGGCTTAGATCCTCTTCCAGTTCCATTCCTCCCCTGGTCCAATGGCTCTTCAAAGTCAATCATCTCCTTCTCTTGCTCGGTTCTTGCCCTTAAACCTTGAGCACATTAATTAGTGACAGGATCCACAAAACATAGATGTGTGCTATTTTCATGTGTCCCTAATTAGGAATTACAATCATTAAACTTAATGGGAATTGATGTTAAGTTGGGTGGTTGTTCTCCTTTGTAAAACGATGTCATTAGGTTAGGCTTATTGTTTAAGTCATCCTCGTCAAAGGTATCATCCACATGGCCACTTTGTCCCCTTTGTAGGCTGAGAGAGATCCAACTCAACGTGGCCTCACAAACCTCTCACATGGCTTTCTTGAGTCATGTGGCCTATTAGTGGCTAGTGCATGCGACGATGGCATTCCTAAGGATGACAAGCCTCAAGCTTGCCTCCCACTCCCTCGTTCCCTTCAGCAAAGTATCCCTCATTAAGCACCGCGATAGAATGTTCAGATTGCATGTGAATCCCATGCTCTTTGCACATGATCATCGTCTTCCTCTGGTCATGACCAGAGTAGTGAGTTCCAATCGGTCGAGCTCGACTGCGGCCTTGTCTTCTTTGAACCACCATCCACGGACCGAAACTATGCTTCTTTAATTCTTCGACAATCCCTATTTTACCCCATTATGGCACTCTCTTTCCTAGGCTTACTTTATTTAGAGAATATGTGCCAACTTCCTCAACAAAGATACCTTTTATTTTAGGGTTCTCTTGTCTCAGTCCAGTTCCAACCGCATCTAGTCGACTCCCAGCTATCTCCAGTCCAAAGTTCTCCTTGGTGTGCCCCACTACGCCACACTTGGAGTAGAATCTTTCCAACCCTTATCCAAATTCCTCTGTTTAGAGTTAATTTTGTGAAATAGGACATATCAAGGGCAATTTATTGGAAAGTTCAAGTTTTGAAGCAATTTGGAGCAAATTCGAGGAAAATAAGGTTGAAATGAAGAACCAGATGGTTCCATCTGGAACCAGGCAATCCCATCTGAACCATAGGACACCTCGAGCCTTACTTCTGAATCGCCAATGAACTTGACATGCGACTAGGCGGTCGTCGACAGTCCCGTCTAGATCAAGGAAACCAACTTAAACTAACACACGGACTCATCTGCTATCAGGGGGTCCCGTCGATCTGGGCCTTGAGAATGACTTGTCTAAATTGCCAGTGAACCAGACAGGCGAGCAGACGATCGTCTAAGGTCCCCTCTGGCTCGGGCCTTAGCTAGGTTAAGTTGACCTGATTAATCCCAAATGCCTTGGAAACTGTATTATGACCTCCTAAGCACGTTTAGGATTATAAGTACCGAGGCTTAGGGTTTTGAGAGCAGCTTCAATCTCATTTACCATCCTTAGAGGCTCTTATCACCCATTTTCACCCATCCATCATCTAGGGCATACCAAAGGAGTGAAGAGCGTTGCTTGGCGGCGGAGCATCGGAGGGTATACACAAACGGTCCTTGGTAACAGTGGAGGAAACAACATATCACTATCCTATGTTTTATTTTGCGTTTATCTTTGTATTTGATTTGTGTTCCACTTTAATGGGGAACTAACTCTTTAGATACTTGGGTATGATGAACTCTTTGGTTAGATTTTAATGTATGACAGTGTCTTCTACTTTGGTTAATTAATTGTTGTGGGCTGAGATCTATTGTGGTGTTTTATGTATTGAATGCTTACGTTGTGACAACCTGGGTATTCAATAGGGTTTATATAAGAAAGAAGCTAATGCATCCTTGTATTAGAACAACCTTAATAGAGAGTGTCATTGACACATCGAGAGATCGGGTGTTCAGGTGAGCGACTCTTTATTATATATTGTTACTATGACTCTCCCAAGCCATAGATTCCCTAGAATTTAATGCAATGAATGTGTTAGACATTGATCGCCTCTAGAGAGGGATTCAATATATCTTAGGAATTTTTGGCCCAACCCCATATAATTGTCAATATAGAAGACTTTGTTGGTATCTTCTAGTAAGAACCCAAGAGGGATTCATTACCCGAGTATCTTTCCTTTTGATTGATTGCCCTACGATTCCATCACATCCTTCATTAAACGTGATCTCATCTTTTCTTTAGGTTTAGACTTTAGGTTAGCTTAAAATCTTTCAAACTCTTGGATAGGCTAGATAGTAGGCGAGTAGTTAGTACTAGTATTTCTAGGTCTCTGAGGATTCGATACTCGACTTTTTAGTCCACTTTATTACTTGTACGACCCGTACACTTGTGGTAGCATTGGCGACAATCACCAACGTATAAGATGGAGCACCATCCCATAAACAGTCCAAGGTAAACTCTCCAAGGCCCATCCATAGCCTGGAGAGTATGTCCCTTGCTAGTTCTAAGGGAGTTGCCTTATCGAGTACCTTACCAAATAGTTCAAAATTGAAATTAGCTCAATCAGCTTTGTTCAAGCTTCACTCTATTCTAATCTAAAGAGCTTAGCATTATATGGATTAGTTTCAAATAGAAATTGAACTTAAGTTAGAAACTTATTAAACCCAAAACTCATTTTATAATTTCAACAACATGTGTTTTTTATGCACATAATTATAAAGTTTATATAAATAAATTACATATGCACTATAGAGCAGGTTTGATTAGCCGGGTCTCTAATTAGGCTTGACTCGAAACTTAATTTGAGCTTAACTATTAACCTTGAACTTGGCCTGAATATATGGAATTTCAGGCTGATCTTTATATATATATATATATATATATATATATATATATACATGATAAGTGTTCATTTGACCTATATTTCGTATCATATTATGCATGTTTATTATGAGTTTTAGAGGAGTTTCAGCTCACCGATACTTAAAAAAAGGTTTATTTTTGTGAACAGGGCAAAATAGGGAGACTCCGAAGAAAAGGAAGCGTTTGGAGAAGATTTCGGGCCAAAACAGGACAAAAGTGAGTGAAGACCCAGTCTATACGGGGTACGATACGGACCCGTATGAACCTGGGCAGAGAGGGCCTCGACTCCAACCTCGTATGAGACCTCGTATGAGTCCATACGGGGTCCCATACGGACTGACATAGCCCCATATACTATGACCTATGGGAGTCCGTATGGAAGTCTGTATGGCGTAAGTTTAATTCCAGCAACGATTTGATCCGCCCAGGGGTAAAAACGGAAAAGAACCCAAAACCCTAGTATCAACTATAAAAGGGAAAGCCTAATTAGGTTTTGGGGGATCTTGCCTCTTGGATTAGAAAACCTTGGAGAGAAAGAGAGAGCTAGAGGAGGAGCCTCATCATCATCTTCTTCCCCGACTTGGAGGAGAGGGCATCAGAGGGGTTCCTCACCTCGAAGCTCTAGAAGGCAAGAAGGAAGGGGCGAGCAAGCGAAGGATCCAGCTACTTTCATCAATAGGGAGTTTTTATTTGAGATTCATGTTTTCATCTTCCTTCATCGTTGTGGATTGTTGCCCTCCATTGATGGAGGGCTAATTTCTTGATGCTTGGGTGTAGATGAACCTTTGGATGTTATTTTAATTAAATTAGTGTTTCTATGTTAATTGCTTGCATGGTTTCATTAGGTCTATTGGATGATTTGTATTGAGGTATTAGTCTCTCTACGTTGCGAGGGCTCGGAAAGACTATTGTCGTCCATGTGGGGGAAGGCGCTTGAGCCTCCCCACGTGTAGACTTTCTCCAATAGAGAGGATTAGGGAATTACACGGGAGCCACAAGTACTAAGGAGGGCGATTCTTTTACATTGTTTATTCCCCTAATCTTCCCAAATTAGGTCGAGACATCATCGGTGAGAGCATTAGATTAGTAACTCATCTCTGGTGGAGAGAGTGAAGGCACATTAGGTACCTTTGGCCAATGAATTATCAAGCATTGACATAGTTCACACTAATCAATCTCATCAAATCCAAAGGGGATTCGAACACCCAAGTATCCCCTTCTTGATTGAATTTCTTCAAGTATTAAGCGATTGTGCAATTTCAATTTCTAAGTTCTAGGTTTAGAGTTAGTTGATAGTCACCCAATTTCTGATCGATTAGATAATAGACAAATAGATAGTACTAGTACTTCCTTCTCCCTGAGGATCGATAACCCGACTTCTACTCCACTTTATTACTTGATTCGACCCGTATACTTGCGGTTAGAACGCATCAATACACACACACACACACACACACACACACACACACAGATATATATATATATATATATATATATATATATATATATATTAAACTTATTTGTATAAAAGTGACTAATTTTGGTTTACAATGAGTGATGTAATAAGGAAAATACATAGTCATCAAGCATTGGAAGGTGATGGTTATCTTCATAACTATACATGATACTAACCATGCGTGCAAGATTAAGGGATGCCCTCACAAGGGGTTGAGGGAAGGAAGTTTGAGTGAAGCTTTCTTTGTTGAGTGTTTCCCATGTTCTAGAGATCATCAACATCACATGATCATGAGCTTCTTTGGCATTGCATTGTTGATGTTCTTTCATGTATAACTCCACGTATGACCCATCAAAACCATTTTGATTTTCATCCTGCAATCGATAAATAAAAACATTCAATTTTTTTGAAAATTTTGGTTAATTTATGTTTGGACAGAGAAGAAGAGAAAATGATCGATCTCTTGGTCTAATCTCTCTTATTTCTTGGTTTAAAATATTTTAAAAGAATAAGTTAATTTTTTTCTTATACCTTGGCACTTCCTAAATCATCCCAAAGACGAAGAATAGTTCCGGTATGAGATATAAAACCTGGATCCTTCTCTATATGTTCGATATTCTCCTTTGTTAGTCCATTACCCATAAGAAAGAACAAATGCACTATTACTATGAAAACTCCAGAGCTAATCAAGGCATTCCTCAAGTATTCATCCTTGTTTGGAACATGTCCTGATGCAAACCACTTTACCTCTTGAAGAAAAGCATTGCACAATTTCGCCCACTAAAAAAAAGGAATAAAAATTATTGTCGACATATAATTATAAAGAATTGAATAAGACATAAATTAGAATAACCAATATGCGTACCGATTTGCTTAGGGTGTTGATTGGGTTCCACCCGTATTCTTTGAGCGTTATATCAGCAATCTCATTGGTAATTTTATATAGTGCATTGTAACAATCCTTCATATAATTTGGAAGCACGTTGGTGGCTGAAAGATCCCACCTACATAAATAAGCAAAAATGCCAAACAATTTTAAAACATTTTATAATACAAATATTAGAAAAGTATATATAGCTTTTTAGAAGTTTTAATTTTTCTAAGGATATGTTTATTTACTTGTTGATGGCTTGAGTGAAGAGAATGAGTTCCTCTAGGGTTCCATGGACATCAAAGATATCATCTATGATGTAAATGAAGGCAATGGCTTTTGTCAGCTCAATTCTGCACATGGAGAGATGTGCATGAGGAACCACTGTTAATGGCCACAGGTACCACCACTTCAAAGGTTGGTCCCTCACAAAGCTCAAGTCATGTGCCAACCCTGTTTTCTTCCACCAACTACCATGAATAAAATTATTCAAAATATTAATTAGTTTCTAATTAACATTTCAAAAAATAAAATTACAAAATATAACATTCAACAAGGAAAATTTTAAAAACTTTTTAAAAAAAGTTGGCTATCACACTCTCTTAAAATGAGAGGCCGGGGCTTCAAAACAAGCTTGAAGTATGTCTATGTCAAGTAAAAAGTGACATGTCCATATATATATATATATATATATATATATATATATATATAGTTGAATTAACAATGTTTTTTTAAAAAAATATTTTTAAGAAAGAAGAAAATGAAAATATACCAAGGAATTAAGTCTTTTTTATCGCAAAATCATTTTATTGCAAACTTTTATTATTATGACTACATATGAAAAGTTCATTTAAAACAAATTAATTAATTACCTTAGGACTTCTTTGAGCTCTCTTTGGTGTAAAAGTTGAACACTATTGAACTCAGACTTGGCAAGTTTAAGCAACACATCTTGGCACCCATTTTGGTTATCATCTTGGTAATGGTTGGCAATATACTGTCTTGCTTTATATCTTTGTATACTCATGTGATAAGGATGCTCCAATGTCTGCCTAACTTGCTTTGCATACTTAGTTTCCAACCATTGGATAGAATCCCAAAGGTGTTTGCTTGAGAACTCCTTGGCTTTTCTTAGTATCTCTTCTCCATTGTTTAGATGTGAAGCTTCATATAAGCTCAACAATCCCTTTATATCCTTGCTTAAAGATAGTTTAAATTCTCCACTCTTATTATCAATGAACTTGTTCAACATATCTAGTCAACATAAATATGAAAATTAAGTAGTAGTAGTAGAAGAAGAAGAAGAAGAAGAAGAAGAAGAAGAAGAAGACTCACTTGGGGATACATCATAACCATGTTCTCTGAATAATCTGAAGAAAAGAGAGGACTGAAATAAATCAGTACCATCATGTTCATGATCATGAATATATTTGTCATAAATGGATGATAGAGTTGATCCAATTTCCTCAATGAAGAGATGATCAATTCCCAATTGTTGGAGTTTGTCTATGATCACCATGGATTTAAGTGGACTGACTTCTTTGGAGATCAAGAACATGTCTCTCACTGTGGATATGTTCTTTGAATGTTTGATTTGTAACTCATGCTACACATAAAAAAAAAAAAGAGTGAAGAATGATCAAGACATAATCCTAGTAATATATTAACTTGTTTGTGAAATCTTTTCTGGACTACTTGTGTCAACCACTCAGAAGCAGTCATCATATCCACTTAATTCAATGCATGCATTTGAAGGTATGAATTAAGAAAGAGATCGTCTAAACATTAAACTTGCCTTGAAGGACTCTAGTGGTGCATCAATGGGGAGGAGATGATGGCCATGAGAGGTGGTTAGCTCTTTGTAGCTGTATGAAGTGCATCTAATGGTGGTTGCCGGGATGATGCATGGGAGTTGATGATGAACCTTAAGAGGAGAGAATGAAGGGAGAAAACTCTTAGGCAATGCATTGGAGATGGAGAGGTTCTTATCCATTGTGATACAAGTAGAGAATAGCACAATGGTCATGAGGAATGGAGAGGAGGCTTGCAAGACTTTTAAAGGGACCTTTGTAGCACTGTGGTGTCTTTTTTTTTTTTAATTTTTTTTAATTTTGTAAACTATTTCAGAGCAAAGTAGGCATTTTGTTGTCTGACAAAAACATGGAATAATTAAAAAATTAAAAAATAAATAAATTTAAAGGAAAACAATATTCCTCACTCTCACTTAAACAAAAGGAAAGCAAGGAAAGTATCCCATGTTTTTTCTTCCACAAGGTAATGTTAAAATCATCATTTTGTTTTTGAAAGTAGCCGACAAGCGATCCCACGAGGGATTCAAAGAACGGGTACAGGTGCACGAACTCAACATGTTGAGACTCGATTCTGAGATCACTCGTCTGACAACACAAGGTAGTGGTATCGCCAAATAAATATAAAATTTACAATGAAAATAGTAAAAAAAAAACACATAGATTTATGTGAAAATCCCGAAAAAGGCAAAAAAAAAAACCATGGCAAAGCAAAGAAAATCTCTAAACAGTTGCAATAATATTATTGCAACTGAATAGACTAGAGCTAGGATTCAAACCCTAATTAGAATATGAGTCATTCTTAACTTTTTGATCAAACAGAAAAATATCTAGCGCTTGCATTTTTTCATGACATCCCATATTTTTCTTCAATTAGGTAATGTCAAAATCACCATTTTTTCACATAATATATAATTTCTCTTGTTTTTACATGACGAGGTATGTAACCCCTCCCAACAAATATCAAGAGCTTGCATTTGTTCATGTTTTTATTTTTATTTAAAAAGTAAAATAAGTTGCCCTCATTAATTCACTCAAATTAGATGGTGTATGTTTGGATGCTTGTAATTCACATTTCTTAGACAAAGAGAATGGAGATATAGAGGGATGAGAGAATACATGAGCATGTTTGGTTTGAGAAATATGGATGAAAGAAATGAAAGAACAAGTGCCATATCTACCAAAAATGGAGATGGATGGGACCCATTTGGTTCATCTCTTTTTTTTTTTTTTTTTTTTTGAAACCAAGAGATAGGAGGGTGTCTCTAATCAAAATATATCTCTTGGTTTAGACTTTAAACATGAAACCAAGAGATAGGAGGGTGTCTCTAATCAAAGATATCTCGTGGTTTAGAAAATTATACCTTTTCAATTCATGACTTAAATTTTATAATGAAAATTGCATCGCAGATTTCCTCCTAATATTGTTGAACCTCTCGAGCAAGCAGTAAATTATGTCAGTGGTTTTATTTCAAACAATTTGACTCACAACATTGCTAGAGTCATGTCTCAACAAAGTTTGTTGTTGAAAGTATTTTACAAAATTCAAATGAGAGAACCATTGAATACCTTGCCTCTTATCACCTAATTTGATTAGAGATATTTTACAAAATTCAAATGAAGGAACCAAAATGCGGAGATATTCAATGAAGGAACCATTGAATACCTTGCCTCTTACAAAAGTATTTTACAAAACAAGGTAATCATTCTTGTTGGGGAATTCAACACAAATTCACCCTCACAGAAGTGCCAATCACACACAAATCCGGTGCTCTAACAACTTGTCACCAATATCGCCAAACACATGCAAAATAGGGCAAGATAAAAAGAACACTCACAAACCAAACATAAGAGATTTATGTGGAGTTTGACAAGGATGCCTACGTCTCCACGGGGGCAGGGAATAGGAAATTCACTAAAAAAAGGAGTAACTCCTACGGCTTGAACAAACCTCAAGCTCGTCTCCAAGAAGAAACCTCACATAAAGAGTATAATTACAAGAGAAAGAAAAATACAATGACAAACTCACTCTTAGATTCCTAGAGCTTTCCAAGTCTCTCACAAATCTCCCTTCTTCAGTAGTAAAAGCCCTCTCAATGTTTCTCCTCAACAAGCCCTCTTCAAGTGTTTCTCAACTTGTCTAAAGAGAAAACTTGGCTCGGCGGCGGCGCCACTGCACCGTGCTCCCACTCTTTCTCTCTTTTTATTGTTCCCTCTTCACTCCTTTCTTTCACTATATCAATTGAATAAACTAGGCCCTATTTATAGCCCTCTAGAGATTAACTTCTATTCTAATATGAATAGAACTCGAACATTTATCCCTAACCAAAATACCTTGAGGTCTGTTCAAGCCGTAGGAGTTACTCCTTTTTTAGTGGATTTCCTGTTCCCCGCCCTGTGGAGACGTAGGCATCCTTGCCGAACTCCACGTAAATCTCTTGTGTTTGGTTTGTGAGTGTTCTCTTTATCGTGCCCTATTTTGCATGTGTTTGGAGATATTGGTGACAGGTTGTTAGAGCACCGGATTTGTGTGTGATTGGCACTTCCTGTTGAAGGATGGTTAAAAGTCATCTGATGTGGCATTAGTTTTACAGTTATTGTAATAGTTATTTTATGCAGTTATATGTCTCTTTGAAAAGGCATGTCTTTGTGAAAAGGTATGCCTCTCTATGAAAAGTTATGCCTCTGTGAAAAGGCATGAAGATGTGTATTTAAAGAGTGTTGTACAGAACAATTGATATAGCAATTCAATTAGCATTTTATCTTCCACTCTAACAAGTTCTATTACCATTCTCTTTTTTCTCCATTCTAATTCAACATATTGGTATCAGAGCCATCAGAGTGATATTTTATCTTGTAAATCCACTTCAAACCAATTGTTTCACGTAAGTCAGTGAGGTCCCATGTTCTATTTTTCTATATAGCAGAAATTTCTTCTAGCATTACTTTCTGCCATTCTTCCTTCTTAACAACCTCTTCATATGAGTTAGGATCTAACATAGTGAGAGCAAAAGAACAAGTTTCATAAATTTCTCTCAAAGTTCTGACCTTTGTATGTGGTGTAATTTCATTTGGGGAGATATTTGTGGAATGTGAAGAGGAACTCATATCAGAAGAACTTAATGAAGAATCAGAATTAATTGCTCCACTTGAACTTGATGAAGGTGGTATATCTTGTGTCATCTCCACTGGAATTGTCTGCAAAATCTCTGAATCACCTTCCCAACTCCAACATGCATCTTCATCGAATGTTACATTCCTGCTAATCAACATCTTTCTGCTGGCTGGACTGTATAATTTATATGCTTTTGATTCTAAACAATAACCAATAAAGATGCATTTCTCTGATTTCTCATCAAGCTTTTGTCTATCATGTGCATTTGTAAGTGAATATGCTATGCACCCAAAGACTTTTAGATGAGATACTGAAGGTTTTATACCTGACTAGGCTTCAAAGGGAGTTCGATTTTGTACAGCTCTTATTGGAGATAAATTCAATAAGTAAACTATTGTTGCTACTGCTTCAGCCCAAAAATCATCGGGAAGACTCTTTGCTTTTAACATACACCGAGCTATTTCTACAACTGATCTGTTCTTCCTCTCCACTACTCCATTCTACTCAGGAGTATAGGGAGTAGTAAGTTGTCTTTTAATGCCATTATCATTACAAAAGTCCTTGAATTCTGATGAGAGAAATGCTCCCCCTCTGTCTGAACGTAGCATCTTGATAAAAACTTATAATTAAATAATTCAATTAACAAAGTATTCCTAGGGTTTACGTGCCTGAGGCACCACTGAGGGATTTAGCCTCTCATGCTAATGTAAACATCCACATAAGTATTGGGAGAAGACATAATTGAAATTATATATACTCCCTTACTCAGGATTTTCTCCGCCACCAATCTCCTCCGAAACCTTAGCCGTCACTCGAAATACACGCCGAAGACTACTCGCCAAAAGTCCCTCAATTCTACGCCCTCGGCAGGTTTATATAAGCTTTAAATCTTATTTGGCATGGGCGTGTAAATCTCACGCATGTCCGTGCCAACTCTCGCGGCTTACAATCGACGTGTTCTCGAATTCTGATTGCACACGCTCATGTGCGGCCGTGCCGAATTGAATAGAGATTGTGCACCTCTCCACATTACGCATGTTCATGGGCACAGCCGTGCCAAATTGTGTAGAGGCCGTGCTCATCTCTGTAATGGTCTTGTATTCCTTGTTTCGCCTCGATTTGTCTCTATTCTCACTCCTTTTGTTCCGGGTACCAATTTTACTTGCTCATTCACTCCTTTTATTGCTCATTGATTGTCCTACGATTCCATCACATCCTTCGTTAAACTTGATCTTATCTTTTCTTTAGGTTTAGACTTTAGGTTAGCTTAAAATCTTCCAAACTCTTGGATAGGCTAGATAGTAGGCGAGTAGTTAGTACTAGTATTTTTAGGTCTCTGAGGATTCGATACTTGACTTTGTAGTCCACTTTATTACTTGTCCGACTTGTACACTTGTGGTAGCATTGGCGACAATCACCAGCGTATGCCATTAGCGGTCCAACGTAAACTCTCCAAGGCCCATCCATAGCCTGGAGAGTATGTCCCTTGCTAGTTCTAAGGGAGTTGCCTTATCGAGTACCTTACCAAATAGTTCAAAATTGAAATTAGCTCAATAAGCTTTGTTCAAGCTTCACTCTATTCTAATCTAAAGAGCTTAGCAGTATATGGATTAGTTTCAAATAGAAATTGAGCTTAAGTTAGAAACTTATTAAACCCAAAACTCATTTATAATTTGAACAACATGTGTTTTTATGCACATAATTATAAAGTTTATATAAATAAATTACATATGCACTGTGGAGCAGGTTTGATTAGCCGGGTCTCTAATTAGGCTTGACTCGAAAATTAATTTGAGCTTAACTATTAACCTTGAACTTGGCCTGAATATATGGAATTTCAGGCTGATCTTATATATATATATTAAACTTATTTGTATAAAAGTCACTAATTTTGGTTTACAATGAGTAATGTAATAAGGAAAATACATAGTCATCAAGCATCGGAAGGTGTGGTCATCTTCATAACTATACATGACACTAACCATGCGTGCAAGATTAAGGGATGCCCTCACATGGGGTTGAGGGAAGGAAGTTTGAGTGAAGCTTTCTTTGTTGAGTGTTTCCCATGTTCTAGAGATCATCAACATCACATGATCATGAGCTTCTTTGGCATTGCATTGTTGATATTCTTTCATGTATAACTCCACGTACGACCCATCAAAACCATTTTGATTTTCATCCTGCAATCGATAAATAAAAACATTCAATTTTTTTGAAAACTTTGGTTAATTTATGTTTGGACAGAGAAGAAGAGAAAATGATCGATCTCTTGGTCTAATCTCTCTTATTTCTTGGTTTAAAATATTTTAAAAGAAAAAGTTAATTTTTTTCGTATACCTTGGCACTTCCTAAATCATCCCAAAGATGAATAATAGTTCCGGTATGAGATATAAAACCTGGATCCTTCTCTATATGGTCGATATTCTCCTTTGTTAGTCCATTACCCATAAGAAAGAACAAATGCACTATTACTATGAAAACTCCAGAGCTAATCACGGCATTCCTCAAGTATTCATCCTTGTTTGGAACATGTCCTGATGCAAACCACTTTACCTCTTGAAGAAAAGCATTGCACAATTTCGCCCACTAAAAAAAAGGAATAAAAATTATTGTTGACATATAATTAGTACCTACTTGGTATAAAGAATTGAATAAGACATAAATTAGAATAACCAATATGCGTACCGATTTGCTTAGTTGATTGGGTTCCACCGGTATTCTTTGAGCGTTATATCAGCAATCTCATTGGTAATTTTATATAGTGCATTGTAACAATCCTTCATATAATTTGGAAGCACGTTGGTGGCAGAAAGATCCCACCTACATAAATAAGCAAAAATGCCAAACAATTTTAAAACATTTTATAATACAAATATTAGAAAAGTATATATAGCTTTTTAGAAGTTTTAATTTTTCTAAGGATATGTTTATTTACTTGTTGATGGCTTGAGTGAAGAGAATGAGTTCCTCTAGGGTTCCATGGACATCAAAGATATCATCTATGATGTAAGTGAAGGCAATGGCTTTTGTCAGCTCAATTCTGCACATGGAGAGATGTGCATGAGGAACCACTGTTAATGGCCACAGGTACCACTTCAAAGGTTGGTCCCTCACAAAGCTCAAGTCATGTGCCAACTCTGTTTTCTTCCACCGACTACCATGAAAAACATTATGAAAAATATTAATTTGTTTCTAATTAACATATCAAAAAATAAAATTAAAAAATATAAAATTCAACAAGGAAAAATAAAAAACTTTCACAAAAAAGTTGGCTATCACACTCTCTCAAAATGAGAGGTCGGGGCTTCAAAACAAGCTTGAAGTATGTCTATGTCAAGTAAAAAGTGACATGTCCACATATATATATATATATATATATATATTGTTGAATTAACAATGTTTTTTTTTAATTTTTTAAAGAAAAATAAGAATGAAAATATACCAAGGAATTAAGTCTTTTTTATGGCAAACTCACTTTATTGCATGTAATTATATGCAAAATGATTTTTTTAAAACCTTTTATTATTAGGATTCCGAAGGACATGTTCACGTAAAACAAATTAATTAGTTACCTTAGGACTTCATTAAGCTCTCTTTGGTGCAAAAGTTGAACTCTATTGAACTCAGACTTGGCAAGTTCAAGCTGTTGGATCCTTAATCCAACCATGGACTTATATGTGAATAATTATGTTTGTAGGCTTTTATATAAGGTTGAGCCCAATTAAAAGTAATCAAGTAAAGTTTAGATAATTTGTGCTTTAATGTATCTGATATGGTGTGAGCCTTTAATGTGTAGAGACCTAAGGTGTAATTTCTCTTTTAATGATAGGTTGAAATAGAAAATTATAAAAGGACAATGATAAGTTATCTTTATCTGGATAACTTATCCATTATATATATATATATATATATATATATATATATATATATATATATATATATATATATATATATATATATATATAATGGATAAGTTATCTTTATATATATATATATATAGTGGTTATGGTCCCCAGATAACATGGGGGTTTTGAGATTCAATTCTTTACGAGGATCCCATCATTGAGGAAGAGTCTTTAGAAGAGAAAACTAAAGGAATTCTCTGGAAGACCGTGTTGATCCGGAAGACATACCGCATGACTTCAGAGAATAATCAATGGCTTCAGATTCAGGTACTCTTCTGCTTTAATTGTTTTTGATTCTTGATGATGCAACATGAAAGATCAAATAATTTTGGGTGTTCTTGAATTTCATAATTTGATGATCATATTTCAGAACTAAAAAAAATTAAGAATTATTTGGATTTTTAGGAATTATTTGTAAATTTAAAATTTGATTTAGGTTTGTTACATGTTATATTGTGGTTGATTTCGGATTTACTGGCATTAAATACTTATAGTCAATTCTTCGTATGATTTGTATAGATTCAGGTTATTTTGGTGTTATAAATCAGTAGGAAATTGAAAAACGAAAAAATCCCTTTTGAATCATCAAAATCAGAGTTTTCTAGGTTTAGATATGGTCGAAGTTGACTCCGGTTGACCAGTGTTGACCGGTGTTGACTAGGGTTGACCAGTGTTGACCAGCGTTGACCAGGGTTTGCCAGGCATTGACTTTGACCTTTTTTTTTAAAGGAATTTTGGGATGCAAATTTAAATTCAAATATTGTTATGGTTATGTATATATTTTAGGATAAATTAATTGAAACAACATGTCACCAAAGTGACCTCTCTTGTGGAAATTAATTTATTTTGAAATATAATTGGTTGTGTGCATTTAACTTATGTGAATATTGATTGGCCCAAAGGAAGATTAATATTTAACAGAATTACATGTGCACCTGTGGTAATAAACGCGTGACAATTATTTGGTTTTACATGTGAACAATAAATCGGCCCAAAAGAAGATTTATTATTTGACATGTCCTTATTGTCAGTGTTTGATTACTACACCAAGATCGTTAGGTATACTGACTCCGATTTTGCTGGATGTAAAGATAGTATGAGATTTACGTCAGGCTATATTTATCTGCAAAATTTGGAGGTGCAATTTCACGGAAGAGTGCTAAAGCGGTCTTTGGTAGCCTCTTCTACCATGGAAGCTTGAGGGAGTTTGTAGCTGTTGCAGGGCATCCAATCATGGGATATGGTTGCGGTATTTTGTCATGTCGTAGGGGCTACTTGGCGTATTGGATGGTGTTGATAAACCACTAAGATTATTTTGTGACAATAAGTCAGTAGTTTTATATTCCAACAACAACATTAGCTCGACGAAGTCAAAGCATATTGACATCAAGTTCCTACTTGTCAAGGAAAGAGTTCAGAGTGGACAGTTGTCTTATAGAGCACATTGGGACAAACTACATGGTTGCGGATCCGCTTACAAAAGGATTGCCACCCAAAGTGTTTCATGAGCACATTACTCGTATGGGTGTCATGTCATTTGAGGATATTCAGTTTTAGTAGGAGTTTGTAATTTTAAGTGTTTTGATGAAGACACTTTTTCAGTTATTTCAGTTAATGGATATTTTGAGGTTATTTCTGCAGAAATATAGTTTTGGTTTATTTACACTCTGACTTTGGTTTGGTTTGGTTTGATCTCACTAAGGTTTAAGGGAGGACCAGTTGGAAATAGGCGTGTTAAGATCATATTACATGAAATTTTCATGCTACACATTCACATCATGATCCATGTCATTCAAATGTATCGCATACATAACCGTTGATGGGTCTAGTTACAATAGATGTAACGAAGGCCGCTTCGATCCTATGTTGGTATAATTGATGGACCGGATTGGATATAGATACATTTCGGTAATGACAGCAAAGTTGAGCTCATATGGTTATTGTTTTTATAAAGCATAATTATAAAGTTCCACATATAGTCCAAGTGGGAGATTGTTGGATCTTTAATCCAACGATGGACTTATATGTGAATAATTATGTTTACTAGTACATTATATAAGGTTGAGCCCAATTAAAAGTGATCAAATAAAGTTTAGATAATTTGGGCTTTAATGTATCTGATATGGTGTGAGCCTTTAATGTGTAGAGACCTAAGGTGTAATTTCTCTTTTAATGATGGGCTGAAATAGAAAATTACAAAAGGATAATGATATGTTATCTTTATCTGGATAACCTATCCATTATATATATATAGAGTGGTTATGGTCCCCAGATCACACGGGGGTTTTGAGATTCAATTCTTTCTAAGATCCCATCATCAGAAAGAGTGCCAAGAGAGAAAACTAAAGGAATTCTCTGGAAGACCGTGTTGATCTGGAAGACATATCGCACGATTTCAGAGAATAATCAATGGCTTCAGATTCAGGTACGCTTCCGCTTTAATTGTTCTTGATTCTTGATGATGCAACATGAAAGATCTTGTTTTATATGTGATAGTTTTCACAAAAGGTTAGGTCCAACACAAGCAACACATCTTGGCTCCCATTTCGGTGATCATCTGGGTAATGCATGGTTGGCAATATATTGTCTTGCTTTATATCTTTGTATACTCATGTGATAAGGATGCTCCAATGTCTGCCTAACTTGCTTTGCATACTTAGTTTCCAACCATTGGATAGAATCCCAAAGGTGTTTGCTTGAGAACTCCTTGGCTTTTCTTAGTATCTCTTCTCCATTGTTTAGATGTGAATCTTCATATAAGCTCAACAATCCCTTTATATCCTTGCTTAAAGATAGTTTAAATTCTCCACTCTTATTATTAATGAACTTGTTCGACATTTCTAGTCAACATAAATATGAAAATTAAGTAGAAGAAAAGATGAAGAAGAAGAAGAAGAAGAAGAAGAAGAAGACTCACTTGGGGATACATCATAACCATGTTCTCTGAATAATATGAAGAAAAGAGTGGACTGAAATAAATCACCATCATGTTCATGATCATGAATATATTTGTCATAAATGGATGATAGAGTTGATCCAATTTCATCAATGAAGAGGTGATCAATTCCCAATTGTTGGTTTCATATCTAAACCAAGAGATATTTTTTGATTAGAGACACCCTCCTATCTCTTGGTTTCATATCTAAACCAAGAAAATTCGGACCAAAACTCAGATGAGACGAAAAACTTCATACAATGACAAAATCTTGTACTAGGATTATGTCTTGATCATTCTTCACTCTTTTTTTGTTTATGTGTAGCATGAGTTACAAATCAAACATTCAAAGAACTTATCCACAGTGAAAGGCATGTTCTTGATCTCCAAAGAAGTCAGTCCACTTGAATCCATGGTGAACATAGACAAACTCCAACAATTGGGAATTGAAGTGGACTGACTTCTTTGTTGGAGTTTGTCTATATTTGTTGGAGTTTGTCTATGTTCACTTCAATTCCCAATTGTTGGAGTTTGTCTATGTTCACCATGGATTCAAGTGGACTGACTTCTTTGGAGATCAAGAACATGCCTTTCACTGTGGATAAGTTCTTTGAATGTTTGATTTGTAACTCATGCTACACATAAACAAAAAAAGAGTGAAGAATGATCAAGACATAATCCTAGTACAAGATTTTGTCATTGTATGAAGTTTTTTGTCCACTTGTTTGTGAAATCTTTTCTAGACTTGTGTCAACCACTATAGTTTGAATCTACTCATTATCCAATCTTTTCTCTTCATTATTCCATAAAGCACAAGAAAGTAATTAACTCAGTAAATGGCAATATCTAATTAGTTCTTTCACTTAATTCAATGCATGCATTTGAAGGTATGAATTAAGAAAGAGATAGTCTAAACATTAAATTGCCTTGAAGGACTCTAGTGGTGCATCAATGGGGAGGAGATGGTGGCCATGAGAGGTGGTTAGCTCTTTGTAGCTGTATGAAGTGCAAGAAGTTTGTTGGAAAAAGTGGTGGAGGCCATGCCAAAAATCAGGGCTCCAAGAATCAGAAGGAGGGTTCCTCATTCAAACCACGAGAGAAAGGGAAGGAGAAAGAGGATCTTGGTCCCTCAAAGCCCCAGGTAACGTGCTTCATATGCGACGGACCGCATTGGACACGAGAATGTCCCAAAAGGAAGGCATTAAATGCCTTAGTTGTCTCTCAGAATGACCAAGAAGGAGGCAAGGTGGATGAAGGTGCAACAATGGGATCCATGCAGCTGTTTGGTGCATTGCAGGGTGCACCAAAGACCCATAAAGGGCTGATGTTCGTGGATGCAACCATCAATGGGAAGGTCGCCAAAGCCTTGGTCGACACAGGTGCATCTCACAACTTTGTCTCGGAGGAAGAAGCCAAGAGACTCGGTCTCAAGGTTGTCAAGGGAGGTGGCTCTTGCACCTAATGGTGGTTGCTGGGGTGATGCATGGGAGTTGATGATGAACCTTAAGAGGAGAAACAAAGTGAGAGAATGAAAGGAGAAAACTCTTAGGCAATGCACTGGAGAAGTAGAGGTTCTTATCCATTGTGATACAAGTGGAGAATAGCACAATGGTCACCAGGAATGGTGAAGAGGATAGCACAACGGATTGCAAGACTTCAAGGGAAACCTTAGCTTGTATTTATTTCATCTTAGTTTTGGTTCGAATTATCTTGGTTTAGATATGAAACCAAGAGATAGGAGGGTGTCTCTAATCAAAAAATATCTCTTGGTTTAGATATGAAACCAAGAGATAGGAGGGTGTCTCTTATCAAAGATATCCACTTATTCAAACATTATTTAAAATAATTATTGGATCACATTCAGTTCCCCCAAAAATTACTTAAAATAATTTTCTAAAATCATTATATCCGTTCTCATAGGATTATTTATATAAAATGTTAACGCAAATTCCAGGAAAATCCTTGAATCCGGTTAACACTTGAATTTATAAAGGATTTTGGGGAAAAAGCTCAAGAAAATCAAGAGAGAATTAATCAGGGAAAAGAACAACAAGACTTTAACGTGGAAAACCTCACAAATCGGGGGAAAAACCACGGGTCTCCCGTGTTGGAAGAAAGAATTTCACTATGGGTGATTTCTTGGAGTACATGAGAGGGAATGGATGTTCAAGGAATCAAGTCCCTTTGCAGTTGTGAGGTACTTGCTATTTATAGATCTCTGATGTGCCCTCCTCGGTTTCCCCAGTTCGACTGTCAACTCTTCTAGAAGAACTTGAGGCTCCTCGGTAGTCTCCTCGGGTCTTCTCCGCTGTAGAGTGCCTCGGTTTGTTAGTGAGGCTATGAGCTTTTAGCCCGAGGAGTCTTCTTGGAACCATGGGGCACTTGCTCTTCAGATCCGAGGAGAGAGAGGCTCGTGACTATTCGAGGAGATGTTCATGAGGGTGTGTTATCAAGACCGTTTAGTGATCTGAGGGGGTGCATAATCAAGGCGATGATGGGCTGGTTTGATGAAAACTGAGGGCTTAGGGTTCTCCACGTGTCACGTTGAGTCGACTCCACGTGTTCCGATCAATTCTCCCCTATCATATTCAAAAATATTTTTAAAACATTTCTTCCATAAAAGCAACAATAGGAGAAAAACCTTCATTATATCTATATTTCAAGGAGCTCCAAAGCTACGTTGACAAATACTCCATAACAATTATTCTTAATGACCTCACAAAAGAAAAACATATTCCAGGAGGAAATAAAAAATATAAAGAGACGATGGAGCGGCCTGTGGATGTTAGAGCAGATTTCAATGCGATTTGATCCCGAGAAGAGAAAAAGGGAGAGCCATAGAGTAGTGGTGAAATGGTTAAATTTGAAGGGATGATCTAGAGCTAACAACTCTATAACCCCTCGTTTTCATGGGAGAAGCTTCACCTGGATAAAAGACAGAGCAAGGCCGACTCGGCTAGGCTCGGTCTCTTCCTACTATTGGCATATTGGATTACCAATTTTCAGAGAATATAACAAACAACACTACCCTGAATCAAATCGGACCACACACCAATTAACATGTAATGCAGCCACCAAATCTCATATTAGACCCCTTTCACTTCAACGGGGATTGGAGTAAAATCAAGAGTTTTCGGGACACGATTAAAGGGTGATGATAGGGAACAAACTATATTAGCAACAGAGCCTTCATACTCTCCAAAAAGCTATTACTAATAAGGATAAGATTGATGAAATGGCATAAGGAAAATACATAGGAGAAAATCATAAGAAATGAAGAAACTAAGTTGGGGCCGGAGATAGGTAGATGGAGATGAAGAACCAGCCTTCACCCTTGTCGGCTGTTTTCTCTCTTTAATTAATATCACTTAATGACATATTACAAACCCTAAACTATATATATATACATCCATATAACTCGGATCCGTTATCGCTAACCCGGATCCATTATCTCAACACTCCCCCTCAAGATAGGCGATAGATATCAATCATCCCCATCTTGTTACATGCTTTAACACACTCTTGAGGACCTAATCCTTTAGTTAAGCAATCAGCTAGTTGTTCGCCATAATGAACATAATTCAGCTTCAAAATTCTGTCATCCAATCTCTCCTTAATGAATAAGCGATCAATCTCAACATGCTTTATACGATCATGCTGTACTTGTTAGCAATGCTAATAGCCGATTTGTTGTCGCTTTGAGCTTGATTACATCACCTCTAAATAGTCTCAGTTCTAGTAACAAACTCCGCATCTAAAGCATCTCACAAAGACTAACACTTCGCCGTAGCCTGTACTTTCGACCTCGGTAGGTAGGCCAGAGGCAACCGTCTCTTGTTTTCTTGCTACGCCACGACAAAGGTTACCCCAACAAGATACGGTAACACGAGGTGGACCTCTCACAATAAATCAAAGCGGTTAAGCCCAATCAGCATCACAATATCCCTCCACATCCAGATTCCCATGACTCCTAAACCAAAGGTCTTTCCCTGAGCTTCCCTTCAAGTATCTCAGAATTCTGTATACTGCTTCCATATGCTCAACCTTAGGATCATGCATATACCTACTCACCACGCTCACGGCATATACGATATCGGTCTCATTATGACATAAGTAGATAAAGGCGACCAACAAGTCTACGGTAGCGCTCCTTGTTACGTAGAGTTACTAAATTGGGCACATAACTTGTGATTCTGCTCAATCGGAGTAGAAGGTACTCGGCACCCTAGCATTCCTGTTTTAGTGAGTAAGTCCAGAACATACTTCCTCTGAGAAAGCACTACTCCTTCAGAAGACTGTGCAATCTCAATACCAAGGAAATATCTTAGTTGGCCCAGATCCTTGACTTCAAACTCTTTACCCAGCCTTCATTTTAGGTGAGAGATCTCCTCAACATTATCTCCTGTAATAACAATATCATCCACATAGATGGTCAGAATTATGATATGGGATTTAAAGTGCTTGTGGAAGACAGTGTGATCCCCACTACATTACATATAGCCCATACCACATACTGCACGTCTAAACCTGTCAAACCATGCCCTTGGAGATTGCTTCAACCCATATAAGGACTTCTTCAGCCTACACACTTTCCCAACTGTCTGCGGAGTAGTAGAGCCAGGAGGAAGCTCAATATATACCTCCTCTTGTAGATCTCCATGCAATAAGGCATTTTTGACATCCAGCTGATGTAGTGGCCAACCAAAGTTCGCTGCACATGAGATCAAAGTCCTCACCATGCTCATCTTTGCAACTGGAGCAAATGTCTCATCATAGTCAATCCCATAGGTTTGGCTATACCCCTTTGCAACTAGCCTCGCCTTGTACTTGTCAATCTTCCCTTCAAGAGTTTGCTTCAAAGTGTACACCCACTTACAGCCAACTGCCTTTTTTTCCAGCTGGGAGAGACACATGTTCCCAGGTCTTATTCTTCTCCAAGGCTTGGAGTTCCTCCCGCATAGCACCTTGCCACTTAGGATCCTGTTGTGCCACTCGCTAGTCATTCGGTATTGGCACTGAATGTAATGATGCAATGAAGGTTTTGTATGCAGGAGACAAGGAGGAATAAGAGACAAAGTTAGCAATATAATTCTCAAAGCCAAACCGAGCCGGGGCAATAGGCAAACTAAGAGAGATAAAGACATTACCACCGAACTCAGAAGGAGACGGGGAAGATCCTGAGGAAGAAGGAACTGAGGAGAGGCCTGGGGCAGTGGCATGCGTGGACTGGTCATCAATCTCAATCGTAGGGAGTACGGAGTGTTGTTGTAGCTGCGGCTGCTGCTCTCCATGCTCCCCTGGACACCTGTCTGAGCCCCCCTCAAGTGCCTCCTTCTTTACACCTTCAATTCTCTTTGTCCTCGTGTCAGATCACTATCAACATTTTAATCTTCACTGTTATTTCCATGCTCCCCCTGATCTCCATGCTCTCCCTGATCCATGTCATTCATAGGACACGGTATTAGCTCCATAACCACATCTCTACTATTCCCCCCCTCTCGACCAACACCGCCTGTGCTAGGAGAGGAATCTTCAAAGAGGGATGTCAAGTTCGTCTTCTCACCATAGAAAGGCTCCGACTCCCTGAAGGTCACATCCATACTCACAAATAGCCGACGCTTAGTCAGGCTCCAGCATTTATAACCCTACTGACTAGAAGAGTACCCAATAAATATATACTTCACAGCCTGAGGGTCCAACTTCCCTACCGAAGGCCTATGATCTCTGACAAAGCAGGTGTAACCAAACACTTTAGGAGGGATGATAAACTTGTTCTCACCCAAGAGCATCTCGCATGGTGTCTTCATTCCCAGCACTCATAAAAAGGCGTGCGGTTGATGAGATAAGCGGTTGTCATCACCGCCTCACTCCATAGGATCTTTGGCACATTCATCGTGAGCATAATAGAGCGTGCCACCTCCAACATATGTCTATTCTTGCGCTCAGCTACCCCATTTTGGGCCGGCGTATCTGGGCAAGATGTCTGATGCAAGATCCCTTGAGCAGACAAGAAGGATGCAAAAGCCTGATTAACATACTCAGTTCCATTGTCAGTCCATACAATCCGAACCTTTGCATTGAACTGAATCTTCACACAAGCACAGAAGTCTTGAAAACACCGAAGCACCTCACTATTGTGTTTTATCAAATAAATCCAAGTCATGCGAGAATAACAATCAATGAAAGTCACAAACCACTTGAATCTACTAACTGAAATAACTGGACAAGGTCCCCATACATCCGAATGAATAAGAGCAAATGGTTCAACACTTCGAAGACCAATACTAGAATAAGTAGAACGTGTATGCTTGCTAAACTCACAAGCATCACATACAAGTGTACTCCTGTCTACTTTGTCCATTAATTCTGGTTGCAACCTACGTAAGCTTTCGAAAGATAAGTGACCCAGACGACAATGTTGGAGTAGTACTGCAGTCTCTACTCCCCCACATACAGTAGCAGCAAGAGCAGCATCAACACTCCCCTGATCCAAGTACCAAAGTCCATCACGCCTGGTGTTAGTCCCAAGCCTCTTCCCGATTCGCTTCCCCTAGAAAAGACATGATTCACGGTCAAAAAGAACTTGGCAGTCTAATTGATCAATAATAGAGCTAACTGAAAGAAGGTTAACGAGAAATAAGGGAACATGTAAGACAGAAGAGAGTGTGATTGATGAAATGCATTTGACCGAGCCAATCCCTCTAATGGGTTGAGAAGTCTTATCAGCAGTTTGGACGGTCTCATTATGAGTATGCCTCTATGGTGAATATGATGTAAACTCACTACATGCGCCAGTAATATGCCTAGATGCTCCTGAATCTACAATCCATTCTACATGTAATTTCTTTGTAGATGCAAGTGTCGACCTAATACTTGTACTGCGCATGGGCATAGTTAACAAAGTTACCAAAGCGATGGTCATAGCAAGATCACATGTGGCTTGGCACTCGCCCCTTGGAGTTGTCAGTCCTCAACTTCAACTGTCTAAACTACTCCAACTTCGGCAACATCGCTAGCCGGATATCTCAGCGGTCGACCCTCATCAAGAATGCTTCGCTAAGTTGGCTTTAGCACCAGCACGACCTCGACCACGGCCTTCTCCATGTGCACCTCTATAGGTCCCTCTGCCTCCACCTCCAATACGACCACGACCAGGACCAGGATTACGCGGTTGTGGGCAATTGTAGCTGAGATGCCCCTTTCTCCCACAGTTGTAGTACTCTCTTTCATCAGTAACAGGAGCAGGAACTACCAATGCAGACCGAACGGGAGGTGATGTATCACCAGTCATCACCTTCAATCGAACCTCCTCTTGGGCCATCGCAACAATAGCCTCCTCCATAGTGGGAAAGGAGGATTGATGACGCATTGTGGCTCTCTTGTGCTCAAACTCTGCATTCAGACCCTTCAGAAAATGAATCACCCTCCTACGCTCGATCCATTTCTTTCCCAAAGCGGCGCATGTAGTATCTGGAAATGCCAAGCGATCATAATGGTCCAAGTCAGACCAAAGCTAATGCAGTTCAACAGCATACTCCAAGACATTCTTCTCCTCTTGCTTCAGATTGTCAATTTTTGTCTGAACTTCAACCATAAGCATCACATTATTTGCTCCAGAATACATCTTGGCTAGCATTTTCCACATATCAACCGCATTACAAATTGCCTCCACCATCCCAGCAATGGTCGGAGACATCGAACTCATCATCCATGCTACCACCAGGGAATTAGTGGTGCACCACCAAGTCCTCCACTCGGTGCTCCCCTTGTCTGCAGGCTCAATAATGCTCAAGCCCCTTTGTGCTCAAGATCAGACTCGCCCGCCGAGACTAACTCAGATAATTCTTTGTCCCTTCTAGTTTCACATTGTTTGGCATCAGCTCTAGCCTTTACACCATCTCAGGGCGTGGCATAATCTCCCGATTGGATAAGGCATCGGCCTCACTCTTGGCTTTGAACATCCTTGCAAGTTCCCCAAGAATATCCTTCATATCCTGAGTGGTGACTGGAGTCGCCATCACCATAATTCAACAAATCACAGCTTCACAACAACCATTATTTGAGGACCCACAGCAACAACCCACTGCACAAATCACAAAGCACCCACACCTCGCTGTGAGTAACTAAATCACCTGCGGTCTCACGGCCAAGCTCCCTCAGAGTAACGCTGAAGGCCGGATAAAGACCTCCAACAACTTCTTCACCTCGGCTGCCTCATCGGCCCCTGAACTCCTAGATCTCGCCTTCACCCCGGCGGCCTGCTGTTCCGGTGAAGCAGCACCCAGCGCTCGCCTCCCTGTGAAGTCGAGCAAGTGTAGATCTCGTCTCCTCCGCCTGCAGGCTGGCGCCCAGATCCACCGCCGATTGAGAGCTCTCCAGCGTCGGCCTGCGCTCCAGCAGTGGATCAGCAGCCTCTGTGAGCAGATCCGCTCGACCGGTCAGCCGAACAAAGAAATCGTGAGGCTCTCCCCATCGTCTAGCCTCCTAGTTCTGATACCATAAAGAAACTAAGTTGTGGCCGAAGATAGATTGGTAGATGGAGATGAAGAACCAACCTTCACCCTTGCCGATTGTTTTCTCTCTTTAATTAATCTCACTTAATTACATATTACAAACCCTAAACATTATATATACACATCCATATAACCCGGATCCGTTATCGCTAACCCGGATCCATTATCTCAACAAGAAAGAAGGAATTACTCCAAAGCTAGAATTCCAAGAGATCATCCAAGAATCTATGGAACTACAACTATAGGGGACATAGGAGAATTCAAGCCTTAGGAAAGCTTACAAACAAATCATAAATGATGAAGAATCTCACTGCCGACAATATCCAGAGTAACATGGCTAAAAGAAGGGGATGGCAACACTAAATTCTTTTATACAATAGCAAGCTAACGCAAAAACCAAAATTGGATCCACAAGATTATACACCAGGGGAATACCCATAACATCCCTGAAGACATAACCCTAGCCATTAAAAAACACTTCAAGGAGATCTTCGGATCGAAGAGGGAACTGCGCTACACTTCAAATTGGGACACACTCTTTGCCCACAAGGAACCAATATGTTCAGAGAATCTAGAGGACCCATTCACCAATGAAGAGATATAGATGGTTGTCAAGGAATTAAGCCCCAACAAGGCCCCTAGACTAGACTGTTTCCCAATGAACTTCGATCAACAAGGATGGGGAATCATCAAGGAAGACATACTCAAGCTCATGTAAGAGTTTTACAATGGGGAGGCACAACTAAAAAAAAAAAAATTGGCCACACATCCTCCAAATTGCATAAAAGAGACCACTGGAAAATCAAAGATTACTAACCAATTAGTCTTCTCAATTGGTCCATAAAGATAAACACTAAAGTGCTAGCAAGCTGCCTACAAGCAGTTATTAGAAAATTGATAGACGAATCCGAAACTACATTCATAAAAGGTTCATGTATATGAGACAACATCATAGCTGCATAAGAGCTCATACACAATGAAGCGCAATTACAACAATGACATACTCCTCAAGATTGACTTCAAGAAAGTCTTTGACACGGTCGATTGGGATTTCCTCCATGAGTTACTCACGGAAAGAGGTTTTGGATCCAATTAGGTAGCTTGGATTAGAGCAATCCTACATAGCTCAAAAGAAAATTTTCTAATTAATAGAAAGCCGTCTAGTTACAACAGACAACAAAGGGACTACGACAAGGGGTCCCCCTCTCACCCTTTCTCCTCGTACTGACATCAAATGTCTTTTACTCTATGTTGACAAACGCAACAAAGGCCAATATATTTAGGTGCATCCAATGCGGTAATCTTAATACATATGAAATCATCCTCCTTCAATATACAAATAAATTGTTGGTCCTATGTGCAGGGGAATGAGAGCATTTCAGGACCCGTAAGCTGACTTTTACATGTGCAAGGGCTTATCTGATCTCAGGATAAACTACCAGAAGAGCGCATTGATAGCAATCAACACAAATAACCATAACCCAAAAGCACTAGCATAAATTATGAACTGCACACTCGGAATACTACCTATAATGTACTTGGGCATGTTAATCTCAGTCACGAGACCGCGAAACTCTCATAATATTGAAGATCAACGAAAGTATAAACACCTAGAAAGGCAGGCTATTATCGTTGAGGGGGTGAATCACACTGCTAAACTCGATGCTTAGAACAATTGTGAACTACTGGCTAGCAATATATAGACTACCAGAATGGGCGGTATACCGTAAAGGTGCCCTACAATGAGACTTCTTATGAAAAGGAGTGCAATCGGAGTCAAAGATATATAGACTGGTGAACCAGGGTCGGCTATGCAGACTAAAGGAACAGTGAGGTTGGGGGATCACTAACATTAAAAGTTTCAACATTATTATGCTAGGGAAATAGTAGTAGGAGAATCCTCATTGGTGAAGCCACAATATGCCTCATAATCATTAAGCTTACGTACTACATAAATAACTACACAAGCCCTTACCAAAAAGTGAAGGGAAGGGCATAACACAAGAACGCGATGTCGTGCTATGTAACAAAACATCCCAGGCAAGGAAAGGAACCACGATAAACTTCTAGCTTGACAACTAAGTTGATGGGAAATCCCCATGATCCATAAACCCGTCACTACAAGAGATGATAGTTAACAACAAAATATCAGTGGTACGTAGAAGCACAAAAAAACATCACACAAGGGACAAGACTCGAAAAACAAGGCCCGCTAACACAGGAGGGCATAACAAAATTTAACCTACTACTCTTGAAACTAGAAAAGAGAGATACAAATACCCGAAACAGTTGACAATTGAAACTAGCAGTACTGAGAAAGGATTTCACCATCAACACTTTACCAATCCTTAGTTAATGGAGGTATAATGAGATGCCAATTACACAATCATTTTTGAAGAAATGTGTATGCTAAAAAAATAAAGCCTTTGGTGTGACTCACATGGGATAATAATATCCTAATCATTGATAACCTAGCAAAGTTATAATGAAAAAGAAATTTGACCACGTGTTATATGTGCCAAGGGGAAGATGAAACTAGACCACATGTTATATGTGAATGTGAGAAATGGAAGATATTTTCATAACTCATTAACTAATTTGGTATCAAGTTTTGGCCTATGTTTATTTGGCATGTGCATAAAATTCATGCAACAAAAAGACACAAATGTGAGTAAGTTTCCTCTTTTCCACTCCAAACACTTTGGAAAATGTCCAATTTGAAAGGAGATGTGGGTGACAAATTATTCAATTAAAGTGTAGTTCTTAAAGCTTAACCTAGAATATTTTGGAAAAATTGGTTAATGAAAAGATGCATATTGGAGTCTCCTGAAAATAGTGTGGTTCGTTCCCTCAACTGCTCTATTTTGTTGAGAGGTCATTGGATCGAATTGTTAACTACTCTATTTTATTGAGAGGTCATTGGAGTCATTGTAGTCATTGGTTGGGAGATATCCCACTTAGGGAAAAGAATAACTTTTGAAAAAATTTGAATTTTTTTAGAAAAAAATTTTAAATCAAATGTATTAATGATGAAATAGTGATGTGTTTTCTATACATTGGTGGATAACCCATTATTACATTTTTAAATCTCAATTAAAGATTTTGGCGGGAAAAACTTTTTATTGGGTTATCCATATGCCAAACACCACAATTCCACATCACTACCTTATCATTAATATCTTTGATTTAAAATTTCCCTCCAAAAAAATTCAAAATTTTTCAAAAGTTATTCCTATCCCGAGTGAGATATCCCCCAACCAAACACAACTCATGTCTAGGATGTGTGTTCTATCACTCTATAAACTTTTAAGTTGTTTTCTTATATCCCTTTCAACGATAGCACAATTTTTTTTTGAATACCTATAAGACTTGAACTTTGGAGTTTAAAGGATGGGCCAAAACTTTTCTTGAAGCATTACTTGTGAATGTGAAGAAAGTAGGCACTACCAATGTTTTTAAACCCGGACCAGACCGGTTGGTGGACCAAAGAAAACAATGAATGAGCAAACCTTGATCCGGCCAGGTTTCAATCTAGTCCGGGTCAAGTATTTTAAGGGTGATATATATATATATATATATATATATATATATATATATATATATATATATATATACGGGGATGATATTATAAGGCCGGCCGGATTACTGTGCAAGTAAGGTCGCCTCCCATTTGACCACTTGCACAGTGTTTTAAGGATTTCCAACCATATGGATGGAAAGAACATCGAAAAATAAGCTAGCATGTTAATTTTCATACAATTTGGGAACTTGTAGGGTCTTCATCTTAACGGGTGAAAATTTATAGAAATCTTACCGGTTCAAAATTTCACCATTTAAGATGAAGACCCTACAAGTTCCCAAATTGTATGAAAATCACATGTTAGCTTATTTTTGATATTCTTTCCATCCATAATGATAAGATTTTTCAAAACACTGTGCAAGTGGGCCAAAACGAGGCGAATTACACTCAGATAAAATGAGCAAGACCGCCACATAGTATCACTGTGGTGTATATATATATATACATATATATATATATATATATATATATATGGGCATGATATAGTGCGGTTGGCCTGCTATGTGAGTACACTATTATCGAGCCTCGCTTCGAGCCCGCCCGATAGTGTACTCACATAGCGGGCAATCAGCGATTATATCACGCCATATATATATATATATATATATATATATATAGTATTAACTACTGATCGTGCCTAGGCCATCAACATCTTGATCCAGCCACCTCCCATTTTGGCCCCTTGAGCACGTTTGAAGGATTTTCAACTGTACGGATGGGAAGATCATCGAAAAATAAGGTAGTCTGTCAATTTTCATATAATTTTGTGACCGTTTGGTCCTCCCATTTAACGGTTCTTATTTTAGGAAAATTTTAACGGTTCAAAATTTCAACCATTAAGTGGGAGGACCAAACGGTCACCAAATTGTATGAAAATTGATATGCTAGCTTATTTTTCGATTATCTTCCCATCCGTACGGTTGAAAATCCTTCAAACATGCTCCAGAGGCCAAATGAAGGCTCTGACTAGAATCCGTTCCAAATGTACCACATAATAGAAGGACCATATATATATATCTATATATATATATATATATATATATAGAGAGAGAGAGAGAGAGAGGATTAGGTCGGCCGCAAATGTGGCCGCCTAATACTATCACTACTATTATGTATATATATATATATATATATATATATATATATATATATATATATATATATATATACAGGATTGATATAGTGTGACCGGCCGTAACACTATGTAAGTGCAGTAGCTCCATTCTAGCCCACTTGCACAGTGTTTTAAGGATTTTCAACCGTATGGATTGGAAGAACATCGAAAAATAAGTTAGCATGTCAATTTTCATACAATTTGGGAAGGTGTAGTGTCTTTAAAAGTGAAATTTTGAACTGATAATATTTCTATAAATTTTCATCCGTTAAGATGAAGACCCTACACTTTCTCAAAAATTGTATGAAAATTGACATGGTAGCTTATTTTTTGATGTTCTTGTCATCCATACGGTTGGAAATCCTTCAAACATGCTCCAGGTGGCCAAATGGGAGGCGACCGCAAATGAACAGTGTCTCCGGTTGGCCTTACCTTATCAAAATTACATATATATATATATATATATATATATATATATATATATATATATATATATATACGGGCATGATAAGGTCAGGCTGGCCGGAACATTGTTCCGGTCAAGTCGCCTCCTATTTTGGCCCTTGGAGCATGTTTTAAGGATTCCAACCGTATGGATGGAAAGAACATCAAAAAATAAGATAGCATGTCAATTTTCATATAATTTGAGAACTTGTAGGGTTTTCATCTTAACGGGTGAAAATTTATAAAAATCCTACCGGTTTAGAATTTCACCTGTTTAAATGAAGACCCTACAAGTTTCCAAATTGTATGAAAAATGACATGCTAGCTTATTTTTCAATGTTCTTTTCATCCATACGGTTAGATTTCCTCAAAATATTGTGCAAGTGGGTCAAATGGAGGTGACCTGATCGGAACAGTGTTCCGGCCGACCTGAACTTATCAGGCCTGTATATATATATATATATTATGACATCATTTGATTCGACCGAAATGAGTCATCTGGTCAGACCGACTGACTTATGACCCAGTTATGAGACCGGTTCGCTTCTCGGTCGAGTTTTAAAAGCATTGGGCACTACAACTAAGATATTTAACCCCTATAGAACAAATATCAAATATATTAAATCCAAAATCTAGTTATGTTTTTTTAGGTCCATTCCTCGTTAGGGGAATAGTACATTTTTGTCAAACTAGTGATCACATAGATTATATTTTGATAACTCTGAAATTTAAATTTATGTAGATAAATAAATTTATTTAATTATAGGGGTAACTTAAGTAAAAACAGTATATCCCATATATGGACACGCAGCAAATGAGAAAAGATTTAGTGCGGAGGGATTTTTGTTTTTATAATGAGATGGTAATCATCAAGAAAAGTTATATGGAGGGAAGCAAGGTTTTTTCCACCAAAAATAACTCCGTATATGGGCATTTAGACTGAAAAATAATTCCATAAAAAAGGCCGGAGACATGGGGATACCGAAAGTTATGAGAATTATATAGATATTTAAGAAGTTTGCATGGACTATATGTTACCTCATAAAAAAATGCATAATATTAACAATCAAAATTGCATATTGTCTTAGTAATTAAATTTTGATAAATAGAGTGTTTGGAAGTGAAAAAGGAGCAATATTTTTGTATCAGTAATTTTTAATATGTATTTACAAAGAATTTTTACAAATTAATTTTTGACATATAACATAAATAATAACTTAAAAAATATTAAAATACAAAATTTTATAAACTAAATTGTAATATATGATATAAATAAGAGAAAATTATCTATTAGTCCCTAGCACTATTTATGCACTATTTGCCCTTATATCCTACCCACCCAAAACACTATTTATACTAAATCCCTACACACCTCCGCCCAAGGAGGTTGTGTTTGGTTAGGAGTTATCCCCACTTGGGATTAGGAATAAGTTTTGAAAAGTTTGAAATTTTTGGCGGGAAATTTTAAAGTAGAGGTATTAATGATAAGATAGTGATGTGTTGATTATATATTGGTGGGTTATATTTTTAAATCTTAATTAAAGATTTTGGCGGGAAAAACTTTTTCATTGGAAACTGTGTTGGGGTTATCCCTTGTCTCGATAAACCCCCAAGGGATAAAGCACGCCAAGGGCACAACTCATGTCAGGTATTATGCGTACACGTGCTGACATAGCCTGTCTCCGAGCTGTGTAGGGCCAACACGGCCTAAACCCCCGTGGAGTCAACCTAGAATGAGGCACGACCCAGCTCTTTTTATGAGGGTGGTAAATAAAATAAAAAATAGAAAAAAGAAAAAATTCTGAAAAACTTATAAAAAATCCGGAAAATACCATATATTAAAAACAAGGATTAAAGTCATTTTTTGTCTATGTACTTTGACCTAATGTTCATTTTCATCCCTGTACTTTAAATATCTTTGATACGGTCCCTGTACTTTGAGGTTTTTGTTCGAATATGTCCCTAGTGCTGACGTGGCATCACATTTGGCTAGTATTTCTGACGTGGAGGATTACAAGGCAAGGTTATGATGACGTGGCATGCTGACATGCCATAAGACTATGGTAGCATTAGCTGCTACATTTATTATGCTCAAGCAAATGGTGCAGTAGAAGCAGCAAAGAAGGTTCTTCAGAACTGCGTTGGTCGAATAAATTATTTTTTTATATGATGATGTGGTATGCTGACGTGGCATGCCACTTGGAATAAAAAATTAACCGTATTCAGTCCGTATGTCACATGTGCTGCCACGTCAGCACCATGGACGTATTTGAACAAAAACCCCAAAGTACAGAGACCATATCAAAGATTTTTAAAGTACAAGGACGAAAATGAACATTTGATCGAAATACAATGACCAAAAATGACTTTAATCCTAAAAACAAATAGTAAATAAATTCATAAAATTGCTGAAAAAATTAAAAAAAAAACCACAAACAATTCTTTAAACAAAACTCTGCAGAGGGGATGAGACCTCACGGTGATAGCAATCACCTGGAGCATATGGGGTGGATGAAATATGCGATGTTTTAGAGATAAATAACATGTTTACTTAAAAATTATTCCTGATATCTCTTTCCTCATATTATCTCTACGGATGCAAAGACTATTATCCAAACAAATAAAAGTTCTGAGGAGGCCTACGCTTATAAAGAGAAGCTTGGAGTTCACAGATGCCACCACAACTCAAATTGCCGGAGGCAACGACGCCTTTGAGGACGATCCGCCGTGGCTTCCACTCCCATCAAGAAGCTATCTAAAGGGATCCAGGAGGTTCTGATCTTCAATGACGAAGAGGATGTCTCAGTCTCTCTGGCGAAGCTCACGGCCGAGCTTTCGGAGAAGTACACGAACGATAAGGGTAAATTCACTGTCGTTCTCTCCGGTGGAACCCTGATCGACTCTCTCAGGTGAGAATCGTAGCTCAATCTTTGGTTTTTCCTTTTGATGTTTTGATTCTTCTTCGATTGGTGGGCAATGCTGCAGGAAGCTGTTGGAAGCTCCGTACAAGGACTCTGTGAACTGGGCGAAGTGGCATGTGTTCTGGGTTGATGAGAGAGTGGTGCCCAAGAATCACCCGGACAGCAATTACAAGCTCGCCTATGATGGGTTTCTCTCTAAGGTGAAGCAAAGATCACTGCTTTTTTTTTTTTTTATCATCTTTACCATCTCTTTTATTGTTCAGTGGATTGTTTCAATTATGCCTGTTTTTTTTTTCTTTTCCCTGTTTAATGGATGTATGCTTTGGATATAATGGAGGGAATGAGATGTTTACTGGTTTAGGCTTGGCATTTGAACTGGTATCATGTTCAAGAAGTTTGGTTGGTTGTCATAGGATTATGATTTTATCATGATGTTCACAGGATGCTTAGATTAGAGTTTTATGGTGGAAAATAAGAATATTGGTTCTCCTGTTGCTTATACTTATGTTGGAAGAGAATATTGTTCTACAAATAACTAGTTTGATGTCTACTTCATATTTGTATTGATAATTCGTTCTAGTTGTCGAAAGCACTCTGTGTTGCTTTTCAGAAGAAAACTAAAAGCCTATGGGATGTCATATGTTCGTCCATTAGGATCTAGGAATAGGGATTGGGAGAGGCGTAATTACTAGGAAAGTTACTTTGCTTACAACCTAAGCTCCAAATGGTTTTGATAGAAGTCTATTTTGAAAATTGGAAGAGGGGCTTCTGCTATGTTCCTGTGCTGCTGCATCCAACTTCTTGCACTTTGCAAATTATTGATTGCTATATGTAGGGCGGATGGTTATGAACAGCTTTAATTCACTTAAATTTGTGACAATTGTATCAAAATATATGGATATGAAATATTTTATAACCTTTTGCAATGGTTTGCCTAGATGTTACATTACTACGAGGGAGTTTTGGAACTCAAAAGTTGATGTTTTAGGAGTATCATATACTTACAAGGGTGAGAATAAAAATAAAAAGGCACTTCAAGTAGATGAAGAAGTTTGCAATATACTACAGATTTGTTTTGCTGAAAATATTAGATAGTTCTTATATGGACCTTTCCTCTGGAAATTTTGTTTGATAGAACCTTTAGATTAAAACATTAGTTGACACATGGATGAGTGCGTTAGTGACAAACCTGCAACCATAATAGGAATTGATGATCGTTCTGTTAAGATGGTAAGCCAATATGGATAAATTATGCCTCAATTGGGCATCAATTAGGACTATTCATACCATACTAGATGTAATTTTCATCAAGCAAATAGGTGCCCATCCAATCAGTTACCCCTGTACCACAATTTCGGCTTAGTTAGGCCAATTTTGGTTGTCTGCAGCACGACCAAACAATCATGAACTTTCTTTAATTGATGTTTAATTTCCTCAATGAACATGTGTGTAGTTTCTGATTTCATGATTTAATTAGAGTTAAATGTCAGCGATACTCCATCCCTCCATCCGAGCATCACACAAAAAGTCAAATGTCTTTTTTAAATAATAGATTCATCATGTTGAAGGGGGGATTTTTTTAAATCATAGTTTAATTTGTAATGATTTGTGTCTACTTGTCAGGTGCCAATTCCATCAGGTCAGGTTTATGCCATTAATGACTCCTTATCAGCAGAGGGAGCTGCTGATGATTATGAGGCCTGTTTAAAACATTTGGTTAACACCGGGGTTCTGGAACTATCAACCACTACTGGTTTTCCAATATTCGATCTCATGTTATTAGGAATGGGCCCAGATGGTCATATGGCTTCCCTTTTCCCAGGCCATCCTCTGTGTCAGGAGAAACATCGTTGGGTGACATACATTACCAACTCTCCCAAGCCACCACCTGTTAGAATCACCTTCACATTTCCTGTGATCAATGCATCTGCTAATATCGCCCTTGTAATTACTGGACCTGGTGAAGCCGGTGCGGTGGCGAAGGCACTACGACCTGATTTGATGCCTGTTGAGATGGTTTCAATTGGCGGAGAGTTTACTTGGTTTCTTGATAAGGATGCTGCTTCAAAGTTGCCTAATTAGGAGAGGTTATATCTCGATGTACTACTGCAGGAGTTTCGGTCATTGTGAGTGCCTTCCTTTGCTTCACTGTGACTGCTATTTAATAAATAATGTCTCCTGTTTAACAAATAAGCTTATGTTCAAAAGTCATGGAGATGTTGTGCATTTCCCAGCTTTCTGAACATATGAAGTCATGGAACTGTGTGGTTTCCAGCTTATAAGTTATAAAGTCTATTTGCTGCATCTCTGTGTTTTTCTTAATATTATTAAATATGTTCTGATCATTATTATGTGATGTTATTGAATTCAAAATATAAGAGCTAAGCGAGATTTTATATTTAGAGTTTTGAAAATAAGAAATTAGTTTTTCTTTGTTTTCTAAATACATTTAAAAAGAAATTCATCCCAAAGTATGCATAACTTAAAATTTCAGATTTCATAAGTAGAAAAATCTAACACAGCCTCAGACTCAACTCAACACAAAGAAGCAGCTTGTCTTCGTCTATGATGGCATCGAGAGAGTATGAGTGATATCAATGGAGATCTACAAAACGATCCTAATCAAACCGAATGAGATCAAATGAAATCTGGAATGAACCAGATCAATCAGAATTAGAACATCACTCAACTAGTAATTCAGCCGCTAATAAACTTGTGAAGTGTAAATCAAACACAAAGGAGTGATATCCCTCCTTATATAGAAATATATATAATTGTATTGGTGTCTAAATCACTTTGTGATGATTCTGATTGATCTTGTTCGTTCTCAATTTCCTTTGATCTCGTACAGCTTGATTAGGATCATTCTGTAGATCTCCAATGATATCACTTATAGATATATAAGTCTCACTTCCAAAAATAATGGAGGGGAATGTGATTAGAATGGTGTTAAATTATCTCATGTCTCCATCCCATTTTAGATGATTTTTGTTTTCTCACATTCCCAAATCATTAAAGGTTTATGCCATTAATGACTCATTGTGACCTGAAGGAAGGAGTTGCAGACTTGCAGATGACTATGAAGCAACCATACCAACGACCTACCTGCCCATTACGTAGTGCAGGTTCCTTGATAAAGGCGTTGGGCCGACTTGCGTGTGCGCGCAGACGGGTGCGGCTACGGGTTCGAGGCTCTCCTTACTGGTGATGGGGAAAGCTGACGCAGGGTGCGGCGCGGCCCCTCCTTGACATCCCTCGTGGGGGCCTTTATGGCCTTAGTAAAAAAAAAAAAAAAAGACTATGAAGCAACCATGTTTGAAACATTTGGTCAGGTTTGGAATATTTCTTCAAGTATCAACTACAAACTGGCTTCCCAATATTTGACTTCATTCAACTTGGAAGGCATCAGGGTGCATCTGCTGTTCTTCATTTACTATGTAAATACATATATTGATACAATTATCTAATAATAATTTAAGTGTTTTGTCGGTGGTTTTTTATAAAATATTTTTTATGATTCTTATATTTATAAATAAGTAGATAAAAAGATAAATAATCTTTTTTTACAAAAAAAAAGAGAGTCGTCACCCACAGGTGTTAATAGGTATTGGAGACAATGAAACAGGAACAAGTGTTTTTTGATTTTTTTTTTTAATGTGAAAATATTTGGATATCAACTTTCACGAAGAAATTTGGCTAGTCTATTCACTCTTATAAGTAGGGTAGTAAACGGGCCGAGTTTGATTGGGCTGGGTCATGCTCGAATTCAGTTCAAAATAGTCTAGTTTGAGCTCAAGCTTGAAATTAGTTCGAATAAGTTTCCTCGAGCTCGACTCGATTTAGCTCGAAATTAATAACTCAATTATAATTTTGAAATCTTAAGTTTAGCTCGATTTAGCTAAAATTTAAAACTTATTTACAAATTAATTTTATATTTTATATCTTATATTAATAGTAAATATTAAATATTTATATATTATATAATATATTAATATTTATTAATATTTATATTATATATTAATATATTAATATTAAATTTCAAGCTTTTTGAGCAGAGCTCGATCAAGCTCAAGCTCAGCTCGAAAGATCGAAATTCCGAGCTAAATTTGAGCTTTTACATCTCAAGCTGCTCTTTAACAGCTTGATCATTTGACAACCTTACTCATAAGGAGAGGTTGAGGGCCTCTGGTGGGCTTCTAGTAGCTTATCCACATTTATCAAAAATAAATAAAAATAAATTCATCCGACACAGATTATAGTCATAGTCAGATTCAAACTCAAACCCAAATATCTCTAAAATTATGAGTAGAACTCAAACCCAAATATCAGATTCTGACTCAAACCCAAAAACTTGTACAATTAGAATTTTGAACACAAGTCAGGAACTAGGACCTCTATATAAGTAGAGGCCCGTGTCACTCCAAGACCTCCTCAATATCTCCTTCTCTTTCTCTCCCCGGTCTCCAGATCAAGAATTAAAAGTACTATCTCTGATTTATGTTTAAGATTAGGTTTTCGAATTCATGGATTTAATGTCTGGATCTATTGCTTTTCCAGTGATGTCGAATGAGAACTTCCCCGTCCCATGTGCGAATCATTGCGGCTTCTTTGGCGACCCTGAGACTCGCAACCTCTGCTCCAAATGCTACAAGGATGAATTATTTTTGTCCGTGAAGGCATCTATCCAAAAAATAGATGTTCAAGAGAAAGACAAGAAAGCTAAAACCTTAACCCGAGAATCATTGGATGTGAAAAAGATGACGCCGCTGAAGAAAGTTTCAATCCGATGCCTTGTTTGCAAGAAGAAGGTGGGGTTGATCGGCTTCAGTTGCCGGTGCGGCGGTTTGTTTTGCTTTCGCCCTCATCGCATGAACAACATCAATGTCAATATGATTACAAAAATGCGGAGAAGAACTCCATTGCCAAGGCGAATCCAGTGGTGAAGGCTAAGTTTGGAACTATTTGAGGTCTATATGTGCAGTAGTGCATCCACAGATTTATTATATTAGGTATATTCATTATTCATAAAAACATTTAATCTATACTCTAGGATTTTAGAATTTTTTTCATAATTTTATACTAAATGACTTAAATATCCTTCCCATCTACCACCCTTCAAAATTCAAAGAATCAAAAACCAAACTCTACCACGCCATTACGCACTCATCCAAGGACTTTCTAGTAAATTCAAGGACCTTGTGGAATCGGGATCTCTCGCCTCCAATGCAGCGAAGAATCCCACGCAACCCAAAATTATTAAAATAAGCTTATGTTCAAAAGTCATGGAGATGTTGTGCATTTCCCAGCTTTCTTAACATATGAAGTCATGGAACTGTGTGGTTTCCAGCTTATAAAGTCTATTTGCTGCATCTCTGTGTTTTTCTTAATATTGTTAAGTATGTTCTGATCATTATGTGATGTTATTTAATTCAAAATATAAGAGCTAAGCGAGATTTTATATTTAGAGTTTTGAAAATAAGAAATTAGTTTTTCTTTGTTTTGTAAATATATTTAAAAAGAAATTCATCCCAAAGTATGCATAACTTAAAATTTCAGATTTCATAAGTAGACAAATCTAACACAGCCTCGACTCAACTCAACACAAAGAAGCAGCTTGTCTTCGTCTGTGATGGCATTGAGAGAGTATGAGTGATATCAATGGAGATCTACAAAACGATCCTAATCAAACCGAATGAGATCAAATGAAATCTGGAATGAACCAGATCAATCAGAATTAGAACATCACTCAACTAGTGATTTAGCCGCTAATAAACTTGTGAAGTGTAAATCAAACACAAAGGATTGATATCCCTCCTTATATAGAAATATATATAATTGTATTGGTGTCTGAATCACTGAGTGATGATTCTGATTGATCTTGTTCGTTCTCAATTTTCTTTGATCTCATTTAGCTTGATTAGGATCATTCTGTAGATCTCCATTGATATCGCTCATAGATATATAAGTCTCAATTACAAAAATGGAGGGGAATGTGATTAGATTGGTGTTAAATTATCTCATGTCTCCATCCCATTTTAGATGATTTTTGTTTTTTCACATTCCCAAATCATTAAAAGGTTTATGCCATTAATGACTCCTTGTGACCTGAAGGAAGGAGTTGCAGTCTTGCAGATGACTATGAAGCAACCATGTTTGAAACATTTGGTCAGCTTTGGAATATTTCTTCAAGTATCAACTACAAACTGGCTTCCCAATATTTGACTTCATTCAATTTGGAAGGCATTTAGGGTGCATCTGCTGTTCTTCATTTACTATGTAAATATATATATTGATACAATTATCTAATAATAATAATTTAAATGTTTTGTCGGTGGTTTTTATAAAATATTTTTTATGATTCTTATATTTATAAATAAGTAGATAAAAAGATAAATAATCTTTTTTCAAAAAAGAGAGTTGTCACCCACAGGGTGTTAATAGGTATTGGAGACAATGAAACAGGAACAAGTGTTTTTTGATATATTTTTTTTATGTGAAAATATTTGTATATAAACTTTCAAGAAGAAATTTGACTAGTCTATTTACTCTTACAAGCAGGGTAGTAAACGGGCCGAGTTTGATTGGGCTGGGCCAAGCTCGAATTCAACTCGAAATACTCTAGCTTGAAATTAGCTCGAATAAGGTCCCTCGACCTCGGCTCGATTTAGCTCGAAATTAAGAACTCAATTATAATTTTGAAATCTTGAGTTCGGCTCAATTTAACTAAAATTTAAAACTTATTTATAAATTAATTTTATATTTTATATCTTATATTAATAGTAAATATTAAATATTTTATTTATATATTGTATAATATATTAATATATTAATATTAAATTTCAAGCTTTTTAAGCTGAGCTTAATCAAGCTCAAGCTCAACTCGAAATATCGAAATTCCGAGCTAAGTTTGAGCTTTTACATCTCAAGCTGCTCATTAATAGCTTGATTGTTTGACAACACTACTCATAAAGAGAGGTTGAGGGCCTGTGACGGGCTTCTAGTGGTTTATCCACATTTATCAAAAATAAATAAAAATAAATTCATCCGACACAAATTATAGTCATAGTCAGATTCAAACTCAAACCCAAATATCTCTAAAATTATGAGTAGAACTCAAACCCAAATATCAGATTCTGACTCAAACCCAAAAACTTGTACAATTAGAATTTTGAACACAAGTCAGGAACTAGGACCTCTATATAACTAGGCCCGTGTCACTCCCAAGACCTCCTCAATATCTCCTGCTCTTTCTCTCCCGGGTCTCCAGATCAAGAATTAAAAGTACTATCTCTGATTTATGTTTAAGATTAGGTTTTCGAATTCATGGATTTAATGTCTGGATCTATTGCTTTCCCATGTGCGAATCATTGCGGCTTCTTTGGCGACAAGGATGAATTATTTATGTCCATAAAGGCATCTATCCAAAAAATAGATGTTCAAGAGAAAGACAAGAAAGCTAAAACCTTAACCCGAGAATCATTGGATGTGAAAAAGATGACGCCACTGAAGAAAGTTTCAATCCGATGCCTTGTTTGCAAGAAGAAGGTGGGGTTGATCGGCTTCAGTTGCCGGTGTGGCGGCTTGTTTTGCTCGTCTCATCGGTACGCCGAACAACATCAATGTCAATATGATTACAAAAATGCGGAGAAGAACTCCATTGCCAAGGCGAATCCAGTGGTGAAGGCTAAGTTTGGAACTATTTGAGGTCTATATGTGCAGTAGTGCATCCACAGATTTATTATATTTTATTTTTTACTATTTTTTATTCTCGAGTGCTCTATTATGTATATTCATTATTCATAAAAACATTTAATCTATAATCTAGGATTTTAGAATTTTTTCATAATTTTATATTTATTTTAATTTAAAAAAGAGTGTATTTTTAATTTTTAAAAATATCTATCAAGCTATATATTTGTGGGAGTTTATTGGTTAGGTATATACTAGTAAATTGGCCCTTAGCATTGCTCAGGATTTTGAAAAAATAAAAAATGATTATTGTAGCTCAATTGGGTATGGATGCATTTTAAAGAAACCATGTTGGATAGCGGAAAGTAGAGAACAGTAAGAACTAGAATTCTTATCGATACTGAGGGAATAAAATGGATTTATGCTCAACTCTCCTAGTCGCAGAGCCACTATGATCGGCGATGGTTGGCGTGTCGAGAAATGCACCTTAGATCAAATATTTCGAATGGGCTTCCGTGGAAAATTCAGACTTTCTTTTGATGCTGCGAGTGGAGGAACCGGATCAGAAAACAGGAGGGATGTCTGTTCCCAGGAGATGAAAAAAGCTTTGATTGTGTAATAACTTATAAAATGTTTATATTATTTTAAATTCAAAATATAAGAAAATTTCAAAATCTTAATTTAGTTTTTTTTAATTTTTTTAAAATTAAAATTATCCAACTCGTTCTCTTTCACTATTATAGATAAATATTTTTAAAAAATAAAAATAAAAAATATTGAGATATTTATATTATTAAATTCAAAATTATGAGAAATTTCACAATCTCAATTTATTTTTTGTTTTTTTAATTTTTTCAAAATTAAAATTATCCGACTCATTCTCTTTCCTTATGTAATATAGATAAATATTTTTTAAAATAAAAAAATCCAAAATTCTGATATATATATATATATATATATATATATATATATATATATATTATTTTAAATTCCAAATTATGAGAAAATTTCAAAATCTCAATTTAATTTTCTTTTTTTCAATTTTTTTCAAAAATAAAATTATCCTCCTCATCTTCTTTGGCTATGTAATATAAATAAATATTTTTTAAAATTAAAAAATTCCAAAATTTTGAAAAAATTTCAAAACCCCATTCTAATTTTCTTTTTTTTTAATTTTTTTAAAATTAAAATTAGACTCCTTCTCATCTAGTAATATATAGATAATTTTAATTTTTAAAAAATTCAAAATATTCAAAAATATTTCTGATATCAACTTTCACAAGAAAAATTGGTTAGTCTATTAACTCTAATCAAAAGAGGTTGAGGGTTCGAACCACGTCTGTGTCGTGATTCTAGTGATTTGTTCACATTTATCAAAAAAAAAAAATTCTGATAGCCTTGCTATATTGTTAGTATAAATACAAATAAATCAATCCAACATGAACAATAGCAGATAAAAGCTTATGATAATGCTTCAAGAGAATTAAAACTAACATTAAATAATAGAGATACTAAAGTAGTGTTTCGTTGGCTGGATGGGGGGTTATATCCATGGGTGGGTAACTTCCCATCCAACACTTTTTACTTTATAGTGTTTGGTTGGTTTAAGACAAGTGGATGGGATTTTCTTCATCCAAAAAAAAAAAAAACGGATGGGCAGCCACATTTGAAAACCACTGGATGACCAGTTCCATCTAAGATTTGAATATTACGTAAAGCATAACAAAAATGGTTTGTCTACCTTTATCAATAATCTCTCTCTCTCTCTCTCTCTCTCTCTCTCTCTCTCTCTCTCTCTATATATATATAGGTGGTATTCTGATCGATGGCCAAGTAATATTTATCTTGAAGTCGCATGCATTTTAGCCCACTTGCACAGTGTTTTAAGAAAATCCAACCGTATGGATGGAAATAACATCGAAAAATAATCTAGCATGTCAATTTTCATGGAACTTGTAGGGGTTTCATGTTAAAAGGTGAAATTCTGAACCGATAAGATTTCTATAAATTTTCATCCGTTAAGATGAAGACCCTACAAGTTCCCAAATTGTATGAAAATTGACATGCTAGCTTATTTTTCGATGTTTTTTTTCCATCCATACGGTTGGAAATCCTTAAAACACTGTACAAATGACCAAATGGGAGGTGATCTTAAATAAACAGTGTTCTGACCGGCATTATACAAACACTGGTCTATATATATATATATATATATATATATATATATATTCACTTTGAGCGGGCAATACTTGTGACCAAACAAACAGTTAAATTTAAACTGATAGCAAATTCACAAGATATCCAAGTTAGTTTCACTTTTTGTGTTTTCCTTACGAAAGTGGGCATTCATTCTTAATATAGTGACCTCTCACTCCCATTCTCATGTGATTGATACTAGTAACATCATGTGCAAAAGAGTGCAAATCCATGTGAATGGACCCCATTTCAAATGCTTCATCTCCCTCCATCACTAATTAAAAGCTTAATTGCTTATAATTTCTCAATTGCTCCAAATTCCAATAATAAAATTTCAAGTTTATTTATGTCTTTTTTTGCTACTCATGAGCCCTTTTTTGTTTAAAATATGAAAAGTGAATTTTGCACAACTCTTTTTTTTTTTTTTTTTTTTTGACAAAAATAACAATGTAAATTAAGGACATACACAAACATGACCACTCGATTTTGGATTGATCTACAAAAGAACAGGACTACACCTGATCTTCCCCTTATAAAAATGGGGATTCAAATCTTGATTCATTTATAGAAAAATCTCACATTTTAACAAAAGGCCCCAGTATCAATTAACCCAAAGACCGTTGGTAATTTTGCACAACTTCAATCCAACCATTTAAACAATGGAGAACACAATTGATTCACTCAATCTAACATTAACACTGCTTGTATGTTTATTTTGACCAGTTTGACCAAACTCTAGGAATTAGCAGACTTTGATGACCAAATGCTAGAGCCAATAATTAATGTCCCCACCATAAATAAATAACACCACTGACCCACCATGGACCACTTTTGCTTCCCACCACAACTTTTTCTACTCAAGTTGAACAAAAGTGTAAGAACTTGATTTGATTGTTTTACTTTTACCCCACACACACATATATAATTTTTTCTTTTGAAAAAACACACACATATATATAATGAATAATACAAATTTCACCCATTAGTAAAGATTAAAATTATTATTTATAGAGTTCATTATAAAAAAAAGCTTTGTTTTCATCTGAAACGATCCATCACACAGATCATCAAATGGCGATTTTGACGATAATATCTTGGAGAATATCATCTAGATGTACTATGTAGTTCAATATAGACTCAAACTAATATGCCCAACAAGGACATACGATTTATCTATTTTGTAAAATAAAAAATAAAAACAAATTCCATCAATTGATGCAATTATGAGGTTTTGCAAGTGTAGATGCAAAATAAAAAATAAAAAATAAATAAAAATAATAATAACTCAACATTCTGAATGCAACCTTTCATCAGATTTTTATATAAATTTAATTGGATGATTCAATTAATAAATGTGACTTTTAATCAGCAAGAGACCTTGTTTTTCCAATTTGATTTGTTCAACTGATGTTTGTGAGTTTAATTTATGTCATTTTACTTGTTTTAATGTCTTTAATGTTTTTGTGATTTATTAATGTCTTGGTTTTTCTAGGATTGATGTTGAAGGAGAACTAAGTTATAGTTGATACTTTTATTATTGAATATAAAATATGTTATGGGGGAAAATATCTGAAGACACGTGATATGATCGTGAGTGTCGAGATGAGAGTTCAATTGTCAAAATAACCGCATGGTCATCCAATGGTGGATGATGAATTCCAAAAGACGTTGAACGTTAGCTGGCAGCTAACGATCTCCAAGCTATAAAAGGAGGTTCTCAGCTCATGAATAAGGTAACTTGAAACTGGATTTTGAATTCCACTGAAATTGAGCTCCAATTAGAGCATCTCTCTTTTTCTCGGAATCCTCTCTAATATCTCTCTCTCTTCCACTTTCTTTCTCCTCTCTTTTTAGACTCCCTAACTTGAGTGTTAGAGTCTCCCTCGAGCACAAGCACTCAAATCTTCTTTCTCCGCAGCTCCTTTTTCTAGCAAGGTTCAATTCTTGCAGGCTGATATCTGGAAGAGGTATTGATCTTGTGAAGATGAAGGAGCAAATCAGAGAAGTTGTTACAACCGATCTCTCCCTCAAAATCAACTGAAGCACTTCAACCTTCACTAACCTCTCTCATTTGTTAATCAAGATCTATTTTGGGGAGCATATTTCAGCATCAACAATATAAATAAAAATTAAATAAAAATATTAAAAAAGAACTTTGTTTATTAATTTGGCAAAATATTCTTAAAATTATCCAAATTTCAAGAGAGAATCTATAGAGAGAAAAGGGATTCATTGACTTTTATTCTAAACTATGTTTAAATTGGATTATGTTTTGTCCTAATTGAGCCTTGGTGTAATCACTAAAAAATTTTTTTGAAAAAAAAAATCAAACTCAGTGTTTGACTGATAGATATCGTTTACTTACAAGTTGTTGATTATAGTTTGGACATATTTGTGAGTCTTCACTTCTTGAATTAAAATATTCCCACATAATAATATTTTTAATACATTAATAAAAAAATCTTATGACCCAATATAAGTATATAATTATTTTTTAAAAATAAAAAATAAAAAAGTAAATGTATAATATTTGAAGTTATTATATTTTTATGATAATTATATTCATTAAGGATATAGAAATCATAAAACACACGTGACGCTTGGATGAATATCTAATTAACTGTCCTCCAATCCCCTAGTCATCAGCTATCTTCAACCTATTATATCCAAGCTGAAAAATCCAAACAATTCACTATAAAAGGAGGACCTCCAGAGTAGCAGATGATCCGATAAACAGAGTCTACTCGAAGAGTCGTCCAATCTTTCCCTCTGAATTCTTAGAGTTCCTTCATTGATCTTTGATTTGGATCTATTCTGATCCTAAAAAATTTCAGATCTCAGCATCAACATATGTAATTAAATTTAACCAAATTATTACATCAATAATTTTTTTTAAAATTATGTTTTAATTTTACATTTTCAGAACCAAAACATTTGAAAATTCTTTGTTTATTAATCAAATAGATTTTTTTTTAAATATATAACTATATTTAGGACAACAATATTAGAGATAAGATAGAGAGAGAGAAAGAAAGAAAAGAGGATTCCATTTACAAGTGGGGCCCACGAACATACGAAGAAACTGAGCACTTTAATCTCTCCCTGTCCTTACGAGTTACGAGTGGGGTCACGCTTTTTCCCGCCGCGTTTTTTTATTTATTTATCTATTTATATTATTAGCTCCCACTTTTTGCAGTCTTACCCCTATAAAATCTCATATTTCCAAACACACAACTATAAAATTACTCACAAATCCCCAAATACCAAACTTTTACATATACACCCTATATCACATTATTCATTTTGCGAGGTCATCTGTGCAAAAACACCACCTCTCTCTCTCTAATCTCAATCCCATTCCCAACTCGAGATCCAGTGCCCACTTCTCACTCTCTCCTCTCTCGCTTGGTCCAAACCGCGTGCTTGGCAATCTTCCATTTTCTTCGATCTTTCTCTCGGCGTTGTACACGGAGAGAGAGAGAGGGATAGAGTGGGAAGTTGATGGTGGAGAGGAGAAGGGAGAAGATTGCGATCGATGGTGTTGCAGTGGGCGAGAGAGTCGGAGCACGGACGAGCTTGGATCTGGGGCGCAGGCGACAGCGGTCTGCTGCTCGTCGGCGTCACGGCCATGGCCGGCCTCATCTAATCTCCAATCTAATCAATTAACTCGACCTGGAAGTAGTTGTAGGAGTAGTAAATGAAAGCGCTGAGACGATCGCACACTTCTTCGTCGTCGTCCGCCTCACCGTCGTCCTCATCGTCGGCCCCGTCGTCGTCTTGGATCCAGTTGAGATCGATCCTCATCATCGCGTCCTCCAACTCCTCCTCCGCTGCCGCCTCCTTGCCCGCCCCTCCGCACATCCCGAATCCAGATCGGTGAGACCTGCTTTCCCTTTAAATCACTGAAGATGAAACCAATTTCCAATCTTTGGGCCTTCGCCGATGGAAAGTTTCGATTTTTTTCTCTCTAGTTCATCAAAGGCAAAATTTTTCCGTTTTTTTTTATTTTTAAATTTCTTTATCTGTTGGCTTTTTCTCCTGCTTCTATTCTGCTTGAGGTTTATGGAGCTCCTGTATTCTATGTTTCTTTTCGGAATTTGTAGCTGTGGCCTGTAGAGATATATGCAATGCAAGCTCCTTTAGAAATATGATGTTATCTGGTATGTGATTTGAGTGCTGGATATATGATCTCTAGTGTTCATAGGATCCCCTTGCAAGCTTAGATTCATTGTGTGAGTTCCCTGCTGTGTGCTTTCTTTTAAAATGTATCGGTTTTCTAATGTTTTTCCTCCTAAAATCAATCTTATGTTCTTGTAAGCTTTTATATCATGCCATGAAATTCCCCTCCATGGGAAAATCCTGTTGAGGTTGCTTGTAATCTTTTACGTGATATCCTTCGGTCGATAAAAGTTCGCTCATGCAGATTTGAAATGTTCATCACTACGGTTTTTGATGGATCCAAAGGAAAGTATCATATTAAAAACTTTCTATTTTCTTTAATTTGTGTGGATACAAAAAGTTGGCAGTTTGATCATCAAAACAAGTATGATATACCAAGTATGTTATATCATGCCATGAAACTATCCTCCATGGAATAAAGTTTGTTGAATTATTCATGAAGATCCCTTTAGGAAAATCCTGTAGTGGTTACCATTAGAGTCTTTTACATGATATCTTTCTCACCGGATAAAAGTTCAATCATGCAGATTTCATATAATCCTTACCATAGTTTTTGATGTATCTCATGCTTCAGCTGAGCTGGTTCCTTTACTAAGTGGATCGAAATGGACAGTATCGTATTAAAAGCTTTCTATTTTCTATAATTTGTGTGGATACAAAAATCAGCAGTTTGATCCACAAAATAAGTATGTTAATTTCAAATCTTTTGATTTGCTCTGCTTGTTTCCTTCTCACTCCATTACCATGTATTCTCCATTCCGACGTCTTTCTATGTGACGTAAGTAACAACTATGAGTTGTATGCTAACCACTCTACCTTTTTTTTTGATTTTGTTGTTTGTTTTGCTTTTTGACTTTGAACTCAGAATATTAAAGAGAGAAAATTTTGTAGACTAAGCATTTTATATCAATTGGTTTTTTTGATAGCTTATTGTTTGTTTTTCATATTTTAATTTTAATTTTTATGATGCCATTGTTTGCAGAGGTAGCCTTAAATCACCATGGTCTCGAAGGAAAAGGAAGCATGCACTTTCTCGTAGACAGTGGGGTGCTTTGTTTTCGCAAGATGGAAAGCTTCGTGATGGAGGGGTCAAGTTTCTTAAAAAAGTTCGCTCTGCAGTAAGCATTAAATTACCTCTCTGCTCTCAATATGTATTGTAGATGTTTTATTTTGTTAGAATATCCTTGTAGCGAGCTAAGTGGTCGTCTATCTCTCTTTTCATTAAATGCTATACAGGGAGTTGATCCAAGCATCAGGGCAGACGTTTGGCCTTTCCTACTTGGAGTGTAAGTACTGATATGCTGAACTATTTCTATGCACATACGTGTACAGTTGCTCTTATGTACTTTAGGGGATGATTTGAGTTTAGGGTTGCATTTTATGTGCTATCTAATAAATCTGTCACACTCTTACTTTCACTAGTGTATTAGCTTCTCATGTTTCTCAACAAGTAAATTGACTGTGATTGATTAAAGTATGAAATTATGATGTGAAATATGTCACTCTTGCATCTTTGTAGCTGGCAAACTGAGTCACATCTCAGCTGTTCCTGAAGAACATGCACTTCGATCACATATTATGTTATTGCTTTTATAGTGTAGTAGTAAGATGTAGGATTGTCTGGCGTGGAGGCCAGGCAATCCTAATGTAGTAGTAACATGTAGGCGATCACTTTGCCTTTTTATTTATTTATATAAAGTTAGAGGTTACAGAATGATAAGCAATCTCTTTAACCTGATTTCATTGTGCTCTTTATGCAGCTATGACCTGCACAGTTCTGAAGCAAAAAGAAATGCAACAAAAAGAAAGAAAAGGTATCTAGACATTCTTTCAACACTTTTCTTCGCCATGCTTTTAATTTATCCATTTAGTAATGTTCTTTTCTAGGATACAAGGAAAAATCTGTGGGGTAAACATGTGTATGACCATATGGATCCATGATTAGTATCATTCTTTTCCTTTTCTTTCTCTTTGGAGCAAAGTGATTTGGTAGAGCTCTTTTTCTTTTCCTTCTTTTTTGAGCAAAGTGTTTTGGGGAAGTTCTTTTTTTCTTAGCTTATTACAGCCAAGATAAATCTGAGTATGATAGTCAACAGAATGATCTTCCTGATATCTTTCATTCATATGTTTTTGACTGGATGATTATCATACAAAGAATTCTCTAATGTGTATATATATATTTTTTTTGTTTGTTTGTTACTCAGGAAAGAGTATGAGAAGTTGAGGAGACAGTGCCGTCATATTACTAAGCCATGTGATAAGGCCAACAAAGAAATGAAGGGAATAGGCGAAATAAGTAATGCAGAAAGCCCCATCTATGACGAAGACCCCGAATCTCCTGCCTCTGAAGGAGAATTGGGGGCCAGGCCCTCCTCCATCTCCATCTGGGGTGATGACCCAGATGATTGCAACGCAGACCAAAGGTTGCAGGATGAAGTCTCTGTGTCCAACTTCAGCAATATGGAAGAAAACAGCGGGATCACTCAAATTGATCCATCTACAATGGAGACAGAATCCTCCGACACTGAATCCTCTGATGAAGATGAAAATGACAACTTGCCAACAGAAGAGAGCATCGAGACCGATCCAAAATTCACTAGAACAGCTTCAATTAAGAGAGGTAATTTCTTTGAATCTAATCGAACGCAGGAGGATTTCACAACATGGCAGCGCATCATTCGTATAGATGCTCTCCGAGCCAATGCAGAGTGGGTCATATATTTCCCGACACAAGCACAAGTCTCTGAGGAGAAGGCTCACCAGTCTGCTTTAGCAGTTGGACTAAAAGACTACGACCACTTGGAGCCGTGCATGATCTACCATGCCGCCCGTCTGGTTGCCATACTAGAAGCCTATGCACTTTATGACCCAGAGATTGGCTACTGCCAAGGGATGAGTGACCTCTTATCGCCCATAATTTCTGTGATGGAAGAAGACCATGAGGCCTTCTGGTGCTTTGTAGGGTTCATGAGGAAAGCCCGTCACAATTTCAGGCTCGACGAGGTGGGCATTACTTGAGACAGCTGAGCATGGTCTCCAGGATCATCAAGTACAAGGACTCACACCTGTATAGGCACCTAGAGAAGCTGCAAGCCGAGGATTGTTTCTTCGTGTACAGGATGGTTGTGGTGATGTTCCGGAGGGAGCTGAGTTTCGAGCAGACATTGTGTTTGTGGGAGGTGATGTGGGCAGATCAAGCAGCAATCCGAGCGGGGATTGGGAAGTCAGTGTGGGGAAGGATTCGATTGCGTGCTCCGCCGACCGATGACTTATTGTTGTATGCCATTGCTGCCAGCGTCCTACAAAGGCGGAAACTGATCATAGAGAGGTACAGCAGCATGGATGAGATACTGAGATCGTGCAACAGCATGACCGGGCAGCTCGATGTTTGGAAACTGCTTGACGATGCTCACGATCTTGTTGTGACTCTGCATGACAAGATTTAGTTGCATCAGGATCATCTTGATCCTTTTGTTTCTCATTCAAATGTTACATGAGATTATTCTTTCTCCTTTCTAAGTGATGGAGGAGCAATGTGGCATTGTTGTTGTCATGGTAATTGAAAATTAGGAATCTGTGACTCACCTGGAAATGCCACCAAGGATGTTGTCAACTTATTTCATTCAATGTTATACCAGTTATGAAAGTTTCTCTCTATTTCTAATCTGAAGGAAATTGTTGTCTGGTGGATAAGAATTTGCAACTATTTTTATATAACCAGTGATGAAAGTAACAACTATTAATCCCTTTAAAAATAGTTTCTTTCCTAATAATCCCTCTGAATAGAGGTATTAACTTCTTATCTATTTATACATCTCTTAATTATTTGAAGAATTTGTTTATTATCCCTTTTAGTTTTGACGGTCCACAAAAAAAATTATAAAAACTTATGAAGGAAAAATCAACTGACTGTTTAGAGGGACTGCTGGAAAAGAAAAGCTTTTAATCCCTGTTTAATATTTAATCAACCTCACAAAACCTTTGGCAATTTTGAGTTAAAAGGGATGGTTTTTTCTTTATTATTATTATTATTATTATTATTATTATTATTATTATTATTATTATTATCTAATGAAACAACAATTACATAACTCGAGCTCGAAATTAGCTTAAATAAGTTTGTTCCAGTTGGGCTTGATTTTAATTTCAAAAGCTCGAGCTCGGCTCGATTTAACTTGAAATTAAGAACTCAATTATAATTTTGAAAGCTCAATTTTGGCTCGATTTAGCTCGAAATTAAGAGCTCGAATATAATCTTGAAAGCTGAGCTTGGCTTGATTTAGCTCAAAAAACACTTATTTATATATTAATATTAAATATTGAGCTTTATAACCGAGCTCGACTCGGCTCGAAATTGAAGCTCAAGCTTGGCTCAAAAACTTGAAATTCCAAGCTGTCCTCAAGACTTTACTGAGCCAATCTCGAGCTGTTCATGAACAACTTCATCATTTAACAACCTTACTCAAATTTCATATTTTATAACTCAAAGCTTTTTTAAAAATTTTTATTTAAATATTTCTCTTGCAAGTGCTTTTGAAAGTAAATAAAACACTCCGTTTGGACAAATCATAGTTTTATTCAAAAGTGAAGATATATTTACCAGAAATAATATCAAATGCATTTTAATCTTAGTAGTGTTTTTTGCAAAATACACCTGCTCAATCTTTTAATTTTTTTTTAAATAACTTTTTTATACTTTTCAGAAGTAAAAGCAAACAGTTGACAAATAACCAATAAATGGTTAACATATAAAATAAATATTTTTACTTGAAAAGCAAAAAAATAAACCCAAATTGACCTATAGTTGCATCTTATTAGTACTTGCAGCTTAAGTGCTTAACTTAACTTGCAGGTAGAATAACCAAAGCAATTGGAGTTTCAAGAGTTCATGAGATATTAGATCCTAACAAAGCACAAAACAAAGTAATACAACACTGTTCTGACAGACCAAGGGAAGCTGGTTCACATATATATGAATCTCTCAAGACTCTTGAGCTTTTTCAAAGAACAAAGCAGCTACTCTACCTTGGTGAAGTGCCGAACAGCGAAGGCTAAGCCCAAAATCATGATGGGCACAAGGAATTGCAATATCTTGATCACAAAATCAGAGGTCTTGTCGGGGTTGTAGGCTGCTTGTTGAGGTGGAACATACACACGCTTTTTAGGGATAGTTACCGCATCAATCTCACCAATGTAGTACTTGTGCATCATGTCCCTCGCTGAATCGCTGTGGCCTACATCCTCAAAATCATTGGTAGCATCCTTTCCTGCAAATTCATCAAGATTCAGAACATGAGCAATTGGGTTTTGGTGCCTATTCGCTTAACGTCATTTGGTCCATTTGAAAATAATCAAAGTAAATCAGAAGTCGGTAAAATTTTTACCTGTTGCTGCGAGCAAAACTTCATCACCACCAGGATGATCATCCATGAAAGGAGTGACATCGTACACCTGAACATGAAAATTTCATGTAATCCGTTGATTTATTTCACAAGACACCAAATCATATTAATTAACTGCAATAGCATAACATTGATCATGCTAAATACTGTGAAACTTGCAACTTTGAATAATCTTAACAAGAAACTAAAACCTAAGCAATTTGCAAGAAATGAACAATGTTTATGTTAATGGTAAGGCCTTTCTTTATGGTCCTTCAAAAATCACAATTTATTAGATTAAAAAATTAGTGCCCTCTATCTTTGGCATATATTTTAAGAATTCGTTCACGATTTTCACAAAAAGACATTACACTTCATTTTAAACGCATTGCTCAATTTTTTATTCTCCCAACCTGAAATTCTTGTAAAGGATAAGAATATTTTTGTAAAATAACTTGTATCTAACAGTTTCAACATGACTTAGAAACATTCTTCAACAAAGGTTAGATTATGACCCATGCTGCCATAATCAGATTACATTCAAACATCTGCAGTTTACACAAATCTTGATAACCAAGCCTGAAGAGAACAACAGAAGCATAACTTTCGATAGTTATGGGATTAAGAAGAAACCCAGCACATTGAAACAACAAAGAAATTGCCTAATCCTTATACTGATAAAAGAAAAGAGCGCACCAGAAGCACCAACACAAGTACGGAAGGTTAAAATATTATAAAAACCAATCCATCATATTTAATGAAGGCCCAGACACCTTTGCACCAACTTTTTCAAAAGCTAACTTATTTGCAGAAATATATCATAAGGGCCAGCTCATACACTTACAACAAGTAGTGGGATGCTCCCAACAAGTCACCAGTACTCTCAAATGAACATCCCATTTATGTTTCTTTCTATTCACATTTACAATTGCCATTATCATTGCATCTATAAACAGAATGTCTGTGAATCTTCATATAAATAATTTTACATTGGTTGCACTTTTTGTTCAAAGAAGTTTAAAGCACTTACAAAAGACAATCTATTCTAAAAAGATTCTTATCAATCAAAGTTCCAAAAACCAATACTTGTTTCTTTTTATTCATATTTATGATTGCAATTACCATTGCATCTATGCACAGAATGTCTGTGAATCTTCATATAAGATAATTTTACATTGGTTGCACTTCTTGTTCAAAGAAATTTAAAGCAGTTACAAAACACAATCTATTTTAACAAAATTCCTATCAATCAAAGTTTCAAAAACCAATAATTGTAAATAGAATACAATACAGAGGGACAAGCACATATTGATCTAATGAAACGATTTCCCCTCAATCAAAACACACTATCAAGACCAGAATAACAAATCAACATCATACTACACAGACAAATCTATTACAGAAGAGGCAGAGCATGAAATCAGGGCAAGGAACACAAAAAGCCCAAACCAAATGCAAAGTAACTCCAACTCTCAAGATCCATGTCAAAACAACATCTTTCACATACAAATACATAAAAAAGGGGAACTTTTCAGGAGACGACGATCAGAACAACAAAACCACTACAGCACAGAACAAGTGAAGAATCAATAAGCAAGCAACAAGACAAAAGCAAAGCTGTAAATCCCTCTCCCACATCCAAGATCCATATCAAAGACTCAAAAAGACCACATTTTTCCCGCAGATAAAGATGAAAGGAAGGACCTTTCCGGAGATGATGAGCCAACAATCCTTGGTCTGGTTGTGCTTGGAGACCTCCTCAAAGTGGAAAATTTTCTGATCGCTGGCCATCCCTGTCTTCCAATTATCCAAAGATCAACCTCACATCACAGAATCACCACAAAATTAGGGATTTAAAAGCAAGAAATTTACCAGAAATAGAGAAGAAGAAATATCACTCAGCCCCGCGATGGAGAAGCTCTCTCTGGAGGCGAATGTGAGCGGCCTTTTGGATCCTTTTGATGGTCCTTTTTCCCCATGGGGTTCTATTTCGTTGACCTGTACCTAGTTTATTTACCAAAATACCCTTATCTTTTTCAGAAATTCCTTTCAGGTATATTTATGTATTTATTATTTTTCCTAATCTTAAAATAAAAGATGAAATTACAAACTTAAGTGCCAAAAAAACAATTTAACTTGGATATCTATCAAAGATGGAGTATTAGATAATTTTAATTTTAAATTAAATTTAAAAAAAACAGAAAATTGGATTGGAATTCTAGAATTTTCTCTGAATTTTAGATTTTTTAATTTTAAAAATCTAACTAGATTATTAAGGAGCTAATTTTATTTTTATTTTTAAAAAAAATAAAAAAAAGATTTATATTTTTGAAGTTTTTTGAATTTTATTTTTTTTTTAATTTTAAAAATTATAATAACTAATGATCTGTTTTAAACCTGTGGTCACATTTGAGTAGTTATCAAGTGATATAAGTTATGATTATCTCATGTAATTATTTTTATGAAAATCATTAGCAATATAGGGATATTTGTTATTATATAACTATTATTTTTAAAAATTCTGAGCAATGTGAGAGGGCCATTTGCTAGTATTATTCTAAAATTTTATGATTTATATAATTAACTATTTATATAATCAACATGACTTTATATTATATTTTATTTACCTCGTCAAATTTTAATGTGTGTTTGTTTTCATGCTATTGTTGAAATGTCAAAAGTTATCATATTTATATATATTGAAATGTGGCAGCTGACTGTGATTTTAAATTATTGAAATGTAATAATATCAATCTTTCTTTCTCAACTACAAGGATGAGATTGGGTATTACTTTGACAAAAATGAGTTTTATGAAATATTAAATCATGTGATTCATGTTTTTTTTTCTTTATTTAAAAAACATGAATTTAAGTCTCCACCAACCACAATTCCACCAAACCAAAGATGGAAAGGTTTATTTGGTCAGGGGTGGGTGGTAGGTGGTACCGTGGTACCCACAGATTTGCTCAAAAGTTGTACAAGTTGAATTCTCTGTCACTATTTTATTATTATTATTATTTATTTTTTTTGATATAAAACAATAATTATTGTACCAGACACCAACTCTGAATTCAAGGATGAGACATCACAAAAACGGAATAAAAATAGACGGATGCGTTCGGTTCCTTACCCATCCTCCACGATTCACATGTCTTGTGTAACATGCTCCACACCAGGTAGGGTTTTATATAACCTAAGACTAATTTTATCTTAATAGGTAATTAATTAAAAATCCCTTACACTGTTTACTTTTTCCCTCAGGGTCCTTGGGGGTGTGTATAGGGGTTTAATGTAATAGTATTTTGGGTGTATGTGTTTTGGGTGAAAAATAATACCAAATATTATCAGTGATTAATAAATAATTTTCCCCTTATCTTAATTTGAATGAATGTTATTTGTCCATATTTTTTTTAAAAAAAATTGTTTGATAAAGGAATCCGTCAACTTTAGGATAATTTATATCTATTTAATATTGAGACCTTAAATTATATTAATTTGGAAAAATTTTACTAAACTACCATATAGTTTGACTTTATATTAATTTGAGACTTGTGGTTTAATTTATGACATTTTAGTACCATGTAGTCTAATCCATAAGCAAAAATGCGTCAAAACGCGGTTAATATTTGCTGACGTGGCATAAAAATTCAGAAAAAAATTAAAAAATAAATGAGAAAAACCTATAAAAACCATAGAAAATTGCTTAAATTTCAAAATAAATAAATAAAATAAAACCTTTATAACCCCCCAAAAAAACTTCAACAAAAATCCGTAATCCATAAAATTTGGAAAAATAAAATAAAATAAACTTAGGAATTTCCCCCCCAAAAAAACCCACTAAACTCTTCTAAAAAACAGAAAAATATGAAAAATTTGTAACAAGTGCAGAAAATCCTAAAAAACCTAAAAACCTAGAAAAAATTGTAAAATGTCTAGAAATTTCACAAATTAAATCCAAAAAAAATTCTCATTTTGCACAAAATTCCAGAATATTTCATAAATTTTCCAAAAATCCCAAAATATCAATAAATAAATAAATAAATAAGAACCCAAAATCTCTATATAAACTTCAGATTTTTTTTTTCATTTATCTAATTTATTAATTTATTTTACAATATTTTGGATTTTTAAAGATTGTGTTTTTTGGTAATTTCCTTAATTTATTTAAGATGTTTTTAATGTATGGGATTTTTTTTCATAAGTTTTTCAGAAGTTTTCCTTTTTATCCCCTTTTTTGTGCTTTTCTTTTTTTTTTAATTTTTTTTTTGAATTTTTTAGGCCATGTCAGCAAATATTAACGGGGTTAAGCCTTTTGGCACCTTTTTGCTCACGGATTAGACTACAGGGTACTAAAATGCCACAAATAAAACCACAAGCCCCGAATTGATATAGAAGCAAACCACATGATAGTTTAGTGAAATTTCCCCTATTAATTTATGTCACAGCTCATGAATCTATTAATGGTTGTTTAATACTGATCAATGGGTATGCTGGGGTTATATTAGACATAAGAGGGGACTTAGATAAGGGGACCCACTTTCTCCCCTCCTCTTTGTCCTGACAGCTGACAAGCTAACCTCCATGATCACGAGAGCAACCAGGGGAAACATATACAGAGGCATTCGACATGGGGACGAGGAGGATGACGAGATAACATCACTACAATATGCTGATGATCTCTTGGTCTTTAGCTTAGGAAACCTCAATTACATGAGAACCCTGAAACTTATATTCTATGTCTTTGAGCGACTTTCGTGACTCCATATATATCAACTACTCCAAGAGTCATCTAGTCCCCTTCAGAATGGACACGGCAAGGGAAGAGGCTCTAGCCAATACCATCAACTGTCAGAGGAAAGAATTACCAATAACCTATCTGGGTATCCCGATATCGGGTCGGAAACCCAGGTGACCAGATTGGGACCAGCTCTTGGACAAAGTTCAAAGAAGGATTGAAACATGGAAGGGGCGGCTTCTATCAATGGCAGGTAGAATCACCCTTATCAATACGGTCATATCTGCTATTCCTAATTACTGGCTCACAATATACAAATTACCGGATTTGGTTATCAAGTGCATTGAAAGCCTTGGAAAAGATTTCCTCTGGCACAGACCAGAACTACAGGGGAAAACGTACAGGCTTGTCAATTGGCAATGCATTTGTAGGCCATGGAGGGTGGGGGATAGTGAACCTCAGAAGCTTCAACATGGCCATTCTCTACAAATGGTGGTGGAGGCTTCTTAGTGTGGGTAGGCTAGCATATGCAGGAAAATTATTTAGAACAAATGCTTCAGGAATTCCTACCTCAACCCACATAAGAAGATACCAACAAGAGCATCTCATTTCTGGAAGGGAGTCGCGAAGCAGTGGAGATTGGTGGAAATAAGACTTACGATCCAGAGAGAAACGCCGAGTTGCTTATTCCCAACTCTGTTGGACTTTGCAATGGACCAACATTTATCACTCAAGGAGGCAAGAGGCAATTTGGCACAAGATCGCCTAATACTAAGCCAGGGTCCACTAACAAGCGAAGGAACTCGAGAACTAAGGGATGATGCCAAATGGTGGAATCTAGAGGCCAACGGGATTTTCTCAGTCAAATCCCTTAATAAGTTCGTGATAGATAGCAAGATAAGAAGCTCATTCCCAAATGGCCTATGGAAGCTACTATGTCAAATGGAGATTAAGCTCTTCGCATGGCTGGAAATGGATAACAAATTACTCATAGTGGATAATCTAGCAAAGAGGAACTGGAGGGGGATTCACACTCAATGTTACCTGTGCAATGAAAAGGATGAATCAATGCAACATCTGCTAATCACATGCCCATTCACAAGACAAATCTTGCTACAATATTGTTCCATGTTCAACTTAAATACACATCCTTAATCAACAAGGGATTTGTGGGGTCACACTAGCCTGGGGAAGAATCTACATAAAGAAGAGAGAATGGGGTGGGACACATGATCATGGCCATAACACAGGAGCACCTAGCAGGAAAGACATCAACGATGTTTCCACAACAAATTAACAACACGTTTGCCTTGGTATTATTCAGGAGATTGCTTTTCTATTGTTAGCTTGGATGGATGCAGCAACTGCAGCCAAGAAACTAAAGCTGGGATCAATGGAAGCCATTGTCCGTAAATCTTACCGGAGTAGTCCGATAAGGGAGAAAGGGAAAGGGAAAGGGGAAGGGGAACCCATGTGGACCCCCATGTATCAACCGCAATGTTTCAATTTAAATGAATGTGGTTTATCCACTTTACTCAAAAAAATAAAAATAAAAAAATAATGGTTGTTTAGTCCTTCTTGGTTTATGATGGTTTAAAACTTAATTCAATTAAAGTTTAATTATTTAAAAAATTAGTATTTTGTTAAAATTTGTGAATTTAGTTGTTTGACATTGATTTGAGTTTATAGTTCAAATGTGATGTTGTTTTTAGGGTTATACTTGTCTGTATTTAGGGTCAGTTTAAGTGAATTTTTATTATTATTATAATTTATGAGATAATATTCGAAAACAAATACAATGATAAAAATGAATTTTAATGGTTAAATAGGTACATGACCTTTTTTTCACTATTTATAAAATTTAGGGGCACCTTTTGTGAAATAAATTAAAATCTTGGCAAAAATTGATTTGATATTCATCTTTTTATAATAACTATTATCATATCTATTTAAAAATATTAATTGGTGTTAATATTGGTGTGATTTGCTTATGTGTCCAAAAATCAGAGCTGATCACAGTGGAATCCATGTAAAAGAGGACCATGACGTTAAGACCCACCAACCGCGTCTCCTGAGTCCTGAGGGCAAAATTTGACAATATCCAGGAATAAAAGAAGAGTTTGTAGCAGGGTTACCATACCCTCCATATATATATATATAGATATATATATATATAGTGTGATTGAAAACTCAATTTGAATACTTCACAGAAATTTACAAATAAATACTGAAATTCAGCATAACATCCACATGAAACCAAACAGAATTACTATTCAAATAAAAAAAAAACAAAAAATGGACCAAATTTTGACTGTTCACTAAACATCAGAAACTGAAAACCATGACATAAAGAGGAATTTTCCCAACATATTTCAGATCATCCGCCTACAAATCTCTTGTTCTTCAAATTTTCAACTCTTCATTTACTTCATTTATCCTGCCGACAGAAAAGAGAGACTTAATATACATTTGATCATCATCAACTAAATTATAAAAATTGACGATCATTTTGAAAAGCTCAATTACCTCAACCAACAAGACTAATCTTTTCCATATCTTGCAGTACTATAGATTCAGGATGTATCTTCTTCTTCAACACCTTAGTAATCAGCTAACAATCACAAACAATATGTCGATCAAGTATTCTATATTTGATTGGTTCTTTATATAGTTGTATATATAAAATACGAAAACTACCTTTTGAGCTTTCTTGGTTGAGCTAATTTTAGAAGTGTCTTTTGTCTTTGTCAGTTTTTCTTCCTTGGACTTTTCTCATCGACAATCTTCTTGTTGAGCTTCCACTTACTTGCAATGTAGTTTGTTTTTGCCGTCTTTTCTTTCCACGGGACTGATGCTTTCTCCAAGGGAAGATCCGCGGCGGCGAAGAGCTCGGCGAGCGTAGTTCTTTTACTCTCCTTCTTCTCTTTGTCCTCCTTCAGTAATGGTTCAGTCATGTGTTCTTTATGAGAATGCTGGTCATTCTTCACTTCTAATGTCATCAACACCTCCACATTGCTCTTCTTCTCTTCATTCTCCTTCAATCTAGTTGATTGTTTAGTGACAACAAGTGGGAGCACTGACACTTTAACTTCTTGTTCTTCTTGTTCTTGTTTTTTATATTGTTGATCATGATCTTTCTCATCATCCTCATAATATTCTTGGTGTTGATCATCAATTATCAAAGAGTTGGAGTTGTTATCAATCCCGAGTGTGCCGATAGTGAGGATTCGATCAAGAACATTGTTAAGTAGCAAAGCTTCATCAGCTTCATTCTCTTTCACATGATCACTGAAAACATCTGAAATTCAATAATAAAAAGTTTAGACAGTGAGAATTAACAACAACATCAACAACACATGAACAAGCTATATACCTGGTTGCTGTTTGTGTGGAACCCTAGAGTATACAACACTAGGGTTAAGAAGCTTCCTGTGCATCCAGTTGAAGAACTGTGAAATTAAGATATATATCAATATATAACCAAGTTAATAACATGAGAATTAATGAAGCAGTCTATCTCTTGATCATAGACAACTCACCTTCATGGTAATGAAGCAGCTGTCTATCTCTTGTTCTTGTTGATCTATAAGAGAGTGTGTGAGGGGGTGGTGGTCTTATAGCTAGAGAAAGCACCAACATGGTGGCCCCTTGGATTAGTTGGCAATGGCTTGGATGGATTGGAATTGGACCATAAAGGATTCCTTTCTTTCCTATGGATCCATTATTTCTGCTTAATCAGCAGTATACATGTCCTTTCCAACTGAAAAAGATTTTAAAGATCACAAGAAGTTCAAGTTTAATTACTACACTCTTTTGATTAATAGTATAGTTTTAGTTAAAGTTAGGGTTAGGGTTTAGTGTTTAGGATGTTTGTGAATGATGGAGAGAACAGACTGGCAGATAAGAGTGGTAAAGTGAGGAGGGGGGCCAAAAGGAAGACAGAAGTACGTGCATGAAAAGTTAGAGGGTGGCCATGCATGAGAGGAAGAAGAGAGGTAGCAAGAGTAGTGCCTTTGGCACATCAAAGCTTGCCATCATAACATGCTCAACACGGCCTGCAGGTGAAGGAGAACATCATCTTTCTAACGTGTCATTCACTCAAAGTTCCTCATATCACGCCACATGTTTAGATCCTAGGGTTAATTATATATGTCCCAATTCAAATAATTGTAAAATTTTCTTTCTTAAATAACTCCCTTAGATGCTGATCCCTAAGATTATTTTTGGAAGTAGCTTAAGGCTATCCTAAAGTTAAGTACTGTTGTTATTGCTTTCAAAACAATTGATGTAGGCGAGAATGCTAGTTTATTGAGGCTAGGATGGTTCATGGTTCGAAGAAGAATCTCCTGGATATGAACCATAAAAGAAAATACCTATTGTTGTCTATAGTGACAATGTAAATTTGATTGAGGAATAAGTAGGAAGGAACCAAAGGACCATTGGTCTAACGATATCTCAGGTCCCGTGTGTTGGATAATTCCCTTGATTGAGCATGCTTTTATGTTCGAGTCCACGCCCTCGTAAATGGGGGAAGCAATTTGGGTAATTCACTTGGTGAGCACAAAGCTCCCAATTAAGTTCGAGTCCCCACATTTGTACGCGCACGGTGAGGGGTCAAGGGTGCTAGTCACCTAAGGCTACGTCCCTTGACACGCCCTATGAGGCGGTTTTTATGGCCTATGTCAAAAAAAAAGTAGAAGGAAGAGCAAACAAAAGTACAATTGAAGGAGATGAAGGGGTAGGGATTAACTAATGGTGTAATACCAAATTTAGTTGCTCTATTATACTGATTTGTGACTTTAGGTCCCTCTATTATAATTTGAGTCTTTTTGGTCCCTATACTTTCACGATTTAAAAATGTCAGCCCCTAAAGGTATATTTAAAGACCTGTTTAGCTCCTAAAGTTAACGAAGAGAGGGTGACTGACATTTCTTAATCGTGAAAGTAGAGGGACCCCCAGGGCTCAAGTTATAATAGAGAGACATAAAGTCACAAATCGGTATAATAGAGGGACTAAATTGGGTATTACACCTTAACTAATATACGTACTAAATTTTGTAGTGTTTCTACCAGGGCAGTGCCAACGACAAGTAAAAAATCAAGTCCATCAAATACAACCAAATAATCTAGTATGAGTTCTTTCTCTTATTCTTTATGAAGATTCTCTTCGATAGAAAGCTGCTTCTAGTGCTCAAATTGGTAAATTTACCTTTCTGTTAGCATTGTGTTATAAGTAAGCAACATAGACTGAAGTTTAACACACACTTGATACAATGAGTAAATGCATTTTAGATTTGATTCATTCTGATGTATGGGAATCACCAGAATGTTTCTAGGTGGAGCAAAGTATTTCGTGTCTTTTATTGATTATTACTCTGGGAGATGTTTTGTGTATCCAATCAAGAAGAAGTCAAATGTGTTTCTAGCATTCAAAGACTTCAAATGCATGTGAAATTTGAATTTGGGAAGAAGATCAAGTGCTTGATCGAGGACATATAATGGAAAGGAGTATATAGACGACGAGTTTCTTGCTCTTTGTAAGTGAGAATGTATCAAAAGATAGTTCATGGTCACATACACACCTCAGCAAAATGGAGTGGCGGAGCGTGCGGATGATCAGAACTTTTGCAGAAAGAATGAGAGTTATGTTGAGGACTGTAGGTCAACCTAACTCTTTTTGGGTAGAAGCAGCCAAAATCGCATGATATGTGATAAATTGGTCACCATCAATGACAATTGAATTAAAGACGCCGATGTAGATGTAGACTGGTAAGAAGGCAAATTACTCTACTTTACATTTATTTGGATGCCCTGAGTACAGGATATATAATACCCAAAAAGAACAAAGTTGGATCCAAATCCAAGAAACATACATTTTAGGGTATGCTGACAGAGTGAAGAGGTATCGCCTGTGGGATCCCACTACCCACAAGGTTATTGTTAGCAGGGATGTGAGTTTTGGAGAAGATCAACTATAACTGAAATATGGAAATGATAGCACGTTGAAGGTTTAGAGACTATACAACTGTACACGTGGAAAGTAATCACATGTAAGAAACTCTAGATTCTTCTGAAGCACCACCAGAGTATGAGGTACAAGGTGCAATCAAATCTGAAGCACCAGAAGTTCATTGATCAATTCATAAGAGAATGCAACCAGCTTGGCACACAAATTATGTTATGGAGAGCAATATTTCATGATTGTCTTTTAACATAGGATGGAGAGTTCTCAACTTTCCATAAAGCTCTAAGCAGCTCAGATGCTTTTCTGTGGATGACAACAATGCATGAAGAAATTGAAGCTTTATACATAAACAAAACATGGGAACGGGTACCATTACCACATGGAAGAAAAGATATTGGTAACAAATGGGTCTACAAGATCAAGCCAGATAGCAATGATCAAGTGGAAAAATATCCTGCAAGATTGGTAATAAAAAGATATGCTCAGAAAGAGGGTATTGATTTCAACGAGATATTTTCTTCGGTGGTTTGACTTACAACTCTGTCAGAGTAGTCCTGCCCATGTGTGCTACATTTGACTTACATCTAGAGTAGTTGGATGTAAAAACTGTATTTCTTCATGGAGAGCTTGAAGAAGAAATTTATATGCTCCAACTAAAAGGTTTTTCTAAAATAGTCGAGGAGAACTTGGTTTGCAGATTGAACAAATTTCTATATGGTCTCAAACAGGTGTAGAGATGTTGGTACAAGAGATTCCATTCCTTCATTATTATCCTTGGATACAACAAACTTAGTTTAGACCATTGTACACACTACAAAAGGTTTGATGGTGGTAATGACTTTGTTATCTTATTGTTGTAATGTGGATGATATATTGGTAGCATATCCCAACAAAGATTGAATCTAAGAATTGAAAGCACAATTGGCTAGGGAGTTGGATATGAAGGACTTGGGATCAATAAACAAGATTCTAAGGAGGAAAATTCACTGAGATAGAAATAACAGGAAGATTTGTTTTTCCCATAAGAATCACTTCAACAAGATCTTTTAGCGCTTCAACATACAAGATTACAAGCCAGTCTCTACCAAACTTCCTGTTAATTTCAAGCTATCATCAAGTATGTGTCCTAGCATTAAAGTATAGATTTCTCGAGTACCATATGCATCAGTAGTGGGAAGTTTATAAATGTTCACTATGATATGCACAAGACCATTCGTTGCACAAGTAGTGAGAATGATTAGTCAATTTATGGAGAATCTTGGTGGAGAGCATTAGAATACCGTGAAGATTATGATATACATCAGAGGAACCTTAAATCTTGCATTATGTTAGGAAATCTAAATTTACTATCAAGGGCTATATGGATTTAGATTTTGAAAGGGATCTCAACAAAAGCAAATCCACTATAGGTTATGTGTTTACACTTGTAGGAGGGGCTACATGCTGGGTTTTAAAACTGCAGACTGTTGTGGCTCTATATACAACAGAAGTAGACACACATGGCGGCTACACATGCTAGTAAGGAAGCATTCTGGATTCAAAGGTTATTAGCGGAGCTTGGGCATAAGCAGGAAATGATTGCTCTATTTTGTGACAATTAGAGTGCCTTGCACATTGGAAGGAATCTAGCTTTTCATACCGGACAAAGTTTTATTGGTTTAATACCTTTTTATTCGATAAGTAGTGGAAGATGATAGTGTGGATATGCAAAAGATTCACACCGATGAGAATCTAGCAGATGTTATGACCAAGCCGATTAATAATGACAAGTTTGTATGGTGTAGATCCTGTGTAGTCTAACAAAGACGTAAGCAAACATGGAACTGGAAGGAAGGATGAAGATATTATTAAAAATGACTTCAAGTGGGACAAATGTTTAGGAAGCTTTGTGGGCGTGTCAAAACGTAGGCTTGAAGAATGGAGAGCAATGTTTGAATGATTGCATGGTAAATATTGAAGGTTAATGGTGATTTGCCTTCAAGTGGGAGATTGTTGATATTGGGTGCATATGGCCTATTTGGGTCTATTTAATTTGGGTGAAGCCAAATCCTAAAATGTTGGTTGAGTTAGTAATTTACTCAGGCCTATTTTCAACATAGGATTAAGTTTGATCCAAAAGTTGAGAATGACTCATATTCAAACTAGGGTTTTGGTCATACTTTGATTAGAATTCGAGATAGACTCTAATCAAATTTGGTTTAGAGACAGATATTTCAGTCCTATCCTTATCAGAATAGAAGTTGTCTCTAGAGAGTTATAAATAAGGCTCTAGTCTATTCAATTGTAACAAATATATAGAGAGAGTGTTGTAATTTGTGTTTTGAAATAGTGAAATCCTCCCGCACTTGCCAAAATATTTTCTTTTTCTCAGTGTTACTTTAGTTGTGTGTTAGCTTTTCCTCTTTAATTCTCTAACACCTTTTAATAGGCCTTAGCTTGACCCTTCTATGATGGCTCAAACTAACATCTACCTGCAATTTCTTAATTTGGCTATATCTTTGATCTCAACCTACATTAATACACAAGTTATCTTTTATATTGTTTTATCTATATGAGCAACTAATATAGAGGAGGTGGCTATCCTATTTTTGAAACTCCACTTGCATGTGCGCATCTATGTAGGTCTTCACTCTCAATTCCCATAATAGGATTCAAACAAGGCAAAAATGACCCATACAGTTATTCTACTTATACCTTGTCCTAAATCTTATCTTATCATTTCTAGTAGCTAGGAGGTTCAAAGGTCGCGACGTTATTCACAACTCTTAGATTTGACCCCATGACAATATTTTACATCAATCCCTTCTTTACCAGTGGATATAGTTAGCAGTGCTAGCAAATATTACCATCACATCTGGGAATGTCCCTGAACTGTTGATTTTACAACTAGATTGGAGGAGAATCACCATGGAACTCTGGCCATCCCTATGACCACTAATCAGGGGAAACATGACCTCAGTGGCTAGAGCAAAATTACAATTTGAATAAGGTTCAAGTATCCTGCGGCCTAGGCCATTGATTATGAAAGGAACAACTGCTTACGGCCTACTACGCCAATCCCCAGAACAAATCCAACACTCCAGCTAGGATAGCAGGTCATGGAAACTAAAGATATTGCAAGACTTCACAATAAAGTCACTCTACATTTTTATTGCAAATGGGGGGATTAGGAGTGATTTGTCAAGAACCTTATGGAAAAATCTCATGCCTATTAAAGATAAAACTTTTTTCTTGGTTAACGTGAGATAACAAAATCCTTACACTTGACAATCTCACAAAAATTAAAAAGAAAGCCGTACGACCTATTTCTTTTGTGAAGAGGAGAAGACGGTCACGCACCTACTACTCGTGTACCCCTTTGCGGAGAATATTTGGAGGTATTTTGTTAACCTCTTTGGGATATCGACGGCACCTAGAACAATACAAGATTTATGGACCCCAGTTCCATCACCAAAATGGTGAACAATCTACTTCATAGGGGGTAGGAATTGCTAACCATGACAATTGCATGGAATCTATGACTAGAAAGAAACCGATGATGTTTTCCAGGTAAACAAAATATTTACTTAAAACTAATCCAAGAAATTGAGTTCCTAACAATTTCATGGTTTAATGCAGTGAGTGGGGCCAATAGGACAGAGATAGAAGTAGCAAAGTCACAGGTAAAGCAAAGTTTGGCATTCATGTAGAACCACCCACAACCCATAGGCGACGAGGCCTTTCAGAATGACACAATGGGGGAGGTGGGACCAAGCTCTTGAGGCTCAACAAGGAGCACTCTTCTACAATGTTTTCTGGATTCTATGCTTTATAATGTGAGTAATGATGCAATCTGAGAATTTAATACTTATAAATATTATAAATAAACATGGTTCATCCATTTTTACAGAGAGAGAGAGAGAGAGAGAGAGAGAGAGAGAGAGAGAGAATAGTGGATATATAATTGCCAACTAGTTCAGAACTACACTTTAATGATGTTTCAAAGTCTATTTCCTTTGTTTTTGCTTTAATATAACAAGAAGAAAATTAAGAGAATATATTTTGTTCACTTTTACTGATTGTTTAAAAGTATATATAGGTATTAAATCCTTTGAGAATAGGAACAACCAAACTAGAAAATAGGAACTAACTATTAACTATTGATTTGTTCTAAATCATTAATTAACAATAACAATTCGTTTCCCTTACTTTCTTCTTTTCTCTTTCTTTGGCCTTGTTTCAATGATAAAAGTGGATGAACCATATTCATTCATAGGTAAAAAAAGTACAGAGTACATATATAAGCGACCCATAGTGGGCATCATGTTGGGGGCCATAGTGACCCTCATATACAATAGTTGGACTACTCAGAAGCCTCTCCCTCCATGTGTCGGGGTCATAGTAAACCCCCAGGTAGGTGGACTAGTTAGAAGCCTTCCTCTGTATGTTGTTCTTCAATAGATTTTGCACATGGATCTCCCTGGTGAATGTCAGGCTTCTTTTTACGATGGACTTGATCGTGCAGTGACTTCGGCCGCTTGGTTCGCATGAATTGCATCAAACCAAGAGAGAATTAGGAAACCTATACCTCCAATTAGGAGGTACGTTGCATTCTGAATTCCATTGAGATTGAGCTCTAGCATCTTAATTTCTCTCTCTGAATCCTCTCTAAGCTCTCTCTCTCTCTCTCTCTCCACTCTTTCTCTCCTCTCCCTTCTGAGTCCCTGACTTGAGCGTCGGAGGCTCCCCCTTAAGCACGAGCGTTCAAATCTCCTTTCTCTACCGTTCTTTCTCCTAGAGAGGTTCGATCCATGAAGGTTGATCTCGAGAGGTGTTGATCCTGTAGAGTTAAAGGAACGCAACAGAGAAGTTGTCAATCTCAGCTGATTCCTTCCTCAAAATCATATGAAACACTATAACCGTCCCCGAATATTTTCACCCGTTAATCAAGATTTGCTCTAATATCTAAGAGGAGCAAATCTCCGCACCAACAATATATATTACATTTTAAGGTCTCACTTGAATTCATTTATTTTTGTTAATCCATGGACGTTATTTTATATTTTACGTTTCTATGATTAACTATGGTCCACATCTTTTTGGTTACCTGTTTTTGTTTGATTGCAGATTTTCCTTTCTCTGTCAGGTTTTTTTTTTTTTTTATTGGTTATGGTTCTCCACTTTAATTGAATTATAATTATAAGTTCACATTTTTAGGGTTTGATTGTCACTTGTCCTTTCCTTTCCTAGAATTAACTATCTAACATAAAGACTGACAAATAGTGAAAATAATATCATCATATACGTGGTATTGAATTATTGAGAAAGAGGAAAGAAAGTAATCTTGAGAAAAAAAATTAATCAATTGGAGATTTTGAACGGTACAATGTTTTAGCTGTGTGCAAACATTAGTACCACACCAACCATGGAGGGGCTTAAATATGAGGGACACATCTCCATTAGTAGTGAGACTTTTTGAGCTTGTCCCAAGAACAAAACCACTTGGGCTCTAGGTTTAGACCCAAGTGGACAATGTCACAACTAGTGTGGAGATGTGGGTGCTCTCGGTTCTAACAATTAGTATTAGAACTAGTTTCTCCCGTAGATGGTCCCCACTCCAGGTCCAATTAGATTCTAGCCAGTGTGGGTACGTAGAATCTCCGATCCCTAGTGCCGAACATGAAGAAGACATGGAGGGAGTTGGCTCTCGAGGTTCACGTAAGACGTGTGCTCGGGCACAATAACTCGATGGAGCAGCTCAGGCCATGTGGTCTGTAAAGATGTGGGTGCCTCCGGTCCTAACATTAACTAATTTACTCTAATCTAAATATAAAATACACAAAACTCACATCCCCCAAAAGCAATCACATACTATGATTATGTCATTAGGTGGTCCGATCTCACAAACATGCTAGTATTTTGAACCAAATAGGAATCTATTTTTCCAGTAAAAGAGTCGGCAAAACACTCTTTTTAAATGAATGGTCGAGAGTTCAAAACATTCGTTACCACAAAAAACATAGAAAAAAGAAAGGACAGGTTTGACTGAATTCTTTTTTTTTTTGAATTTAAAAAGCCCACTCCCGGTCCGATTAGATTCTAGCCGGTGTGGGTACGTAGAGTCTCCGATCCCTAGTGCCGAACATGGAGGAGACCTGGAGGGAGTTGGCTCTTGAGGTTCACGTAAGACGTGTGCTCGGGCACAATAACTCGATGGAGCAGCTCAGGCCATGTGGTCTGTAAAGATGTGGGTGCCTCCGGTCCTAACATTAACTAATTTACTCCAATCTAAATATAAAATACACAAAACTCACATCCCCCAAAAGCAATCACATACTATGATTATGTCATTAGGTGGTCCGATCTCACAAACATGCTAGTATTTTGAACCAAATAGGAATCTATTTTTCCCGTAAAAGAGTCGGCAAAACACTCTTTTTAAATGAATGGTCGAGAGTTCAAAACATTCGTTACCACAAAAAACATAGAAAAAAGAAAAGACAGGTTTGACTAAATTCTTTCTTTTTTCTTAAAAAAAAAAAACTCCACAAAATGCATGTCTTAAGGATCCACGAAGAATCATCAAATCAAAGGGGGCCTAAAGTATCAAGTGGCCCTCAAAGCATGCATTGCCATGAATTAAAGTATTGTGGATATTGATCTCTTGCTACTCGTCCCTTGTGAAGATTGAGCATCTCTAAAGATGTCTTAAAACATGGCTGAAAGATAAGAGATCAGAAGTGAGGGCAAAGAAAGAATGGTCACAAACATGATCTGGTTTCCATGGAGATATTTTACAACACAATGCATGCAATCATAGTGGAGGTGGGTGCAGTGCAGTGCAATGCAATGTGCTAAAAGCTCATCATGTACCACCAAGGAACAGTTTGCTCCTTTTTCTCAGGATAAAGATCAACCTCTTCTTCTTGTCCTTGAGCTGATGCTCCTATCTTTTAGGGTTTGTGTTCATTGTTCAGAGAAAGTCCAGCAAAAGTGGGCAACATTTCTTGTCATGACCAAGTCAACTTGTGACATGCCTTTCAAAAGTGTAGAGTGATGCTATTCTTGCCTAATAGACCTTTCAATTAGACTTTCATCCATGTGACAACTTCAAATGTGATTTTGTGAAGGGGAAACCAATGATCATCATTTATCTGTTCAACTGTCAACTAATTAAATCCTTTTCTTGAACATGTTCACAAATTATTTGGACCTAATTTGATGTGTTTGTTAGACGGGATGATAATCTGTTGAATGTTATACCTCCAATCGAAACAATGAGACGTGTTTGATACTAAAACTCGCCATCGATTTGGTAAAAGAGTATAATAAAGGGTTAAAGCCATTTTTGGTCCCTGAAAACGGGACCAATGTTTATTTCCATCCCAAAATTCAAAATTTATTTGATATAATTACTACATGTATTGCATATTTTGATATTTTGAGTCCTATATATTAGTATTTTGGCATTTTGGTCCCTATTCACGACGCGTGGATGCATGTGGAATACCAATGAAATGCATATAATCTTTTTATTATTATGTTTAGGTGCTGATGTGGAGTGATAAATGACAGTATATGCTAATGTGGACCGTATTGAACAAATTTTAAATTTTTGAGATGAAAATGAACATTGGCCCTGTTTTCAGGATCCAAAAATGGCTTTAACCCTATAATAAATGGCATGTTTGGTTCTTAGGAGTCATCTAGAAGTCATGGGACAATGGAAGTGATGGAAGTGAAAAATCCAATTTCTATACAAATTATGCACTTCACCGTATTTGGTTGAACACTAAAATGGGAGTTCATGAAACTTAAGTTCCATATGTACGCCTAATTTCATCAAACTCCTACCTCGGTTATTTTTCATAAGTTAAAATATTAAAGCAGGAGTCCAACTTCCAACTTTTAAATTTTTAATCACATATAGAAGTGCCTACTTCTCACTTTGAAGGCTTCACTTCGGTTAACTAAACACACCCTAAGTATTATTTTGGGAGTGCTATGGTTGTTTTATTAGTTTATGATTTTGAGTGTTATTATTGTTAGGGTTCCTTTCTACTATTATCTCATTTTTGTCCCCATAGTTTTTTTTTATATTATTATTTGGGTTCTCCATGTATGTAAATCTTGGTTTTCTTCATCTTATTGCTTACTTAATTATTGTTAGTTATCCGAATAACTCACCTAATGTGATTGATAGCCAATAATGTTAGTCTAAGGACCCGTTTGGATTAGCTTATAGAAAGAAGGCTTTTTTTTCATTTTGATGAGACTTTTTTATAATAATTTTTTCAAAATAAGTTAGGGTTTTTGTATTTTAAATATGTTCATTTAGAAGTGATTTTATAGTAGGGAAGTTGTTTAGATGTTCTTTTCCAAAAGAGTGTTTTTCATGACAAATTACTAAAATGGACATTTTATTGAATAATAATAATAATAATAAAAATATATAATTTTTTTGTCATGTGTTATAATTAGTGACCAGCAAGAAGGGGCGAAGAAACTTTTTTCTCTCAAGCGTCACCTGATGTTATGTTAGATTTGGAAAATCATTCTTTAATTTACGAAAAAAGCATTTTCATTACTGAAAACCTCAAAATTCCCAAAAGTTTTTTGTTTTTTTGTTTTTTTTTTGTTTTTCTTTTTTCTTCAGAAGCTTCAATCTCCTTATGAAAAATCAATGTTTCTTATTTTCTAACAGCTTCAAAAAAAAAAGTCTATCTAAACACATATAAAACTGACAGAAACCTTTAACTTATATATATATAAAAAAATCTTTCTTAGTTTCTGAGAAGCCAATCCAAACATGCCCTAAGTGTATTGGAGAAAGAGTAAAGCTATTTTTGCATAACAGGCTTGGCACATTACTCTTGCATAATAGGTTGCGGTTTTGTGTAACTCGCATTATTCAGCTGGACATGTGAACAAACAATTACTAAATCCTTTTGTTTGAACATATTTAGAAATTAATTGGACCTGATTTGATGTGTTTGTTGCATGTGATGGGTATCTGTTGAACATCCATGCAATCAAACCAATGAGTGGTGTTTCGCTAAAACTAGCAATCAGTTGGGTTGGAGTACAAAGGTCCAATCAACACTCAGACAATGACCTGCATTATTATGATAACAATCCAGTGTTTCAATTAGAAGCATCAATTATAATTCAATATAAATGTGGACAAAGAGCAGTTGCATCTGATAATCATTTACATCTGATGAGTAACTAGACAAGGAGAGCTTCAAGAAATGTGCAACTTAATCAGGGCCATTGGGTGAACTCAAAGACTTTAAGGACTATATCAAATCCAGTTGGGATCTGCGAAATGAACAGCAGCACGTTCAATGTATTCAATGCAATGTGAAGATTCCTGGCAGTCTCATTTCCTTTTTGCATTGCTGGAACAAGAGCTGCTGCTGCTGCCCACAACACTGTGATGCCTGCATCGACGAGGGACATAAGTTCATCAAAAGATTGAATTGCTAAGACTTTGTTTCTGAAAAATGTATAGAAAGCACCCATTTCCAATCATAAAATAATTGTAGAGTTAGGCATGAACCAAGTTAGCTGCAGAACATTATATATCTCCATGAGCAGAGAGACATGCCTGGATGACTGTCAAATGATTCCACTATGTGAGGCAATGTAAAAGGAATGTGAGAAAAGCAAAGGGGCCAGGCTTGTAACTTCAATTTGATCACCCAGAGCAATGCACATCAATTTTTAGTATTCTCACAAGTTTTATGTGCAAAATACAATAAACAAATAGAAATTTTATGATGGGGTAGTCAAAAATCAAAATTAATTATTTTAACCAGTGATCTTGAAAGTGTGAACCCGCGGATCATTTACAACCGTGTATGAAATTATTTATCGAGTCATGCCTCATGTGGGCCTCTTCAGAAATGCTCAATGAACAATTGATAGTATGCAAAACAATGGTCACATCACATGCTTATATCTGTACAAGTGAGTAGTGTGGATTGAGCGAACCAAAAGTTGTTCACAACACTATAACAATGCGAAGAGTCTTGAGTAGATCTCATTAAGTAGTATATAGTTAGTCTGTTGCTTTGATTACCATGGTAGACAATGAAATCATGAAGAAAATTGCCCTGCTCTAAATAAATGTGTCAACATTTGAAGGATACAAGCTTCCATCTACTAGACACCAATTTTTTTGGTTTCCTCAACCATATAGGTTTATAGTCACAACATTGTTGTTTGAGTTTGGAGTTCAAGCTTGGAAAGGGGAAAGATCTGTGAAGAATTTCTTCAAGTGTTATTATTTCTATGTCACCTTGTGCGAGAGGATTAGTTGGTTAAGCTCAAAGTTAAGCCAATTCTAGTATTCTACAATATGATCTTGAATTAGCCTTCAAGATTATGCCACGTGGAATATGAGACACATGAATGTGATTAGAAATGTACTTTGTGATTGGCTGAAATACTTTACATGGCAATTATTTAATATCTTATTATTTCATATTATATAATTTATGATACAACACTCAGTGGTAATATTAGGTTCTGTTGCTATAGAATTATAGGAGTTGGAAATTAAAATAAATTTCTAATAAGAGACTAGGATATAAATCTCCAAACAATTAAAATAGAATATTCAAATCCAAAACAGATTTATACCTTACAGAATGAAAAAGGTCATATAGCGTTGTTTGCTTTGTTTGGTATGATGAATGATGATTTACTTTTGTACTGCTGAACAAAATTAGCTTGCACAGTGTTTATTCTTCTGTCAAGGAAGTTGAATATCTCTTCATAACATTTGTAGATCAACTTTCATTAGCTAGTTTCTTAAAATTCTAAATAATATTTTGCTCCCTAATATGATTTTTCTATTTTGATAAACATAATTTGAAAGAAGGTACTCATATTTTGGAGAGACAATATATGACAATTCTAAAGGAGGCTCCATGTGCCTTTTACATAACAATAAACATGTTTAAATATATAAAAATAAATAGTAATTAAAATTTTAAAAGTAAAAGGTATTAGACAAATTATCATGGAATGATTTTCTGAATTTCTAAAGCAATTAAAATATTAAATGATATGTTTTATCATTTTCATTATTGTAACACTTAAATTTGAGTGAATATAACCAAGCATATAATAGAATTGATTTAATTTTTACTTTAATAAAAAATGAAAATAAAGTATAATCTCAAGTTACCGGAAAAAAAAGGATTGTTGAGTGCTTTTTCCTTTTGTGTTCATACATGTTAAACTCTAACTATGCTCTAATAAGAATTTCTAGTAATGATTTTTAGATACTAGCTAGTATTGTTTTCTGGTGGACCCGAAAACCAACTCAAAACCACTGTATCATATAATCCCCTAGCCCACAATACATTTCAAACCAATCTTTATAAAATGTGGCCACAATCATGTCCTCTTAAGGTGAAGATCTTCAATCAGCTTGCTTCCCATAATAAAATACCCATGCTTTGACAAACTTGTTAACTGCATTAGTGTGGATCACCCGTTAGCTTGTGGATCACCCATTAGCTTCATTGCCTATTGATTACCTTAACATGGGATCGCTTCGTTAGTTTAGTGCGAGGTACTTCACCATTGATAAGCCTTGGTCTTATAGTGATTGTCAGGGGAACAAACAATTGAAACTAAGATCAAATCCATTGTTTCTCAATCCACAAAACAAAAGGTTATTTTATGACAAACCTAACACTTATCTTAATCTCATTTTAGATATTTGTTATCTCCTACTCATTTGGTTTCATACTAATTCGGCTACCCAAAATTGAAAATTAAGATATCTTCAATATTCATGAAAAGAAGCCTCAGCCTCAGCAAGGAAAAGGTGGTCGTAACAAACAGATGGGATTAGAGGAAGGGCGCTTGACAGTTCTAATGATGTTGCGCGTGGATAGCCTTCGTATGGTTGACAAGTTACCTTATGTTTTTTTGTACCTTCTTAGTTAGTTGTGTATTTGAGTGATACCCTATGACTTCAATGTACGTAGAGCTTCCCCCTTTTGGAAAGGTATTTGCCGAGAAGCCCCGCCAACATTGGCAAACATCGGGGTCAACCCAGGCCTGGGCCGAAACACTAATTTCTGGATGGACAACTGGTGGGAGGGAGGCTCATTACGTTATAGTTTCCCGAGCCTACATGAATTATCAATAAAGCACCATTTATCCATCCAGGAGGCAAGGAACAAACTGCTGAGGGGCAAGCCAATCCTTAAGGAAGGGCCCCTCAGCAACGCGGACCAAAGGAGCCTGGACCTTATATGTCAGGCAATTTTGAACCTAAATCTTTCCACCCCAGATGCAAGGGAATGGAAACTCACAAGCAACAAAATATTCACGGTGAAATCCCTGTATCAATTTCGAATCGATGGAGGACTTCAGAGTGACCTAAAGAGCAACTTTTGGAAGCAACCATGCCCTCTCAAAATCAAACTCTTCTCATGGCTAGCAAAGGAAGACCGAATCCTCACACTAGATAACCTACATAAAAGGAATTGGAGGGGGGAACGCACCAGATGCTACTTGTGCGATATGGAGGACGAATCCGTTTCACACCTGCTGATCTCATGCCCCCTTGTAGCGCAAATATGGACTCACTTTGGGAACTTGTTTGGGATACGAATAAACGCACTAGAGCCGCAAGCTCTATGGGGACCCGAGACGACCTTCCCACGGGTGGACAATACCCTTCGAGAAGGTTGAGATCTGGTCGTGATGGCAGTCACCTGGAGTATCTGGGGTGAAAGAAACAGATGATGTTTTCAAAACAAACAATGCGTTTGTTTAAGAATTACTCGTGATATCACTTTCCTCATTATTTCTTGGTTGAATGCAGCCCACCGCTAAGCGGCTCAAACCGAGATGGCGCTTAACTTGGTCAAGTACCTTGAATTCACTTCGCATTAACGCCAGCTCGGCTGCGGGTGGAGACGCATTTTAGGATGATCCATCACCCACCGAGGGCACACCACGTGAAGGCACAATGTAATCTGAGACATGAGGGCAAATATCTCATGTAGGAGAAAGCAAACTATGTTGTAACTTTTTTTCCCGCTACATGAGCAATGTAATGAACTCCTTAATTATCTAATAAATAAAATGTGGTTTATCCACTTCATCAAAAAAAAAAAAGAATCACTAGTTTATCTACTTTGTTCAAAATTTAAATATGATTTTATTAAAATTCCCCTCTAATTAAAATAAAAAAAAACTAACTAAATTCACCAATTATGGATAAATATACGATTTTATAACTTGTTAAAATTACTTACCTAAACCAGCAAAAAGGAAAAGCCAACATAAGTTTCTATAGTTGACAATCCATATATTAAAAATTTAATTCCATAGTACTTAAAATCCTTTGTCAATTGACACAATTCCTCTAAATTTTATCAATGTCCCTTTTTATAATAATCAAATATATTCCAAGTAAATTAAGTTCAAATTATAAAGTTTTATTATGACTATAATTTAATCATTATACAACAACAAAAACAACCACTAAGCCTTAATCCCATAATAGATGGGTCGGTTATATGAATTCTGTCTCCATTAAAATACTCTATAATTTAATCATTATAATTTGATCAAATATGGATGATAAAGTTCTTTATTACCCAATTAAAATCTTATAAATTTTCGTTATCTATTCATTTATAGCACTCATAGCACCTTATTTGTCAAGTCCGAGAACAAATGTACGGACAGAGTCTAATCTATAACTTAGGACCATGGGGCATTTTTAAAAGGATTAAAGTCATTTTTGGTCATTGTACTTTAACTCAATGTTCATTTTCGTCCTTGTATTTTAAAAATCTTCGATATGGTCCCTGTACTTTGGGGTTTTTGTTTAAATACGTCCTTGGTGCTGACATGGAAGCACAGGTGGCATACGAACTGAATACGGTTAATTTTTTATTCCAGGTGGCATTACACGTCAGCATGTCACGTCATTATTTAAAAATTAGTTTATTCAAAATCCATTTTGTCATGTCATGTTAGCATGCCACGTCATCCTAACCTTGCCATGTAGTTCGCCACGCCGTAAATACTACCTACATACGCTACCACGCCAAGACTAAGGGACGATTCAACAAAACCCCAAAGTACAAGGATTGTATTGAAGATTTTTAAAGTACAGTGATGGAAATAAACATTGGATCAAATCACAGGGATCAAAACTGGGGTTTATCTTTTTTAAAATTGAAGATAATGGTTTCCATTTTAGTATTAAATTTGGAAGAAATATATCATTGTCAAACAACTCACTAGCATCAGTAATAAAGTTACTCCCTAAGAATACTACCAAAATTCAAAAAATTATTGATAATTTTGTTTTTTGGATTTCAAATACATTATTTCCACTTTGCCCTCATCTTTCCTAAGTTTTTTTTTTCAATGTTTAGATAAAGATTATCCTATGATATTCAAATTTGAAGCACTACATCACCATTAATTAAACAAATTTTTATTTTCTCTCTTAGGTCTCAAAAGATACAAAGGCAAAATGAACATTTTCACCGAGAAGATAAAAAAGACATTCCTTTTTCTTAGGGATAGATCACTTTGATAAACTCGATACTCTTGGCAATCCCGACCTACTATATAAGCTTCCTACTTAGGTGATGCTACATTGACTCCTAACAACATAATGTCTTATGGCGATGCACAACCACAACACTTGACCTTTTAGACTTATCTTCTAGGATCATCTATGTCGACCAAAAGAACAAGGAGGGTGGAGAATCCTAAACCCTTTAACTCAACATTCTTTGAGAAGTGGTTGTAAAATTACTCTTGGGAGAGGTTGGAGTCCACCAAAAAATCTTCAAACACCTCTATTCATCGACCAGTTTCACATGGCACCTACGAGAGTGTCCTATTTTTAGTGAGAAATTCGACATGTCCACCATGTGGTCCTCACAAATATGACCTCCAAGTATGACAATGAAACTGGCCTAAATTACTGGTATGACAACTGGATCGAAAGGTCGCTGTGGAACCTTTGGCCCCTCCAGCCATATCTTGTGAGCCGAACTTCCTGTTCAATAGCATACATCATACATAAAGTATGTGGAAGACCAATACTACTACTAGGGCCTCTAACCCTTGACACCTAACACGACTGGTAGAGACTTACATCATATGACAATGGAACCGGACAAGAAGACCTGGAATCTAAGGGCCAACTCTTTGCAAAGTTAGCTTGGAATAATACGATATTGCCTAATCAGAGGTTTTTTTTTTTTTTTTTTGATAAATGTGGATAAGCCACTGGAACCACATCATAGGCGTGATTCAAACCCATCACCCTCTTTTTGTGAGAGGAATGAGTTACAAACTTTTCTTGTGAAGGTTGATTACCCTAGCCCTACTTAGTAGGCCTCATGTACTATTTCTAATAATGTACACGGGGACATCTATGTAACTTCATATTTAAGCAAAAAAAAATTGATCTGCTAGTGGGGTCATGATCTGGTTTACCCATTTTTTTTTTTTTTTAAAATAGTATGATTACCGATCCCAAGGTGTGATGCCGAACTTGGGCTTGTAAACAAGTAATTCAGATGCAAAAACTTCAAGCTCGAAAATGAAATCAATAAGCAATAAACAAGATGTGGCTGCGATTCAGAAAATATTTTCACAATAAAATACTACTATTACTACTAAAATCTCAATGAATTCATCAATATATTCAATAGAACATAAGAGAGGAGGGTAAATAACCCATACCTGCTCCGCCGAAGAGGTGAGGTCCAGGGAACAGCTTGCCGGTGCGAAGCCAAGTGTTGAGGCAACCTCCCACCGCCTCAAACACGCCGAAACCCAGCAAAATCGAGCCGGCGTTGAAGTGCCGATCCCTGAACGACCCTTTGATCAACTCCTTCCTTTCCTATTTCAACCCCAAAACATCAGAAGCTCAAGCAAGCAAATCCGAAATCATGGACCGAGATTGAAGGACACTAGAACGATACCACAGTGAGTTTCTGGATCTTGGACTCAATTGGGGACGGCGGAGCGGGGGGAGGTGGCGCCCCCGTCTCCTGAGCCCCGGCGGCGACGGCGGCAGGGACTGGAGGCTTGACCTGCTTCTTGAGCTCATTGATCTCGTCCTGGATGGTACGCACGCGGCGCCATTGCCAACCCAAGTACCCAGCCCAAAGCGTGTAGAAGAAGAGTCCGCCCATCACGATCGGATGGATCAGCGCGACCGTGCGACCCTCCAGAATACCGAACTCTCCGCCGACCGCCAGCGCATCCTTCAAAACCACGGAAACGAAGACAAACAGAGATGAGATCTCGGGAAGAGGATGGAAATGGGAATGGAGGTGAAGGGCTTGCCTGTGGGGTGAGTAGGAAGGGGAGCGAGAGTGCAGTCGAGGTGGTGAAGAGATTGCCGGATTTGGAGGAGATCTCGTGAAGGCGCGTGAGGAGCTGAGGTGACGGCGAGGGTTTGGAGAGCTTGGGAGGACGAGGGAGAGGGTTGAGAAGCCCTAGCCTTGTGGAGATGGTGGCCGTCATGGGGATGGAGGAGGATCGAGCGCGCGAGAAAGAGAGAGGATGACGAGAGGGAAAAGATCCAAATGCGAGGGATAGGGAGAGATAGAGGCGTGTGGTTGGCCTGGGATGGGCCACGCGATCAAATTTTTGCCAACGTGCGTAAATTGTTTTCATGATTTTTTTTTAATATTTTTTTTATTTTTACTTTTATTTTAACTAGGCGGTTCGGTTTAAAAATATATTTCTTTTTTTTATATTTCATTTTTTTGATAATTTGGTTATTCAGTTTAGTTTTGATAAATTTAAATTAAACGACAATATAAACCGATGTCATTATAATTATTATTAAATAAAATAAAATAAATTCAGTAATATCATTAATTATTTAAATTAATATTAATTAATTCTATTGTTAGCTTTGAGATCCCCTCTAGTGGAATATGAGCTTAGTCCATATATTAGAAGTGACATGATAACTGAATTTACTAGGGTCACCCTTAGCCATCGATAGCTGAAGTGTCTTTCAATGTGCAAGTTCCTATCTGCTTGTTCTATTAGAGACTTAAATTTTTTTAGTGGTGTTGATGTCGAAATTGGTTCTTCCTCGAGATGAAGACATGTCTCCTAATCAATGGTTGAATTTGTTGAAGATGAGACATTGAAAGCCACCGAGGAAGTTGACGACAACCTGTACTAAAACAGAAGACAATGAGCTTGGGGCGACCTCGTCGCCTAAGGGTGCTTTGACGCTCAAGTTAGCGGAGACGATCGCGTTCAAAGAGGGTGAGAGTTTGGTAGTGGGTTTCTCAGAAGAGATGGCGTAGCTTGTTCTCTCGTTACCCGCCCCTTTTATCTCTGTCTAGCGAGTCCTCATCGGGCTCCAATCACATCAATCCCACGATTTGCGTCCCCTAATCCATGCACTGCCTTTCCGCCCTGATCCTCGCCATGATCTTCTTTTCGTTATTAACCTGGCTGGTTGTACTGCCATTCACAGTGTTGGTGACTTGGGATTGGGAGCGCTTGGATCTGCGTGTTTGGATTTTTACACATGCAAGCCCGGACAGAGGCCACATGTCCATCCAGATTGCCCCCTCATCACAAGACCCCCCTCCAAGTATGCGTGCATCCTAGGCTGAGCTATAGGCGAGCATATCTCGGGTACCCGGTCGGCTCGGAGAGTTAAGCATCAGGTTGTCCGTGTAAGAAGTAGCCTCAGGTCGGGCAAAAAATAGCAGTGAATTTAGAGGCGGAGTTTTTGTTGACAGTGGGAGCTAGCTCAGAGATTTTTCTTTGGCACAGGATCGGTAGGATGAATGTTCGGTGGTATGTCTCGGGAACTACAGGCCATCGTCTGGGGTTTCTACTCCCTGGACTCACTTTCATCTTGGTCGTTGTCGAGCATCGAGGCGGCGCTTCTCGAGGTGTCAAAGAGGGGCACCAGAGGCTTGGTCATTAAAGCCATGTGTGGTTTAACTTTCTTGATGATTTCAATCCTTAGGGCTGGGTCTATAAATACTAAGGGTTGGGACATCACTTATCATTCCTAAAAGTTCCACCCACAATGGCTTCCCTCCATCGCCTATCCTTCTGCAAGTTTTTTTTCTCCCGGATACCCCCACCATTTATCTCCAGATCCCACCATCATTCCACCGTCACATCAGGCAGGTTTCGACCAGACCAGTGAACTTGACAGGACCAAGTGGTCGGGTGTGGGTCATAATGCTGTCTCAGATGCAGTTGTCCGGGGAGGTTCTGCTCAACGGGGGGTGGCGAGAGTTCTTGATGGATTACTACGTGGTCATTGGAGACTTCTTGGTCCTCACATACCTCGAGAGTACTGACTTTAGGGTCAAGGTCTTCGAGTGGAGCAGATGCTTGAAGATTTCAGCGCTGTCCACCCACCCACGCCGTGAAGCGGACCTTCCCGATGGCGACGAGGATATGCAGTTGGTCGTCTGCTCTGAGGCGTCCACCTGATATATTGCTTTTATTACTTGTTTGAATAAGATTCCAAATTTTCGTGTCTCTTATGGGTTTTTCTTCTTCTTCTTTTCTCTCATTCTTCTTCTTTCCGCCTGCGGTTTGTGGTCGACAGATTGTCCCTTGCCTCGTGATCATCATCGAAATCAAACTCTACTATAAATCCGCCTGGCGATCAACAACATACTAAATCATGTGGCCTTGAGATCCGTTTCCAATTTTATCTTGAGGCAATTGTGTGACCCTAAACAATCTGATCTTTAGTTACACCAAGAACCAGATTCCTTCCCTCTTCGGAGAAGAATAACAAACCTCAACATTACACGTGACAGATTACAAACTCAATTTCAAATCCAATAAAAAGATGGCACATTAGAATGAAAACGGAAACGATGGGAAGAGGGTTTTCCGAAAGGGCTCTCACATGGGATGCGTTGACGAGGACTAATATATAAATTTTAAAAAAATGGGCTATATATATATATATATAATTAAGGGATAATTATTGAATAATCTCTGGTACTATTATAACACTATTTATCTTTTTCCCTATTCCACCCAAAACCCTATTTACATTAGATCCCCAAAAACTCCTACCCAAGGACCATGTGACAATTATTTTACTATGCAAAGGATGAATAGTTAAAAATCTATATAATTAATAATAAATTTATTAATTTGGTATAGTTTTAGAAAAATCAACATGTCCGTGAGGAAATTTGGGGGGCATATTTCTTGTGCTTTTTAATAAGAGAATATTAAATTTTAAACGTACACCAATTAATATAATTTTTTATTTTATTTTATTTTATTTTTTTGTTTGAGGGCAAAATATATAAATATATATATATATATATATATATATATATATATATATATATATATTTATTTATATAAATGAATAGATATGTTATCAGATTAAAAGTTGATTTGGGTGGCATATGAATGAAATAATAAATTTATATTTATATGTTAATAAATTAAGAATCCATCATTTTAGGGAAGCACGTGCATGACTTGGATTTAATCAAAACGCGTGAACACGGTTTGGGCTGGAGTTAAGAAAATGGATAATAATAATAATAATAATAATAATAATAATAATAATAATAAAAGAAAAAGGTAACAAAATATAGGTAGGTGATGGGGTTTGAACCCGAAACCCCACAAATCTCATAGAGGCCTTTAACCGTCGGGACATATAATGAGACTTAGTTATTCATGGCCCAATAAGGACTTGAGTAACAGGACCCATTTGATTAGGCTATGACCCGTTAATGAGTCATGCACGAGCATCTAGACAAGTAGAGTTCAAGCATGGTGTAATTACTGATATAAGTCTTATTACCAGATTTGACGTAGAAACGCGTAGGGTGGGAGTCCCGTGGGATCCTGGATATCGTTAATTAAGGTAAGTTACACCTGCCTAGATTCCTATCCAGTTTTGGGTTTTTCCTTGGCTTTGAATCTTTGTTCATGTTTCTTGTTTGAAAGTGGTTGATATCGTTATTATTGATTCTCTTTGATCGGCCTTGAAGGTACCAAGTGTACTGTATTGTTGCTTGATTACATACACGAATTCGTTCTTTACTATTTTGTTGAACCTCTATGTTACATAGTGTATGCTTGTTAACATGCCTCAGTAGCTAAAAATACCATTCCCGTTGATCGGAACGCGGCCGTCGAAACACGTGAGCCTGTGCCCCATTCGGGTTGGTGTTTCGTTACATCTTGTGTTGAAGATTCTCCAATAAGTGCAGATAAGTTGCAGGCATTCACGGGGAGGACACTATGAATGTCCTGTAGTCCTACTAGGGGGGAGGGAACCCTGGATGTCCACCTGTCAGTGGGATGATATGTATGTGTTTGGATCACTTTTTGTCTGATTATTTTCTTTTGGCTTCTTTGTATTTCCCCTGCGGGGGTGCTTACTGAGCTTTCCTTTCGAAAGCTCATTCCACTGGATTTCTTCTTTTCTCAGGTTGCGGAATTAGCTGGAGTGATTCCAAGAGCTGCGCAAGAGATTGGTCTAGTTTACCAAGGTCCGAGAACCTCATACGATTTTTGTGAGAGGAAATTTGTAGAACCTTTGTATGTGTAGGGTGACTGAACCCTTTTTTAAGGATTCCGCTGTAAATACAGTTAATAATTATAAAATTTGAATTTATTATGTTGCATGTATCATGATACATTAGGCCTTATATCCTAGTGGAGCTCGCCTTCACTTGGATACAGCCGGTCTGTACACGTGCTCGAGGCACTAGAAACCTGGTCGGTGCGTGACAATTCATCTGGAACTTTATCATGCTAATTGCTCCAATAACATATTGTCTCAAGGGGCGTGATTTCCAGTGGACGGATGTGGTTGAAACTTGCTTCCACCAGGTCAAACCGAAGATGACTAAAGCACCAGTTCTAGTACTTCTCGACTTCGACAGGGTGTTCGAGGTCAACTGTGATGTATCTGGAATTGGTATTGGAGGTGTTCTGAGCCAGTTAGGGCGATCGGTAGCTTTCAATAGTGAGAAGCTGTTGGGGTCGAAGAAGAACTACTCTACTTATGACCTGGAGTTCTATGGCATAATTCAGTCGCTGAAGCATTGGCGCCACTACCTCATACATAAGGAGTTCATCCTGTTTATCGATCATGAGGCCCTGAACTATATCAATGGCCAACACAAACTGAGCAGGTGGCATGCTAAGTGGGTGGAGAACTTCCAAGAGTTGACCTTTATCTTAAAGTATCAAGCAGGGAGCCTCAATCATGTAACAGATGCTCTGAGTTGTTGCAGTTCTCTTCTCACCACAATGAGAATTGCAAGGTTTGAACCTTCATGGATATGTATACGTTTGATCCTTCCTTCGGGCAAATATTTCAGGAGGTTACCGATGGGCATCGTCACGATTTTATTTTGCATAACAGTTACCTATTTCGTGTCCTGCAGCTCTGCATCCCCGACTATTCATTGCGACAACAGATCATGAGTGAACTCCATAACAAGGGGCGCTTTGGTTGTGATAAGACCTACGCCCTTATAACTGCTAACTTTTATTGGCCGAAGCTGTCTAGAGACGTGGCTCACTTTGTGGAGTGCTGTCGTATGTGCCAATAGGCCAAAGGAGTTCTCACCAATGCAAGCCTGTACACTCCCTTACCAGTTCCTGAAGCTACTTGGCTTGACATCAGTATAGATTTTTTTTCTAGGCCTTCCTTGTACCCAGCGGGACTTGGATTCTATTCTGGTGGTGGTCGACAGATTTTCCAAGATGACCCACTTTGTAGCTTGTCAGAAGACTACGGATGCTACCCGCATTACCCATCTTTACTTTCGAGAGGTTGTCCGGTTGCAAGGTATCCCTCGCTCCATCACATTTGATAGTGATATCAAGTTCGTTAGCCTTTTTTGGAAAAGCTTCTAGGGGGAATTGGGGACACAGTTGAACTTTAGTAGTGCATATCACCCCCTAACGGATGGACAGAACGAAGTGGTGAACAAGAGTTTGGGCAACCTTCTGAGATGTCTGGCTGGAACTAAACTGAAGCAGTGGGACTTGGCATTACCTTAAGCTGAATTTGCCTACAACAGATCTAAGAATAGGACTACCGGTTTGAGCTTAATCGAGGTTGTATATGGTCGAAACCCATCCGTTGTACTTGATTTAGCCCCGACTTCCATGGGTGGGGTGTGTTCATCCTTGAGCCGATGAGATGGTAGGACATCTCTAGAGTATCCATGAGTAGGTGAAGCATTCCATTCATGAGAGCAATACCAAATATAAGACCACAGCAGATAGCAGTTGCCGCCAGATAATTTTTTACTAGGGTAACTTTGTTTTGGCAGTACTGACTCGTAATCGCTTTCCTGCTGGTGAGTATAACAAACTCAAGGACCCTTGTGAAGTGCTGCAGAAGATTAATGATATTGCATACAGGCTGTTCCACCCCAGTAACTTGAAGACTTCAGACGTCTTCAATAAGAAACATTTGAGTCCTTTCTATGTGGAGTCGACGAACCCAACCGAGAACTCGAGGATGAGTTCTTTCCAACCCAGGCCGACTGATGCAGGAGTACCCGAGTCAGATAATGGTGAACTATATGATTGCTCCATGCGAGCTTTAGCAAATCTCGAATTGGCGGACCGACGTAAAGGCCGAAGGTGATCCAACCAATTTAGTGATTAGGAAACAATTATTGACATGGTTCGGTGTTTTGGCCATAACTTTGGCTACAGGCATCGGATTCGCGCGCTCAACCCCAATTCAGAAAGTTCTTCTTGACGCTCACGTGGGGTCTAACTAGCTTTGCTCAGTAGACCTTTCCTTTATCCTCAAATTCCACTATTTTCCCTGTCATTTCTTTATTTTTCGGTGTTTTTTTTTTCAATTGTTGGTAATACTTCGTATGCCAATTTAGGATAGGATTTGAATCCGATTTGATCTTGGATAATCTTCAAATCTCCAATTCATCACCTTGACAATATGCATACTGGTCACTGAGATTGGTATTGTTGTTGTAGTCACTACATTACCAAGATTGAGACACATGACTCTTGTCTCTGTTAAGCATAGTGATTCTGCTGCTCGGGTCATCCGACAATGTGGTGAGTCCATGGAAGTAATAAGCTTGGAGTATATTGAAGGGGTGACAGAAGCAGACTTTTCCGCCATTATTGAAGAGTAGAAGGTCAGGTATCCGGCTTTAAGATCATGCTTCATGTTATCGAACAAAACCTTCACTATCATGTGCTCCAAAAGCTTCATCAACCTCAAGTATGTGGAGACTAAACACTACTTTAAGTTCACCCAGGTCTGTCTAATGGAGTTAACAAAGCCCACAGGTTATTTGGCAACCATCAAGTTGGAGAATTGTGGTGGGTTCACCACTCTAAAGATCATGCAATCATTGTTGAAAATGCAGAAAGACACTTCAAGCGCTAAGTTTGTTGAAATGCCATGTTAGTTAAGACCCTGAAGAGGAAAAACTCCAGCTGAGAGAAACATATACACTTGCTAGAGGAAAGGCTCATAGGATCATTGATGATAGATCAAACATCTCCAAATCTCGCATTCACCATACAATGAAAAGTAAAGAATCAAAGAAGAAGATGAAGAAGAAAGAATCAAAACAGATTGATTAGAAGAGAAATGGAAAATGATAATGAGTGCAAAATCAAGAAAAGCTTTGATACCATATTAAGTTGAACATGAAGATGAGAAAAAGGAATTTCTCATTTATTCCAAAATTTAATTGAAACAAAGAAGCTCTTTAGCTATATGTATCTAAAGTCTGTTACAAGGTACAACTAGCATAACAACTCAACAAATATTTCAAGCTAAAGATACTTAACTAATATTATTACATATGTTGTTCAATTTATTTGAATTAGGTTCTCTACAATTGTTACATCACCAGGTTATCAGTTTAGTGAATCCTTTCTATGAAATGATGAGCCCTTGCAATTACCACTTACTTCTTGGTTGTATGTGGAATAAGACTTGTAAGTTTTAAGTCAAAAGAAATTTTTGGCAAATAACTTAAACAAGCAAAAAAGAGACTTCAATGCAAAACTATGCACCACCGTGTTGAATTTGAAATAATTGCAACTATGATCCTAAGAGTTGGGGATTCTAGTGTGACAACCCCATATTAGATGCATAATGGTGCCGCTGAGTACATTAATCTAACCATTGATTTAAGGATGATATGATGCACTCTTTTGAAGGCATGCATCCATCATTGACCTAAAATATCTATTGAAAATTGTTTCTAGGAGTCCTCACCCTAGATCTTTACTTAGTGGTAGTTAGACTTCAAATCCAACTTGGTGAAGAAATTCATCTACTTGATTGAGGAGTTCATCAATTCGGGTAAGCTGGTAGCGGTTCTTGAAGCAAATTTGGTTTAGAGCATAGTAATTGATGTGCTTCCATCATCTACATTATTTCTTCAGGACTGCTACTATGAGTGAACTACAAAGGGAGCTTCTTAGCTTGATGTTGTTGTTCTTGAGAAGTAGTTTAGTCAATTGTCACTTTTTCTGCCACATTCTTTATCACAAAGTTTATGTATGTTGAAAAGTTTGGAAGTGAGGTATCAGAGATAAGTTGGATCACATGCTCCACCATTTGTTTTGGTGGTAAACCATGGAGCTTCTTAAAAAACCACTAAGTGGTTGGTATAGAGCTTCACTATCTCATCTCTGACGACAGTGAAGGCACATGATCAAATCTCTTAGTAGGGACAATTAGTCGAATCCTTATCAACAAAGTGTTTTATCAAGTATTTGCCAATCACTTTGCATGGCTAGTAGTCACCGAGTCAGTAGGTTGAATGCTCTTATTTGTGTAGATGAGAAACTTCCTCTTGTCTTTATTGAGCTCATACTCTTTTGATTATTGGTCGAAATATGTATCTCACCCATTTAATATGCGCAATATATTTCTATTTTCGTATGTAATCCAATGCATGTCTTCGTAAAGGATGATCTCTAGATATAGAGAAATCTTCTAGGTTCTTCCCAAAAATCGCAAGTGTTTATTACATCCTCATGATGATTATGCTGATTTATTTCATGTGATAAATACGTCTTTACTATTTTAGAAAACTTGGCTCTATAAATAGATAGTTCATAAACCGCATTCTTCCACACAGAGAACAAATGATCTTTGATCTAGTTCTCCTCTTTTCCTTGGGTATAATTTCTCTTCTTTGAGGGTTCGACTTTATACCACTGTCGATTTCCTTATCGATACCGTTGTTTACATTCAGGTATTCCTTTACCGGTTCTTTTTTTCTTTCTTTCTTTCATGTTATATCTAGAATGTTTCCATTTTTTATTCACACTTTTTACCTTTTTTTTCTTTTAATTTTTGAGGAAACTGGATTAATCACTGATCATTCAACATCGTTTAACCTAATATTTCACAAAAAGTTGAGAACCAGGTTAGCGTAAATTCACCATGGTTGTCTTTTTATTTCCGGAAAAATTACCTTATATAAGAATAAAATTTATTTAGGCGTATCCTCCTTTAATCCTCATTCTTCCCCTCAACGGTTCTGCTTCATATATATCCTTGGAAATATTGAAGAAATGGGTAACAATATGCATTATTTTTATTAGTATTTCTTTCTTAATGTATTACCATTATTCACAAGAATCTATTTATATTCATTTAAACATTTATATTAGCATTTTACTTTTGTTTAATGTTAGTAAATTTCTGGCTACATGTACAAATGCAATTGACTTGAAAAAGAACAAGATCCCAATGGGGCTGAAGAAAATTCACAAGCAATTCTCCAACCTCCTTGAAGAAATTTTACTGAATGTATTTAGTTTCCTCCCTAGCTATGGTGACCACTATCGTTGTACCGTCGATTCTGAAAAATGGATTAATCTCCAACTCCAGTTGTGATTGTTGGAAATTAAACTTCATTTAGGAAGATGAAAGGATGTATGTATTAAATGAGACTTAGTTAATGCTTGTAGGGATGCATGACTCTTCAAAAGGGGGTTTATGAAGTGGTGTTTATTTATTATGAGTTTCTTGGGTATATGTAACGGTAATTAATGTGGGAATTTGTAAGGATTTCAAAATTACTATATATATTGGTAGTGACTTGTAGTAATAGTAAAAGTGGAACAAATATTGTATTGTGCTTCATGTAATCTCCCTCTTCCATCTTTATCTTGAATTAGTTCAATATATTGTTATCTTTTTTTGTGTGTGTGGTTATATTTCTATTTCCAACAAAGTGGTTTCTTCTTGCCAACAAAGTGGTATCAGAGGGCTATGTTCGATCTTATGAAGTGAGCGGTATCAGAACCCAGGCTTGATCAAGTGAAGTGAAGATTTATTCAAAGCCAAGTTGGTTATCTCTGGAGGTGAAAAAAAAGGAGAAAGTTTAAGCAACTGTAAAAAAATACTGTACTGTGCTTCATGTAATCTCCCTCTTTCATCCTTCTTTATGCTGGAATAGTTCAATATATTGTTATCTTCTTCTATGTGTGTGTGGTCAAATTTTTATTTCTAACAAAGTGGTTTCCTCTTGCCAACAAGGACCCGCCAAGTTGATCATCCCTCCTCCACACTCAGAGGTGGATATCTCAGATGATGATGATAATGTCTTTCACTATTACTACTCTGATAAAGATGATGAAGTTGATGGTTATGATGACTTCCGAACTCTCTATGCATGAATAGTGAATGATATGAGATTGGGTGGTGTAGCCATTGTAGTTTATCCTAGAGTTTTTCGTGAACTCAAACTCTATGAATCTCTCCATTCTAATCCATATTTTGTTACTCCTCTTCACCATGAAATGGTCACTGACTTTGGGTTGAAGATGATCGGCATGTCATGTCCTCTTCTCAACTCGCTTCGATCTTTAAACTGCACCGCGGGCACAAGTGTCAAGTTTTATTACATCGCTAAAGGTTGCAATGCATTGGGGAACCTCGTTCTTGTGCATTCAACTATTGGTAATAAAGGGCTTGTGTGTATTCCTCAAAAGTGCCCCATGTTGTTGACACTGGAACTAGAATCTTGTCCTTTGATTAGACATGAATCTCTACTGGCTGTTATTAAACACTCTTCTAATGTCCAATTCATCACCTTGACAAGATGCATACTGGTCACTTAGATTTTTATTGTTGTTGTAGTCACTACATTGCAAAGATTGAGACACATGGCTCTTGTCTCTGTTAAGCTTAGTGATTCCGCTGGTTTGGTCATTAGATAATGTGGTGAGCCCATGAAAGTGATAAGCTTGGAGTATATTGGAGGGCTGACAGAAGCAGGCTTCTCCGCTATTGTTGAAGAATAGAAGGTCAGGTATCCGGCTAAGGATCATGCTTTATGTTATCAAACAAAGCCTCCACTGTCATGTTCTCCAAAAGCTTCATCAACCTCAAGTAAGAGGAGATCAAATACTTCTTGAACTTCACCCAAGTTATTCTAATTTATTTGACAAAGCGCACGAGTTATTTGGCAACCATCAAGCTGGAGAATTGTGGTGTGTTCAGCACTCTAGAGATCATGCAATCATTGTTGAACTGTAGAAGGACAGTTAAAGCGTTGACTTTGTTGAAATGCCATATTAGTGAAGATCCGAATGAGGAACGACTCCCGATGAGAGAAATATACACTCCTGCTAGAGGATATAAAGGCTCACAGCTAGGATCATTGATGATTGATCTAACATTTCCAAATCGCGTATTCACCATAAAATGAATAGTAAAGAATCAGAGAAGAAGATGAAGAAGAAACAATTAAACAGATTGATTGGAATAGAAATGGAAAATGATCATAAGTGCAAAAGCACGAAAAGCTCTGATACCATATTAAGCTGAACATGAAGATGGGAAAAAGGAATTTCTCATTCATTCCAAAATTAAATTGAAACAAAGAAGCTCTTTTGCTATATGTATCTAAAGTCTGTTACAAGATACAGCTAGCATAATAACTCAACAAATATTTTCAAGCTAAATACATTTAACTAATACTATTACATATATTGTTCAATTTATTTCAATTAGGTTCTCTACAACTGTCGCATCACCAGGTTATCAGTTTAGTAAATCCTATCTAAGAAACGATGGGCTCTTGCAATTACCACTTCCTTCTTGGTTGTATGTGGAATAAGAGTTGTAAGTTATAAGTCAAAAGAAATTTTTGGCAAATAACTTAAACAAGCCAAAAAGAGACCTCAATGCAAAACTATGCACCACAGTGTTGAATTTGAAATAATAGCAACTATGATCCTTAGACTTGGGGTTTCTAGTGTGACAGCCCCATATTAGATGCATAATGGTGTGGTTGAGTACATGAATCTAACCATTGATTTGAGGATGATATGATGCACTCTTTTGAAGGCATACATCCATCATTGACCTAAAATATCTATTGAAAAATGTTTCTAGGAGTCCTCTCCCTAGATCTTCCATTACTGGTAGTTAGACTTCAAATCCAACTTGGTGAAGAAATTCATATACTTGATTAAGGTGTTCATCAATTCAGGTAAGCTGGTAGTGGTTCTTGAAGCATATTTGGTTCAGAGCATGGTAGTTGATGTCCTTCCATCATGTACATTCTTTCTTCAGAACTGCTACTATGAGTGAACTACAAAGGGAGCTTCTTAGCATGATGGTGTTGTTCCTGAGAAGTAGTTTAGTCAATTGTCACTTTTTTTGCTACATTCTTTATCACAAAGTTTTTGTATGTTAAAAAGTTAGGAAGTGAGGTATCAAAGATAAGTTGGATCACATGCTCCACTACTTGTTTCGAAGGTAAACCATGGGGCTTCTTAAAAAACCACTAAGTGATGTGTACAGAGCTCCACCATCTCATCTTTCTATTCTCTGACGACAGTGAAGGCACATAAAGAAATGTGGTAGTAGGGACAATTAGTCAAATCCTTATTAACAATGTGTTCCATCAAGTATTTGCCAATCATGTTGCATGGCTAGTAGTCACCAAGTCAGTAGGTTGGATGCTCTTATTTGTGTAGATGAGAAACTTCCTCGCGTCTTTGTTGAGCTCATTCTCTAGTGATTATTGGTCGAAATAAGCATCTCACTCATTAAATATGCGCAATATATTTCTATTTCCGTAAGTCATCCTATGCATTTCTTGGTAAAGGATGAACTCTTGATGATTATGTAGATTTATTTCATGTGATAAATGCGTCTTTACTCTTTTAGAAAACTTGGCTATATAAATAGATAGTTCATAAGTCACATTCTTCCACATAGAGCGCAATAAATCTTTGATCTACTTCTCCTCTTTTCTTTGGGCATAAGTTCAATTCTTTGACGGTTCAACTTTGAACAGCTATCAATTTCCCTATCCAGACCGTTGCTTACATTCTGGTATTCTTTCACTAATTCTTTTTTTCTTTCTTTCTTTAATGTTTGATCTTTAATATTTCCATTTTATTTTCACACTTATTAACTTTTTTTTTTGTCAATTTTTGAGGAAAGTTGATGAATCACCGATCATTTAACATCCACTCAACGTTGACAACCAGGTTAGCGTAATTTTACCATGGATGCCTTTTTATTTTGGGAAAAATTACCTTATATCATATGAAAATCTATTTAGGCATATCCTCCTTTGCTCCTCATTCTTCCCCTCAACGGTTCTTTTTCATCTATTTCCTTGCAAACATTGAAGAAATCGGTAAACAATTTGCATAAATTTTGTTAGTATTTTTTTTAATGTATTACCATTATTCACAAGAATCTATTTATATTCATTTAAACATTTAAATTAATATTTTATTTTTGTTTATTGTTAATATTTTTCTGGCTATATGTTCACATGTATCTAACCTGAAGAAGAACAAGATCTCAATGGGGCAGAAGAAATTAAATTCACTAGCAATTCTCCGACCTCCTTGATGAAATTTCTTGAATGTATTACATTTCCTCCCCAAATTGCTAGGACCACGTTGTTGCACCGACGTTTCCAGGAAATGGCTTCATCTCCAACTCCAGTTGCGACTGTTGGAAATTAAAATTAATTCACGAAGAGGAAAGGATGTATGTATTAAATGGGACTTAGTTAATGCTTGTAGAGATGCTTGACTATTCATAAGAGGGTTTACGAAGAGGTGTTTATATATGCTGAGTTTCTTGTGTATATGTAAGGGTAATCAATATGGAAATTTGTAAGCTTTTCAAAATTACTATATATATGGGTAGTGACTAGTAGTTATAGTAAGAGTGGAACAAATATTGTATTGTGCTTCATGTAATCTCCCTTCACCTCTTCTTTCATTCTTTATCTTGAAATTGTTTAATATATTGTTATCTTTTGTGTGTGTGGTCATATTTCTATTTCCAACAAAGTGGTTTCTTCTTGCCAACAAAGTGGTATCAAAGGGCTAGGTTCGATCTTGTGAAGAGCGTGGTATCAAAACTTATGCTTGATCAAGTGAAGTGAAGATTTATTCAAAGCCAAGTTGGTGATCTTTGAAGGTGAAAAAAAAGAGAGAAAGTTTATACAACCTCAAACAAATATTGTATTGTGCTTCTTGAAATCTCCCTATTTCATCCTTCTTCATCTTGAAATAGTTCAAAATATTGTTATATTCTTCTATGTGTGTGTGATCATATATTTATTTCTAACAAAGTTGTTTCTTCTTGCCAATAGTGACCCGCCGAGATGGTCAACACTCCTCCAGACTTAGAGGTGGATATCTCAGATTATGATGATAATGACTTTCACTATTACTACTCTGATAAAGATGATAAAGTTGATGGTTATAATGACTTCCGAACTCTCTATGGATGAATAGTGAATGATATGAGATTGGGTGGTGAGGCCATTGGAGTTTATCCTAGAGTTTTGTGTAAACTCAAACTCTATGAATCTCTCTATTATAATCCTTTTTTTGTTACTCCTCTTCACTATGAAATGGTCACTATTTTTGGGTTGAAGATGATAGGCATGTCATGTCCTTTCTCAACTCTCTTCGATCTTCAAACTGCACCGAGAGCATAAGTGTGAAGCTTTATTACATCACGAAGGATGCAATACATTGGGGAACCTCTTTCTTGTGCATTAACCTATTGGTAAGGAAGAACTTTTGCGTATTCCTCAGAAGTTCCTCGTGTTGTTGACGCTTGAACTAGAATCTTGTCCTTTGTTTAGAGATGAATCTTTGCCGGTTGTGGTTAAACACTCTTCTAATCTCCAATTAATCGCCTTGACTAGATGCATACTGGTCACTGTGATTGGTATTGTTGTTGTAGTCACTACATTGCTAAGATTGAGAGACATGGCACTTGTGTCTATTAAGCTTAGTGATTTCCCTGCTTGGGTCATTAGACAATGTGGTGAGTCCATGGAAGTGATAAGCTTGGAGTATATTGGAGGGCTGACAGAAGTAGGCTTCTCTGCTATTGTTGAAGAGCAGAAGGTAAGGTATCTGGCTTTAGGATAATGCTTCATGCTATCAGACAAAACCTCCACTATCATGTCCTCCAAAAGCTTCGTCAACCTCAAGTAAGAGGAGATTAAATACTGCTTGAAGTTCACCCAAGTCTGTCTAATCGAGTTAACAAAGCGCAGGGTTATTTGGCAATAATCAAGTTGGAGAATTTTGGTGCGTTCAACACTCTAGAGATCATGCAATCATTGTTGAACTGCAGAAGGACACTTAAAGCACTGACTTTGTTAAAATACCATGTTAGTAAAGACCCGAATGAAGAAAGACTCGTGCTAAGAGAAATATATACTCCTACTAGAGGAAAAAAATTCTCATAGCTAGGATCTTTGATGATTTATCTAATATCTCCAAATCTCGCTTTTACCATAAAGTGAATGGTAAAGAATCGGAGAAGAAGTTGAAGAAGAAACAATCAAAACAGATTGACATGAAGAGAAATGGAAAATGATCATAAGTGCAAAAGCAAGAAAAGCTATGATACAATATTAACCTGAATATGAGGATTAGAAAAATGAATTTCTCATTAATTCCAAAATTAAATTGAAACAAAGAAGATCATTTGCTAATATGTATCTAAAGTCTGTTACAAGTTACAGCTAGCATAACAACTGAACAAATATTTTCAAGCTATATACACTTAACTAATACTATTATACATTTTGTTCAATTCTATTAGGTTATCTACAACTGTTGCATCACCAGGTTATCAGTTTAGTGAATCCTTTCTAAGAAACGATGAGCTCTTGCAATTACCACTTCCTTCTTGGTTGTATGTGGAGTAAGACTTGTAAGTTTTAAGTCAAAAGAAATTTATTGCAAATAACTTAAACACGCCAAAAAGAGACTTCAATATAAAACTATCCGCCATAGTGTTGAATTTGAGATAATGGCAAATATGATCCTAAGACTTGGGGTTTCTAGTGTGACAGCCCCACATTAGATGCATAATGGTGCGGTTGAGGACATTAATCTAAACATATATTTGTGGGTGATATGATGTACTCTTTTGAAGGCATGCATCTATCGTTAACCTAAAATATCTATTGAAAATTGTTTCTAGGAGTCCTCTCCCTTGATCTTCACTTAGTGGTAGTTATACTTCAAATCCAACTTGTTGAAGAACTTCATATACTTGATTGAGCAGTTTATCAATTCGGGTAAGTTGGTAGTGGTTCTTCAAGCAAATTTGCTTCAGAGCATGGTAATTGATGTGCTTCCATCATCTACATTCCTTCTTCAGAACTGCTACTATGAGTGCACAACAAAGGGAACTTCTTATCTTCATGGTGTTGTTCTTGAGAAGTAGTTTAGTCAATTGTAACTTTTTCTGCTACATTCTATATCACAAAGTTTTTGTATGTGGATAAGTTAGGAAGTGAGGTATCAAATATAAGTTGGATCACATGCTCCACCACTTGTTTTGAAGGTAAACCATGGAGCTTCTTAAAAAACCACTAAGTGGTTCGTACAGAGCTCCACCATCTCATCTTTCTATTCTCTGATGAGAGTGAAGGCAGATGAAGAAATCTGATAGTAGGGATAATTAGTGAAATCCTTCTCAACAAAGTGTTTCATCAAGTATTTGCCAATTACGTTGCATGGCTAGTAGTCAACAAGTCCGTTGGTTGGATGCTCTTATTTGTGTAGATGAGAAACTTCCTTGCATGTTTGTTGAGCTCATACACTTGTGATTGATGGTCGAATAAAGCATCTCACTCATTAAACATGCGCAATATATTTCTATTTCCATAAGTCATCATATGCATGTCTTGGTAAAGGATGAACTTAAGATGATTATGCTGATTTATTTCATGTCATAAATACGTCTTTACTCTTTTAGAAAACTTGGCTATATAAATAGATAGTTCATAATCACAGTTTTCCACACATATCTCAATTGATCTTTGATCTATTTCTCCTCTTCTACTTGGGGATTAGTTCTCTTCTTTGAGGGTTCGACTTTGAACCGCAATCGATTTCCCTATTGTTACTTGTACTTACATTTAGGTATTCCTTCACCTATTCTTTTTTTTCTTCTTTCTTTCTTTCATGTTTGTTCTTTAATATTTCCATTTTATATTCACACTTATTAGCTTTTTTTTTTCTCAATTTTTGAGGAAAGTGGATTATAATCACCGATCATTCAACAACCATTCACCCAATATTTCACAAAAAGTTGACAACTAGGTTAGCGTAAATTAACCATGGCTGCCTTTTTATTTCGGGAAAAATTACCTTATATCATAATAAAATCTTTTTAGGCATATCCTCCTTTGCTCCTCATTCTCCCCCTCAACGGTTCTGTTTCATATATTTCCTTGCAAACATTGAAGAAATGGGTAAACAATATGCATAATTTTTATTTGTATGTTTTTCTTTTAATGTATTACAATTATTCACAAGAATCTATTTATATTCATTTAAACATTTAAATTCACATTTTTTTTAATGTCAGTATTTTTCTAGCTATATGTACAAATGTAACTATCCTGAAGAAGAAGAAGAAGAAGATCCCAATGGGGCAGAAGAAAATTCACAAGCAATTCTCCAACCTCTGTGATGAAATTTACTAAATGTATTCAGTTTAATCCCTAGCTGTGGTGACCACTGTCATTGCACAGCCGTTTCCTGGAAATGGCTTCATCTCCAACACCAGTTGTGACTATTGGAATTTAAACTTAATTCACGAAGATGAAAGGATGTATGTATTAAATGGGACATAGTTAATGCTTGTAGAGATGTATGACTCTTCATAAGAGGGTTTACGAGGATGTGTTTATTTATGCTGAGTTTGTTATGTATATATAAGGGTAATTAATATGGGAATTTGTAAGGGTTTTAAAATTACTATATATATGGGGAGTAACTAGTAGTAATAGCAAGAGTGGAACAAATATTGTATTGTGCTTTATGTAATCTCCCTCTTCTATCCTTCTTTATCTTGAAATAGTTCTACATATTGTTATATTTTTTATGTTTGTGTGTGTGGTCATATTTCTATTTCCAATAAAGGGGTTTCTTCTTGTCAACAAAGTGGTACCAGAGGGCTAGGTTCGATCTTGTGAAGTGAGTGGTATGAGAACTTATGCTCGATCAAGTAAAGTTAAGATTTATTCAAAGCCAAGTTGGTGATCTCTGAAGGTTAAAAAAAAGAGAAAGTTTCAACAACCTCAAACAAATATTGTATTGTGCTTTATGTAATCTCCCTCTTCCATCTGTCTTTATCTTGAAATAGTTCAAGATACTGTTATATTCTTCTATGTGTGTGTGGTCATATTTTTATTTCTAACAGAGTGGTTTCATTTTGTCAACTATTACCTGCCGATTAGGTCAACACTCCTCCCGACTCAGAGGTGGATATTTCAGATGATGATGATAATGGTTTTCACTATTACTACTCTGATAAAGATGATTAATTTGATGGTTATGATGACTTCCAAACACTCTATGGATGAATGGTGAATGATATGAGATTGGGTGGTGTGGCTATTGGAGTTTATCATAGAGTTTTGTGTGAACGCAAACTCTATGAATCTCTCCATTGTAATCCTTATTTTGTTACTCCTCTTCACCATGAAATGGTCACTAACTTTGGGTTGAAGATGATACACATGTCATGTCCTCTTCTCAACTCTCTTCAATAGTCAAACTGCACCAATGGGGTAAGTGGCAAGCTTTATTACATCGCTGAAGGTTGCAATGCAATAGAGAACCTCTTTCTCGTGTATTCAACTATTGGTAATGAAGGGCTTGTGTGTATTCCTCAGACGTGCCACATGTTGGTTTTACTGAAACTAGAATCTTGCCCTTTGATTTGAGATGAATCTCTGCTAGCTGTGGTTAAACACTATTCTAATCTCCAATTCATCTCCATAACAAGATGCATACTGGTCACTGAGATTGGTATTGATGTTGTAGTCACTACATTGCCAAGATTGAGAGACGTGGCTCTTGTCTCTGTTAAGCTTAGTGATTTCGACATGGAAGTGATAAGCTTGGAGTATATTTGAGGGCTAACAGAAGAAGGCTTCTCTACCATTGTTGAAGAGCAGAAGGTAAGATATCTGGCTTTAGGATCATGCTTCGTGTTATCAGACAAAACGTCCACTGTCATGTCCTCCAAAAGCTTCATCAACCTCAAGTAAGAGGAGATTAAACACTGCTTGAAGTTTACCCAAGTCGGTCTAATCGAGTTGACAAAGCGCACGGGTTATTTGGCAACATCAGGTTGGAGAATTGTGGTGGGTTCACCATTCTAGAGATCGTGTAATCATTGTTGAACTGCAGAGGGACACTTAAAGCAATGACTTTGTTGAAATGCTATGTTAGTGAAGACCCGAATGAGGAAAGACTCCCACTGAGAGAAACATACACTTGTGAACGAGGAAATAAAGGCTCATAGCTCGGATCATTGATGATTGATCTAACATCTCCAAATCTTGCATTCACCATAAAATGAATAGTAAAGAATCGGAGAAGAAGATGAAGAAGAAACAATCGAAAATGATTATAAGTGCAAAAGATAGAAAAGCACTGATACCATATTACGCTAAAAATGAAGATTAGAAAAAGAAATTTCTCATTCATTCCAAAATTAAATTGAAACAAAGAAGCTCTTTTGCTTGCTATATGTATTTAACAAAGTGTTTCTTCTTGCCAATTGTGCCCGACGAGTTGATCAACACTCCTCCTTACCGAGAGGCGGATATTTTATATGATTATGATAATGACTTTCACTATTGCTACTCTGATAAAGATGATGAAGTTGATGGTTATGATGAAGTTGATGAAGATAATAAAGTTGAATAGTGAATGATATGAGATTGGGTGGTGTGGCCCTTGGAGTTTATCCTAGTGTTTTGTGTTAACGCAAACTCTATGAATATCTCCTTTGTAATCCTTATTTTGTTACTCTTCTTTAACATGAAATGGTCACTGATGGTTGAAGATGATAGGCATGTTATGTCTTCTTCTCAACTTTCTTCAATCTTCAAACTGCACCAATAGCGTAAGTGTCTAGATTCCTCATAAGTACCCCATGTTGTTGATATTGGAACTAGAATCTTGTCCTTTGATTAGAGATGAATCTCTGTTGGCTGTAGTTAAACACTCTTCGAATCTCCAATTCATCACCTTGACAAGATGCATGCTGGTCACTGAGATTTGTATTGTCGTTGTAGTTACTACATTGCCAAGATTGAGAGATATGGCTCTTGTCTCTGTTAAGCCTAATGATTTCTCAGCTTGGATCATCTGAAAATGTGGTAACTCCATGGAAGTGATAAGCATGGAGTATATTGAAGGGCTGACAGAAGAAGGCCGCCATTGTTGAAGAACAGAAGGTAAGGTATCTGACTTTAGGATCATGCTTCATGTTATCAGACAAAACCTCCACTGTCATGTCCTCCAAAAGCTTCATCAACCTCAAGTAAGAGGAGATTAAACACTGCTTAAAGTTTACCCAAATCGGTCTAATCGAGTTGACAAAGCACACCGGTTTTTGGCAACCATCAAGCTGGATAATTGTGGTGGGTTCACCATTCTAGAGATCATGCAATCATTGTTGAATTGCAGAAGGACAATTAAAGCGCTGAGTTTGTTGAAATGCCATATTAGTGAAGACCTGATCGAATGAGGAAAGACTCCCGCTGAGAGAAACAAACACTCCTGCTATAGGAAATAAAGGCTCATTGCTAGGATCGTTGATGATTGAAGTAACATCTCCAAATCTCGCATTCACCATAAAATGAATGGTAAAGAATTGGTGAAGAAGATGAAGAAGAAATAATCAAAACTGATTGATTGCAAGAGAAATGGAAAATGATTATAAGTGAAAAAGCAAGAAAAACACTGATACCATATTAAGCTAAAAATGATGATTAGAAAAAGGAATTTCATATTCCTTCCAAAATTAAAATTGAAACAAAGAAGCTCTTTTGCTATATGTATCTAACAATGTGGTTTCTTCTTGCCAACTGTGACCCGCCGTGTTGGTCAATACTCCTCCCGACTAAGAGGTGGATATTTCAGATGATGATGATAATAACTTTCACTATTACAAATATGATAAAGATGTTTAAGTTGATGGTTATGATGAATTATAAACTCTCTATGGATAAATAGTGAATGATATGATATTGGGTGGTATGGCCATTAGAGGTTATCCTATAGTTTTGTGTGAACGCAAACTCTATGAATCTCTCCATTGTAATCCTTATTCTATTACTCCTCTTCACCATGAAATGGTGACTGACTTTAGGTTGAAGATGATACGCATGTCAAGTCCTTTTCTCCACTCTCTTCAATCTTCAAACTGCACCTATGGCGCAAGTGTCAAGCTTTATGACATCGCTGAAGGTTGCAATGCATTAGAGAACAACTTTCTCGTGCATTCAACTATTGGTAATGAAGGGCTTGTGTGTATTCCTCAGATGTGCCCCATGTTGTTGACACTGGAACTAGAATCTTGTCCTTTGATTAGAGATGAATCTCTACTGGCTGTGGTTAAACACTCTTCAAATCTCCAATTCATCGCCTTGACATGATGCATACTGGTCAGTGAGATTGGTATTGTTGTTGTAGTCACTACATTGCCAAGATTGAGAGACATGGCTCTTGTCTCTGTTAAGCTTAGTGATTTCGTAGCTTGGGTCATCAGAAAATGTGGTGAGTCCATGGAAGTGATATGCTTGGAGTATATTGGAGGTCTGACTTTAGGATCATGCTTTATTTTATCAGACAAAACCTCCACTGTCATATCCTCCGAAAGCTTCATCAACCTCAAGTAAGAGGAGATTAAACACTGCTTGAAGTTTACCCAACTCGGTCTAATTGAGTTAACAAAGCGCACAGGTTATGTGGCAATCATCAAGCTGGAGAATTAAAGTGGGTTCACCATTCTAGAGATCATGCAATCATTATTGAATTGCAGAAGGACACTTAAAGCGCTGACTTTGTTGAAATGCCATGTTATTGAGGACCCGAATGAGGAAAGACTCCCGCTGAGAGAAACATACACTACTGCTAGAGGAAATAAAGGCTCATAGCTAGGATCATTGATGATTGATCTAACATTTCCAAATCACGCATTCACCATAAAATGAATTGTAAAGAAGAGTCAATCAAAACAGATTGATTTTAAGAGAAATAGAAAATGATCATAAGTGCAAAAGAAAGAAAAGCACTGATACCATATTAAGATAAAAATGAAGATTAGAAAAAGAAATTTCGCATTCATTCCAAAATTAAATTAAAACAAAGAAGCTCTTTTGCTATATGTATCTAAAGACTATTACAAGTTACAACTAGAATAGCAACTCAAAATATAGTTTCAAGTTAATAAGTCACAGCCTTCCACACAGTCTCTATTGATGAATAGTGAATGATATGAGATTGGGTGGTGTGGCCATAGGAGCTTATCCTAGAGTTTTGTTTGAACACAAACTCTATGACTTTCTCCATTGTAATCCTTATTCTGTTACTCCTCTTTCACATGAAATGATCACTGATGGTTGAAGATGATAGACATGTCATGTCCTCTTCTTAACTCTCTTCATTCTTCAAACTGCACTGATGGCGCAAGGGTCAAGCTTTATTACATTACTTAAGGTTGCAATGTATTAGAGAACCTCATTCTCATGCATTCAACTATTGGTAATGAAGGGCTTGTGCGTATTCCGCAAAAGTACCTCATGTTGTTGACATTGGAACTATAATCTTGTCCTTTGATTAGAGATGAATCACTTCTGGCTGTGGTTAAACACTCTTCTAATCTCTAATTCATCGCCTTGACAAGATGCATGCTGGTCACTGAGATTGGTATTGTTGTTGTAGTCACTATATTGCCAAGATTGAGAGACATGGCTCTTGTCTCTGTTAAGCCTAATGATTTCTTAGCTTGGGTCATCTCAAAATGTTGTGAGTCCATGGAAGTGATAAGCATGGAGTATATTGGAGGGCTGACAGTAGAAGGCTTCTCCGCCATTGTTGAAGAACAACAGGTAAGGTATTTGGCTTTAGGATCATGCTTCATGTTATCAGACAAAACCTCCACTGTCATGTCCTCCGAAAGCTTCATCAACCTCAAGTAAGAAGAGATTAAACACTGCTTGAAGTTCACCCAAGTCGGTCTAATCGAGTTGACAAAGCGCACTTATTTGGCAACCATCAAGCTGGAGAATTGTGGTTGGTTCACCATTCTAGAGATCATGCAATCATTGTTGAACTGCAGAAGGACACTTAAAGCGCTGAGTTTGTTGAAATACCATGTTAGTGAAGACCCGATCGAATGAGGAAAGACTCCCGCTGAGAGAAACAAACACTCCTGCTATAGGAAATACAGGCTCATTGCTAGGATCGTTGATGATTGATCTAACATCTCCAAATTTCGCATTCACCATAAAATGAATGGTAAAGAATCAGAGAAGAAGATGAAGAAACAATCAAAACAGATTGATTGGAAGAGAAATGGAATATGATCATAAGTTCAAAAACAAGAAAAGCACTGATACCATATTAAGCTGAAAATGAAGATTAAAAAAATGAATTTCTCATTTATTAAAAAATTAAATTGAAACAAAGAAGCTCTTTTGCTATATGTATCTTTAGTCTGTTACAAGTTACAGCTTGAATAACAACTCAACAAATAGTTTCAAGCTAAATATACTTAACTAGTACTATTACACATTTTGTTCAATTTATTTCTATTATGTTCTCTACAACTGTCGCATCACCAGGTTATCAGTTTATTGAATCCTTTCTAAGAAATATTGAGCTCTTACAATTACTACTTCCTTCTTGGTTGTATGTGGAGTAATACTTGTAAGTTTTAAGTAAAAAGAAATTTATTTCAAATAACTTAAACACACCAAAAAGAGACTTCAATATAAAACTATGCACCACTGTGTTGAATTTGAAATAATGGCAAGTATGATCCTAAGACTTGGTGTTTCTAGTGTGATAGCCCCACATTAGATGCATAATGGTGCGGTTAAGGACATTAATCTAACCATATTTTGAAGGTGATATGATGCACTCTTTTGAAGGCATGCATCCATCATTGACCTAAAATATCTATTGAAAATGGTTTCCAGGAGTCCTCTCCCTTGATCTTCACTTAGTGGTAGTCATAATTCTTATCCAACTTGTTCAAGAACTTCATATACTTGATTGAGGAGTTCATCAATTCGGGTAAGCTGGTAGTTTTATTGAAGCAAATTTGGTTCAGAGCATGGTAATTGATTTGCGTCCATCATCTATATTCCATCTTTAGAACTACTACTATGAGTGAACTACAAAGGGAACTTCTTAGCTTGATGGTGTTGTTCTAAAGAAGTAGTTTAGTCAATTGTCACTTTTTCTGCTACATTCTTTATCACAATGTTTTTGAATGTGGAAAAGTTAGGAAGTTAGGTATCGAAGATAAGTTGGATCACATGCTCCACCACTTGTTTTGAAGGTAATGGAGGTTCTTAAAAAACCACTAAGTGGTTGGTACAGAGCTCCACCATCTCATTTTTATATTCTGTAACAACAGTGAAGGCACATAAAGCAATCTGTTAGTAGGGACAATTTGTAAAATCCTTATCAACAAAGTGTTTAATCAAGTATTTGCCAATTACGTTGCATGGCTAGTAGTCAACAAGTCAGTAGGTTGGTTGCTCTTATTTGTGTCGATGAGAAACTTCATCGCGTCTTTGCTGAGCTCATACTCTTGTGATTAATGGACAAAATAAGCATCTCACTCATTAAATATGCGCAATATGTTTCAATTTCGATAAGTTATCCTACGCGTGTCTTGATAAAGGATGAACTCATGATGATTATGCCTATTTATTTCATGTGATAAATACGTCTTTACTCTTTTAGAAAACTTGGCTATATAAATAGACAGTTAATAAGTCACAGTCTTCCACACAAAGCTCAATTGATCTTTGATCTACTTCTCCTCTTTTACTTTTGTATAAGTTCTCTTCTTTGATGGTTTGACTTTGAACCACTATCGATTTCCCTTTCGATACCGGTGCTTACATTCCGGTATTAATTCACCGATTCTTTCTTTCTTTCTTTCATGTTAGCTCTCTAATATTTCCATTTTATATATACACTTATTAGCTTTTTTTTTTCTCAATTTTTTAGGGAAGTGGATTAAGTACCGAACATTCAACATCCATTCACCCAATACTTCATAAAAAGTTGACAACCAGGTTAGCGTAATTTCACCATGGCTGCCTTTTTATTTATGGAAAAATTACTTTATATGATAATAAAATCTATTTAGGCATATCCTCCTTTGCTCCTCATTCTCCCCCTCAACGATTTTGTTTCATATATTACATTGCAAATATTGAAAAAATGGGTAAACAAGATGCATAATTTTTATAAGTATGTTTTTTTTTATTGTATTCACATTATTCACAAGAATCTTTTTATATTTATTTAAACATTTAATTCACATTTAATTTTTTTTAATGTTAGTATCTTTTTAGCTATATGTATAAATGTAACTAACCTGAAGGAGAACAAGATCCCAATGGGGCTGAAGAAAATTCACAAATAATTCTGCAACCACCTTGATGAAATTTTACATAATGTATTAAGTTTCCTCCCTAGCTGTGGTGACCTCTGTTTCCGAGAAATGGCTTCATCTCCAACTCGAGTTGTGACTGTTGAAAATTAAACTTAATTCACGAAGATTAAAGGATGTATGTATTAAATGGGACTTAGTTAATGCATGTAGAGATGCATGACTCTTCATAAGAGGGTTTACGAAGAGGTGTTTATTTATGCTGAGTTTCTTGTGTATATGTAAGGATAATTAATATGGGAATTGGTAAGGGTTTCAAAATTACTATATATATATGTGTTGTGACTAGTAGTAATAGTAAAAGTGGAAAAAATATTGTATTGTGCTTCATGTAATCTCCCTTTTCTATCCTTCTTTATCTTGAAATAGTTCAATATATTGTTATCTTTTATGTGTGTGTGTGTGTGGTCATATTTCTATTTCCAATAAAGGGGTTACTTCTTGCCAACAAAGTGGTATCAGAGGGCTCGGTTCGATCTTGGGAATTGAGTGGTATCAGAATTCATGCTCCATCAAGTAAAGTGAAGGTTTATTCAAAGCCAAGTTGGTGATCTCTGAAGGTTAAAAAAAGAGAGAAATTTTCAGCAACCTCAAACAAATATTGAATTGTGCTTCATGTAATCTCCCTCTTTCATCCTTCTTTATCTTGAAATTATTGAATATGTTGTTATATTCTTCTATGTGTGTGTGGTCATATTTTTGTTTCTAACAAAGTGACTTATTCTTTCCAACAGTGAACCGCAGAGTTGGTCAATAAAGTGGCTTCCAGACTCAGAGATGGATATCTCAGATGATGATGATAATGACTTTCACTATTACTACTCAGAGGTGGATATCTCATATGGTTATAATGACTTCCGAACACTCTATGGATGAATAGTGAGTGATTTGAGATTGGTGGTGTGGCCATTGGGGTTTATCTTAGAGTTTTGTATGAACGCAAACTCTATGAATCTCTCCATTGTAATCGTTATTCTGTTACTCATCTTCACCATGAAATGGTCACTGACTTTGGGTTGAATATGATAGGCATGTCATGTCCTCTTCTAAACTCTCTTCAATCTTCAAATTGCACCGATGGCTTTATTGTCAAGCTTATTACATCAATGAAGGTTACAATTTATAAGAGTACCTCTTTCTCATGCATTCAACTATTGGTAATGAACGGCTTGTGTATATTCCTTAGAAGTACCCCATGTTGTTGACACTGGAATAGAATCTTGTCCTTTGATTAGAGATGCATCTCTGCTGGTTGTGGTTAAACACTCTTCTAATCTTCAATTCATCGTCTTGACAAGATGCATGCTGGTCACTGAGCTTGGCATTGTTGTTGTAGTCACTACATTGCCAAGATTGAGAGACATGGCTCTTGTCTCTGTTAAGCTTAGTGATTTCGCTGCTTGGGTCATCACAAAATGTGGCGAGTACATGGAAGTGATAAGCTTGGAGTATATTGGAGGGCTGACAGAAGAAGGCTTCTCTGCCCTTTGTTGAAGAACAGAAGGTAAGGTATCTGGCTTTAGGATCATGCTTTATTTTATCAGACAAAACCTCCACTGTCATGTCCTCCGAAAGCTTCATAAACCTCAAGTAAGCAGAGATTAAACACTGCTTGAAGTTCACCCAAGTCGGTCTAATCGAGTTGACAAAGCACACGAGTTATTTGGTAACCATCAAGCTAGAGAATTATGGTGTGTTCACAATTCTAGAGATCATGCAATCATTGTTAAACTACAGAAAGGATACTTTATCAATTATCACTTTTTCTGCTACATTCTTTATAACAAAGTTTTTGTATGTGGAAAAGTTAGGAAGTGAGGCATTGAAGATAAGTTGGATCACATTCTCCACCACTTACTTTGAAGGTAAACCATGGAGCTTCGTAAAAAACCACTAAGTGGTTGGTACAGAGCTCCACAATCTCATCTTTATATTCTCTGACAATAGTGAAGGCACATAAAACAATCTGTTAGTAGGGATAATTAGTAAAATCCTTATCAACAAAGTGTTTCATCAAGTATTTGCCAATTACGTTGCATGGCTAGTAGTCAACAAGTTAGTAGGTTGGTCGCTCTTATTTATGTAGATGAGAAACTTCCTCGCATCTTTTTTGAGCTTATACTCTTGTGATTGATGGTCGGAATAAGCATCTTACTCATTTAATATGCGCAATATATTTCTATTTCCATAAGTCATCCTATGCGTGTCTTTATAAAGGATGAACTCATGATGATTATGCCGATTTATTTCATGTTATAAATGTGTCTTTACCCTTTTAGAAAACTTGGATATGTAAATAGAGAGTTAATAAGTCACAGTCTTCCACACAGAGCTCAATTGATCTTTGATCTACTTCTCCTCTTTTCCATGGGCATAAGTTCTCTTCTTTTACGATTCGACTTTGAACCACTATCGATTTCCCTATCGATATCGGTGCTTACATTCAGGTATTCCTTCACCGATTCTTTCTTTCTTTCTTTCTTTCATGTTAGCTCTTTAATATTTCCATTTTATATTCACACTTATTAGCTTTTTTTCCTCAATTTTTGAGGAAAGTTGATTAAGTACCGAACATTCAACATCTATTTACCCAATATTTCACAAAAAGTTGACAACCAGGTTAGCATAATTTCACCATGGTTGCCTTTTTTATTTTATGGAAAAATTACATTATATCATAATAAAATCTATTTAGGCATATCCTCCAACGGTTCTGTTTCATATATTTCCTTGCAAACATTGGAAAAATGGTTAAACAAGATGCATAATTTTTATTAGTGTGTTTTTTTAATGTATTTACATTATTCACAAGAATCTTTTTATATTCTTTTAAACATTTAAATTCATATATATATTTTTTTAATGTTAGTATTTTTTTTGGCTATATGTATAAATGTAACTAACCTGAAGGAGATCAAGATCCCAATGGGGCTGAAGAAAATTCACAAGCAGTTCTCCAACCTCCTTGATGAAATTTTGCTGAATGTATTCAGTTTCCTCCCTAGATATGGTGACTGCTGTCGTTGCACCGTTGTTTTTGGGAAATGGCTTCATCTCCAACTCTATTTGCGACCGTTGGAAATTAAACTTAATTAATGATGATGAAAGGATGTATGTATTAAATGGGTCTTCGTTAATTCATGTAGAGATGCATGACTCTTCATAAGAGGGTTTACGAAGAGGTATTTATTTATGCTGAGTTTCTTGTGTATATGAAAGGGTAATTAATATGGGAATTCGTCAGGGTTTCAAAATTACTATATATATGGGTTGTGACTAGTAGTAATAGTAAGAGTGGAACAAAAATTGTATTGTGCTTCATGTAATCTCCCTCTCTTGTCCTTCTTCATTTTGAAATAGTTCAATATATTGTTATCATTTGTGTGTGTGTGTGTGTGGTCATATTTCTATTTCCAACAAAGGAATTTCTTCTTCCCACAAAATGGTATCAGAGGGCTCGGTTCGATCTTGGGAAGTGAGTGGTATCAGAACTTATGCTACATCAAGTAAAGTTAAATTTTATTCAAAGCCAAGTTGGTGATCTCTGAAGGTTAAAAAAAGAGAGAAAGTATTGGCAACCTTAAACAAATATTGAATTGTGCTTCATGTAATCTCCCTCTTTCATCCTTTTGTATGTTGAAATAGTTCAATATATTGTTATATTCTTCTATGTGTGTGTCATAATATTTTTATTTCTAACAAAGTGGTTTCTTCTTGCCAACAATGACCCACCGAGTTGGTCAACACTCCTTCAGACTCAGAGGTTGATTTCTCAGATGATGATGATAATGACTTTCACTATTACTACTCTGATAAAGATGATGAAGGTTGATGGTTACGATGACTTCCGAACTCTCTATGGATGAATAGTGAATGATATGAGATTGGGTTGTGTGGCTATTGGAGTTTATCCTAGAGTTTTGAGTGAACACAAACTCTATGAATCTCTCCATTGTAATCATTATTCTGTTACTCCTCTTTAACATAGAATGGTCACTGATGGTTGAACATAATAGGCATGTAATGTCCACTTCTCAACTATCTTCAATCTTCAAACTACACATATGGCGCAAGTGTCAAGCTTTATTACATCGCTGAAGGTTACAATGCATTAGAGAACCTCTTTCTTATGCATTCAACTATTGGAAATGAAGGGTTTGTGCATATTCCTCAGAAGTACCCCATGTTGTTGACACTGGAAATAGAATCTTGTCCTTTGATTAGAGATGAATCTCTGTTGGCTGTTGTTAAACACTCTTCTAATCTCTAATTTATCTCCTTGACAAGATGCATGCTGGTCACTGAGATTGGTATTGTTGTTGTAGTCACTACATTGCCAAGATTGAGAGATATGGTTCTTGTCTCTATTAAACTTAGTGGTTTTACTGCTTGGGTCATCACAAAATGTGTCGAGTCTACAGAAGTGATAAGTTTGGAGTATATTGGAGGGCTGACAGAAGAAGGCTTCTATGGCATTGTTGAAGAACAAAAGGTAAGGTATCTGGCTTTAGGATCATGCTTCATGTTATCAGACAAAACCTCCACTGTCATGTCCTCCAAAAGCTTCATCAACCTCAAGTAAGAGGAGATTAAATACTGCTTGTAGTTCACCCAAGTCGGTCTAATCAAGTTGAAAAAGCAAGCGAGTTATTTGGCAAACATCAAGATGGAGAATTGTGGTGTGTTCACCATTCTAGAGATCGTGCACTCATTGTTGAACTGCGGAAGGAACTTAAAGCGCTGAGTTTCTTGAAATGCCATGTTAGTGAAGACCCGATCGAATGAGGAAAGACTCCTGTTGAGAGAAACATACACTCCTGCTATAGGAAATAAAGGCTCATAGCTAGGATCATTGATGATTGATCTAACATCTCCAAATCTCGCATTCCCCATAAAATGAATGGTAAAGAATTAGAGAAGAAGATGAAGAAGAGACAATCAAAACAAATTGATTATAAGAGAAATGAAAAATGATCATAATTGCAAAAGTAAGAAAAGCATTGATACCATATTAAGCTGAAAATGAAGATTAGAAAAAGGAATTTCTCATTCATTCCAAAATTAAATTGAAACAAAGAAGCTCTTTTGCTTTATGTATCTAAGTCTGTTACAAGTTACAGTTTGCATAACAACTCAACAAATAGTTTCAAGCTAAATATACTTAACTAGTACTATTACACATTTTGTTCAATTTATTTCTATTCGGTTCTCTACAACTGTTGCATCATCGAGTTATAAGTTTAGTGAATAATTTCTAAGAAACGATGAGCTCTTGCAATTACCACTTCTTGGTTGTATGTGGAGTATGACTTGTAAGTTTTAAGTCATAAGAAATTTATGGCAAATAACTTAAACACGCCAAAAAGAGACTTCAATATAAAACTATGCAACATCGTGTTGAATTTGAAATAATGCCAAGTATGATTCTAAGACTTGGGGTTTCTAGTGTGACAGCCCCAAATTAGATGCACAATGGTGCGGTTAAGGACACTAATCTAACCATATTTTGAGGGTGATATGATGCACTCTTTTGAAGGCATTCATCCATCATTGACCTAAAATATCTATTGAAAATGGTTTCTATGAGTCCTCAACCTTGATCTTCACTTAGTGGTAGTCATAATTCACATCCAACTTGTTGAAGAACTTCATATACTTGATTGAGGAATTCATCAATTAGGGTAAGCTGGTAGTGATTCTAGAAGCAAATTAGGTTCACTGCATGGTAATTGATTTGCTTCCATCATCTACATTCCGTCTTTAGAACTGCTATTATGAGTGAACTACAAAGGGAACCTCGTAGCTTGATGGTGTTATTCTAAAAAGAAGTAGTTTAGTCAATTGTCACTTTTTCTGCTACATTCTTTATCTCAAAGTTTTTGTATTTGAAAATGTTAGGAAGTGAGGTATCGAAGATAAGTTGGATCACATGCTCCACCACTTGTTTTGAAGGTAAACCATAGAGCTTTTTAAAAAACCACTAAGTGGTTGGTACAGAGCTCCATCATCTCATCTTTGTATTCTCTGACAAGAGTGAACGCACATCAAGCAATCTGTTAGTGGGGACAATTAGTAAAATCCTTATCAACAAAGTGTTTCATCAAGTATTTGCCAATTACATTGCATTGCTCGTAGTCAACAAGTCTGTAGGTTGGATAGTCTTATTTGTGTAGATGAGAAACTTCCTCGCGTCTTTGTTGAGCTCACACTCTTGTGATTGATCTTCGAAATAAGCATCTCACTCATTAAATATGCGCAATATATTTCTATTTCCATAAGTTATCCTATGCATGTCTTGGCAAAGGATGAACTCATGATGATCATGGTGATTTATTTCATGTGATAAATACGTACGTCTTTACTCTTTTAGAAAAATTGGCTTTATATATAGAAAGTACAAGTCACACTCTTCCACATTGATCTCAAATGATCTTTGATCTACTTCTCCTCTTTTCCTTGGGCATAAGTTCTCTTCTTTGATGTTTCGACTTTGAACCGCTATCGATTTCCCTATCGATACCGGTGCTTACATTCTGGTATTCCTTCACTGATTCTTTTTTTCTTTCTTTCTTTCTTTCATGTTAGCTCTTTAATATTTCCATTTTATATTCACAATTATTAGCTTTTTTTTTTCTCAATTTTTGAGGAAAGTGGATTAATCACTGATCATTCAACATCCATTCGCCCAATATTTCACAAAAAGTTGACAACCAGATTAGCGTATTTTCACCATGGTTGCCTTTTTATTTTTGGAAAAATTACCTTATATCATAATAAAATCTATTTAGGCATATCCTCCTTTGCACTTCATTCTCCCCCTCAACTATTCTGTTTCATATATTTGCTTGCAAACATTGAAAAAATGGGTAAACAAGATGCATAATTTTTATTAGTTTGTTTTTCTAAATGTATTAACATTGTTAACAAGAATCATTTTATATTCTTTTAAACATTTAAATTCACATTTTATTTTTTTTAAAGTAAGTATTTTTTTGGCTATACGTACAAATGTAACTAACCTGAAGGAGAACAAGACCCCAAGTAGGAAGAAGAAAATTCACAAGCAATTCTCCAACCTCCTTGATGAAATTTTGCTGAATGTATTCAGTTTCCTCCTTAGCTATGGTGACCGCTGTCGTTGCACCGCTGTTTTTGGGAAATGGCTTCATCTCCAACTCTATTTGCGACCGTTGGAAATTAAACTTAATTCACGAAGATGAAAGGATGTATGTAATAAATGAGACTTAGTTAATGCATATAGAGATGCATGACTCGTCATAATTGGGTTTTCGAAGAGGTGTTTATTTATGCTGAGTTTCTTGTGTATATGTAAGGGTAATTAATATGGGAATTTTTAAGGATTTCAAAATTACAATATATATCGGTTGCGACTAGTGGTAATAGTAAGAGGGGAAGAAATAATGTATTGTGCTTCATGTAATCTAACTCTTCTATCCTTCTTTATCTTGAAATAGTTCAATATATTGTTATCATTTTTTTTTTGTGTGTGTGTGTGGTCATATTTCTATTTCCAGCAAAGGGGTTTCTTCTTGCCAATAAAGTGGTATCAGAGGGCTCGGTTCAATCTTGTGAAGTGAGTGGTATCAGAATTTATGCTCGATCAAGTAAAGTGAAGGTTTATTCAAAGCCAAGTTGGTGATCTTTGAAGGTTAATAACTAAGAGAAAGTTTTATCAACCTCAAACAAATATTGAATTTTTCTTCATGTAATCTCCTTCTTTCATCCTTCTCTATCTTGAAATAGTTTAATATATTGTTATATTCTTCTATGTATGCGTGGTCATATTTTTATTTCATAGAAAGTGGTCTCTTCTTGCCAACAGTGAACTGTCGAAATGGTCAACACTCCTCCACACTTGGAGGTAGTTATCTCAAATGATGATGATAATGACTTTCACTATTACTACTCTGATAAAGATGATGAAGTTAATGGTTATGATGAATAGTGAATGAAATGAGAATGGGTGGTGTGACCATTGGAGTTTATCCTAGAGTTTTGTGTGAATGAAAACTCTATGAATCACTCCATTGTAATCCCTATTCTGTTACTCCTCTTCATCATTAAATTGTAAGTGACTTTGGGTTGAAGATGATAGGCATGTCATGTGCTCTTCTCAACTCTCTTCAATCTTCAAACTGCACCGATGGCGCTAGTGTCAAGCTTTATTACATCGCTGAAGGTTGCAATGCATTAGAGAACCTCTTTCTTATGCATTCAACTATTGGTAATGAAGGGCTTGTCCATATTCCTCAGAAGTACCCCATGTTGTTGACACTGGAACTAGAATCTTGTCCTTTGATTAGAGATGCATCTCTGCTTGCTGTTGTTAAACACTCTTCTAATCTCCAATTCATCGCCTTGACAAGATGCATACTGGTCACTGAGATTGGTATTGTTGTTGTAGTCACTACATTGCCAATATTGAGAGACATGACTCTTGTCTCTGTTAAACTCAGTAATTTCTCTGCTTGGGTCATCAGAAAATATTGTGAGTCCATGGAAGTGATAAGCTTGGAGTATATTTGAGGGCTGACGGAAGAAGGCTTTTCCGCCATTGTTGAAGCACAGAAGGTAACTGGCTTTAGGATCATGCTTTATGGTATCAGACAAAACCTCCACTGTCATATCCTCCAAAAGCTTCATCAGCCTCAAGTAAGAGGAGATTAAATACTGCTTGAAGTTCACCCAAGTCGGTCTAATCAAGTTAACAAAGCGCGCGGGTTATTTGGAAACCATCTAGATGGAGAATTGTGGTGAGTTCACCATTCTAGAGATCATGCAATCATTGTTGAATTGCAGAAGGACACTTAAAGCGCTGACTTTGTTGAAATGCCATGTTAGTGAAGACACGAATGAGGAAAGACTCCCTTTGAGAGAAACAAACACTCCTGCTAGAGGAAATAAAGGCTCATAGCTAGGATCACATGCTCCACCACTTCTTTTGAAGGTAAACAATGAAGCTTCTTAAAAAGCCACTAAGTGGTTGGTACAGAGCTCCACCATCTCATCTTTATATTCTCTAACAACAGTGAAGGCACATGAAGCAATCTGTTAGTAGGGACAATTAGTCAAATCCTTATCAACAAAGTGTTTCATCAAGTATTTGCCAATTACGCATGGCTAGTAGTCACCAAATCTGTCGGTTGGATACTCTTATTTGTGTAGATGAGAAACTTCCTTGCATCTTTGTTGAGCTCATACTCTTGTGATTGATGGTCGAAATAAGCATCTGACTCATTAAATATGCGCGATATATTTCTATTTCCATAAGTCATCCTATGCATGTCTTTGTAAAGGATGAACACATGATGATTATGCCGATTTATTTCATGTAATTAATACGTCTTTACTCTTTTAGAAAACTTGGCTATATAAATAGAAAGTTCATAAGTCACAGTCTTCCACACAGATCTCAATTGATCTTTGATCTACTTCTCCTCTTTTCCTTGGGCATAAGTTCTCTTCTCTAACAGTTCGACTTTGAACCGCTATCGATTTCCCTATCGATACCGGTGCTTACATTCATGTATTCCTTCACCAATTCTTTTTTTCTTTCTTTCTTTCATGTTAGCTCTTTAATATTTCCATTTTATATTCACACTTAATAGCTTTTTTTCCTCAATTTTTGAGTAAAGTGGATTAAGTACCGAACATTCAACATGCATTCACCAAATATTTCACAAAAAGTTGACAACTAGGTTAGCGTAATTTCACCTTAGTTGCTTTTTTATTTTGGGAAAATTACCTTATATCATAATAAAATCTATTTAGGCATATCCTCCTTTGCTCCTCATTCTCCCCCTCAACGGTTCTATTTCATATATTTCCTTGCAAACATTGAAGAAATGGGTAAACAATAGTGTTAAAGCCATTTTTGTTCCCTGAAAATAGGGCCAATGTTCATTTCCATCCCAAAAATTTAAAATTTGTTCAATACGGTCCACATCAACATATACTGCCACTTATCACTCAACATCAACAAAATAACGACCTAAACATAATAATAAAAAGATTATATGCATTTTATTGGTATTCCACATGACCGTCATGTCAGCAATAAGGACCAAAAATGCCAAAATACGGAATATATAGGGACCCAAAATGTCAAAATATGCAATACATTGGACCAAATTGAACAAATATTGAATTTTGGGATGGAAATGAACATTGGTCCCATTTTCAAGGACCAAAAATGGCTTTACCCCTAAACAATATGCACAATTTTTTTTAATGTATTACCATTATTCATAAGAATCTATTTATATTCATTTAGACATTTAAATTCATATTTTGTTTTTTTTAATGTTAGTTTTTTTCTGGCTATATGTACAAATGTAACTAACCTGAAGAAAAACAATATCCCAATGGGGCAGAAGAAAATTCACAAGCAATTCTCCAACCTCCTTGATGAAATTTCACTGAATGTATTTAGTTTCTTCCCTAGCTGTGGCGACCGCTGTCGTTGAACTGCCATTTTGGGGAAATGGCTTCATCTCTAACTCCAGTTGGGACTGATGGAAATTAAACTTAATTCAAGAAGATAAAAGGATGTATGTATTAAATGTGACTTAGTTAATGCTTGTAGAGATGCATGACTCTTCATAACATGGTTTACGAAGTGGTGTTTATTTATGTTGAGTTTGTTGTGTATATATAAGGGTAACTAATAAGGGAATTTGTAAGGGTTTCAAAATTACTATATATATGGGGAGTAACTAATAGTAATAGTAAGAGTGGAACAAATATTGTATTGTGCTTCATGTAATATCCCTCTTCTACCCTTCTTTATCTTGAAATAGTTCTATATATTGTTATCTTTTTTGTGTTTGTGTGTGTGGTCATATTTCTATTTCCAACAAAGAGGTATCAGAGGGCTAGGTTCGATCTTGTGAAGTGAGTGGTATCAGAACTTATGCTCGATCAAGTAAAGTTAAGATTTATACAAAGCCAAGTTGGTGATCTCTGAAGATTAAAAAAAATTGAAAGTTTCAGCAACTTGAAACAAATATTGTATTGTGCTTTATGTAGTCTCCCTCTTTTATCCTTCTTTATCTTGAAATATTTCAATATATTGTTATATTCTTCTATGTGTGTGTGGTCATATTTTTATTTCTAACAAAGTGGTTTCTTATTGCCAACTGTAATCCAACGAGTTGGTCAATACTTCTACTTACTCAGAGTTGGATATTTGAGATGATCATGATAATGATTTTTACTATTAGTATTCTGATAAAGATAATGAAGTTGATGGTAATAATGACTTCCAAACTCTCTATGGATGAATAGTGAATGATATGAGATTGGGTGGTGTGGCCATTGGAGTTTATCCTAGAGTTTTGTGTGAACGCAAACTCCATGAATCTTTCCTTTGAAATCCTTATTACGTTACTCCTCTTCAACATGAAATGGTCACTGACTTTGGGTTGAAGATGATACGCATGTCTTGTCCTCCTCTCAACTCTCTTCAATCTTCAAACTGCACTGATGGCGTAAGTGTCAAGCTTTATTACATCGCTGAAGGTTGCAATGCATTAGAGAACCTCTTTCTTGTGCATTCAACTATTGGTAATGAAGGGCTTGTGCATATTCCTCAGAAGTACCCCACGTTGTTTACAGTCGAAGTAGAATCTTGTCGTTTGATTAGAGATGAATCTCTGCGGGCTGTGGTTAAACACTCTTCTAATCTTCAATTCATCGCCTTGACAAGATGCAAACTGGTCACTGAGATTGGTATTGTTGTTGTAGTCACTACATTGCCAAGATTGAGAGACATGGCTCTTGTCTCTGTCAAGCTTACTGATTTTGATGCTTGGGTCATCAGAAAATGTGGTGAGTCCATGGAAGTGATAAGCTTGGAATATATTTGAGGGCTGACAGAAGACGGCTTCTCTTCCATTGTTGAAGAGCAGAAGGTAAGGTATCTGGCTTTAGGATCATGCTTCATTTTATCAAACAAAACCTCCACTGTCATGTCCTCCAAAAGCTTCATCAACCTCAAGTAAGAGGAGATTAAACACTGCTTGAAGTTCACCCAAGTCGGTCTAATCGAGTTAATAAAGAGCACAGGTTATGTGGTAATCATCAAGCTGGAGAATTGTGGGGGGTTACCATTCTAGAGATTATGTAATCATTGTTGATCTACAGAGGGACACTTAAAGCGCTGACTTTGTTGAAATGCTATGTTAGTGAAGACCTGAATGAGGAAGGACTCCCGCTGAGAGAAACACACACTCCTGCTAGAGGAAATAAAGGCTCATAGCATCATTCATTGATGATTGATCTAACATCTCCAATTCTCACTTTCACCATAAAATGAATATTAAATAATCAGAGAAGAAGATGAAGAAGAAACAATCAAAATTGATTGATTGGAAGAGAAATGGAAAATGTTTATAAGTGCAAAAGCAAGAAAAGCACTGATACCATATAAAGCTGAAAATGAAGATTAGAAAAAATAATTTCTCATTCATTCCAAAATTAAATTGTAACAAAGAAGCTCTTTTGCTATATGTATCTAACAAAGTGGTTTCTTGTTGACAACTGTGACCCGACGAGTTGGTCAATACTTCTTCCGACTTTGAGGTGGATATTTCAGATGATGATGATAATGATTTTCACTATTACTATTCCGATAAAGATGATGAAGTTGATGGTTATGATAACTTCCAAACTTTCTATGGATGAATAGTAAATGATATGAGATTGGGTGGTGTGGCCATTGGAGTTTATCCTAGAGTTTTGTGTGAAGGCAAACTTTATGAATCTCTCCAGTGTAATCCTTATTATGTTACTCCTATTCACCATGAAATGGTCACTAACTTTGGGTTGAAGATGATACGCATGTAATGTCCTGTTCTCAACTCTCTTCAATCTTCAAACTGCACAGATGACCCAAGTGTCAAGCTTTATTACATTGCTGAAGATTGCAATGCATTAGAGAACTACTTTCTCGTTCATTCAACTATTGGTAATGAAGAGCTTGTGCGTATTCCTCAGATGTGCCCCATGTTGTTGACACTGGAACTAGAATCTTGTTCTTTGATTAGAGATGAATCTCTACTGGTTGTGGTTAAACACTCTTCTAATCTCCAATTCATCGCCTTGACAAGATGCATACTGGTCATTGAGATTGGTATTGTTGTTGTAGTCACTACATTGCCAAGATTGACAGACATGGCTCTTGTCTCTGTTAAGCTTAGTGATTTCGCCGCTTGGGTCATCAGAAAATGTGGTGAGTCCATGGAAGTGATATGCTTGGAGTATATTGGAGGTCTGAGAGAAGAAGGTTTCTCCGCCATTATTGAAGAACAGAAGGTAGGGTATCTGACTTTAGGATCATGCTTTATTTTATCAGACAAAACCTCCACTTTCATATCCTCTAAAAGCTTCATCAACCTCAAGTAATAGGAGATTAAATACTGATTGAAGTTCACTCAACTCGGTCTAATTGAGTTAACAAAGCGCACAGGTTGTGTGGTAATTATCAAGCTTTAGAATTGTAGTGGGTTCACCGTTCTAGAGATCATGCAATCATGGTTGAATTGTAGAAGGACACTTAAAGCGCTGACTTTGTTGAAATGCCATGTTAGTGAAGACCCGAATGAGGAAAGACTCCCGCTGAGAGAAACATACACTCCTGCTAGAGGAAATAAAGGCTCATAGCTAGGATCATTGATGATTGATCTAACATTCCAAATCACGAATTCACCATAAAATGAATTGTAAAGAATATGAGAAGAAGATGAAGAAGAAACAATCAAAATGGATTGATTTTAAGAGAAATGGAAAATGATCATAAGTGCAAAAGAAAGAAAAGCACTGATACCATATTAAGATGAAAATGAAGATTAGAATAAGAAATTTCGCATTCATTCCAAAATTAAATTGAAACAAAGAAGCTCTTTTGCTATATGTATCTAAAGACTATTACAAGTTACAGCTAGAATAGCAACTCAAAAAATAGTTTCAAGTTAATAAGTCATAGTCTTCCACACAGTCTCTATTGATGAATAGTGAATGATATGAGATTGGGTGTTGTGGCCATAGGAGTTTATCCTAGAGTTTTGTTTGAACGCAAACTCTATGAATCTCTCCATTGTAATCCTTATTTTGTTACTCCTCTTTCACATAAAATAATCATTGATGGTTGAAGATGATAGGCATGTCATGTCCTCTTCTTAACTCTCTTCAATCTTCAAACTGCACTGATGGCGCAAGGGTCAAGCTTTATTACATTACTAAAGGTTGCAATGCATTAGAGAACCTCTTTCTCATGCATTCAACTATTGGTAATGCAGGGCTTGTGCGTATTCCTCAGAAGTACCTCATGTTGTTGACATTGGAACTATAATCTTGTCCTTTGATTAGAGATGAATCTCTTCTTGTTGTGGTTAAACACTCTTCTAATCTCTAATTCATCGCCTTGACAAGATGCATGCTGGTCACTGAGATTGGTAATGTTGTTGTAGTTACTACATTGCCAAGATTGAGAGAAATGGCTCTTGTGTTTGTCAAGCTTACTGATTTCGATGCTTGGGTCATCAGAAAATGTGGTGAGTCCATGGAAGTAATAAGCTTGGAGTATGTTTGAGGACTGACAGAAGAAGGTTTCTCTACCATTGTTGAAGAGCAGAAGGTAAGGTATCTGGCTTTAGGATCATGCTTCATATTATCAGACAAAACCTCTATTGTCATGTCCTCCAAAAGCTTCATCAAATCGGATTCAAATCCTATCCTAATTTGGCATATGAAATATTACCAAAAATTGGAAAAAGACCGGAAACCCTAATTTGGGGGGTTAAATATTTCTAAAAATAGAAAAAAAACTAAAATTCTATCTAATATGACGTCCCCATGTCGTGCGCAAGGAGCTTTCCGAATTGGGGTCGAACGCCCGGTTCTGATATCGGTAGCCAAAGTTATGGCCAAAATACCGAACCACACCCAAAACCGACCCAATCTTGGAATTGACTCGATAACTTCCCGTCTTTACGTTGACCCGCCAACCCGGCACCAACATTTGACTCGAGCCTCCAGCATCAACACTACTTAAAGTTCACCCAAGTCGGTCTAATCGAGTTGACAAAGCGCATGGCTTATTTGGCAACCATCAAGCTGGAGAATTATGGTGTGTTCAACATTCTAGAGATCGTGCAATCATTGTTGAACTGTAGAGGGTCACTTAAAGCACTGACTTTGTTGAAATGCCATATTAGTGAAGACCCGAATGAGAAAGACTCCTGCTGAGCGAAACATACACTCCTGCTAGAGGAAATAAAGGCTCATAGCTCGGATTATTGATGATTGATCTAACATCTCGAAATCTCGCATTCACCATGAAATGAATGGTAAAGAATGAAAGAAGAAGATGAAGAAGAAACAATCAAAACTGATTGATTGAAAGAGAAATGGAAAATGATCATAAGTGCAAAAGCAAGACAAGCACTGATACCATATTAAGCTGAAACTGAAGATTGAGAAAAGGAATTTCTCATTCATTCCAAAATTAAATTGAAACAAAGAAGCTCTTTTGCTTTATGTATCTAAAGTCTCTTACAAGTTACAACTTGAATAACAACTCAACAAATAGTTTCAAGCTAAATATACTTAACTAGTACAATTACACATTTTGTTCAATTTATTTCTATTAGGTTCTCTATAACTGTCGCATCACGAGGTTATCAGTTTAGTGAATCCTTTCTAAGAAACGATGAGCTCTTGCAATTACCACTTCCTTCTTGGTTATATGTGGAGTAAGACTTGTAAGTTTTAAGTCAAAAGAAATTTATGGCAAATAACTTAAACAAGCATATCCTCCTTTTCTCCTCGTTCTCCCCCTCAACGGTTCTGTTTCATATATTTCCTTGCAAACATTGAAAAAATTGGTAAACAATGTGCATAATTTTTATTAGTATGCTTTTTTTTAATGTATTAACATTATTCACAAGAATCTTTTTATATTCATTTAAACATTTAAATTCACAATTTTTTTTAATGTTAGTATTTTTTTTTGACTATATGTACAAATGTAACTAACCTGAAGGAGAAAAAGATCCCAATGGGGCAGAAGAAAATTCACAAGCAATTCTCCAACCTCCTTGACCAAATTTTAATGAATGTATTAAGTTTCCTCCCTAGTTGTGGTAATCGCTGTCGTTGTACCACTATTTCCGTGAAATGGCTGCATCTCCAACTCTATTTGCGACAGTTGGAAATTAAACTTAATTCACGAAGATGAAAGGATGCATGTATTAAATGGGACTTAGTTAATGCATGTAGAGATGCATGACTCTTCATAAGAGGGTTTACGAAGAGGTGTTTATTTATGCTGGGTTTCTTGTGGATATGTAAGGGTAATTAATATGGGTATTTGTAAGGGTTTCAAAATTACTATATATATGGTTTGTGACTAGTAATAATAGTAAGAGTGGAACCAATATTGTATTGTGCTTCACGTAATCTCCCTCTTCTATCCTTCTTTATCTTGAAATAGTTCAATATATTGTTATCTTTTGTGTGTGTGTGTGTGTGGTCATATTTCTATTTCCAACAAAGGGGTTTCTTCTTGCCAACAAAGTGGTATCAGTGGGCTCGGTTCGATCTTTTGAAGTGTGTGGTATCAGAATTCATGCTCCATCAAGTAAATTGAAATTTTATTCAAAGCCAAGTTGGTGCTCTCTGAAGGTTACAAAAAGGAGAAAGTATCAGCAACCTCAAAAAAATATAGAATTGTGCTTCATGTAATCTCCCTCTTTCATCCTTCTGTATGTTGAAATATTTCAATATACTGTTATATTCTTCTATGTGTGTGTGGTAATATTTTTATTTCTAACAAAGTGGTTTCTTCTTACCAATAGTGACCAGCCGAGTTGGTCAACACTCCTCCCGACTCAGAGGTGGATATCTCAGATGATGATGATAATGACTTTCACTATTACTACTCTGATAAAGATGATGAAGGTTGATGGTTACGATGACTTCCAAACTCTCTATGGATGAATAGTGAATGATATGAGATTGGGTGGTGTGGCTATTGGAGTTTATCCTAGAGTTTTGTGCGAACGCAAACTCTATGAATCTCTCCATTGTAATCATTATTTTGTTACTCCTCTTAACCATGAAATGGTCACTGACTTTGGGTTGAATATGATAGGCATGACTTGTCCTCTTCTAACCTCTCTTCAATCTTCAAACTGCATGATATGCTAGTGTCAAGCTTTATTACATCGTTGAAGGTAGCAATGCATTAGAGAACCTCTTTCTCATGCATTCAACTATAGGTAATGAAGGGCTTGTGCGTATTCCTGAGAAGTATCCCATGTTGTTGACACTGGAACTAGAATCTTGTCCTTTGTTTAAAGATGAATCTCTGCTGGCTGTGGTTAAACACTCTTCTAATCTCCAATTTATCTTCTTGACAAGATGCATGCTGGTCAGTGAGATTGGTATTGTTGTTGTAGTCACTACATCGCCCATATTGAGAGACATGGCTCTTGTCTTTGTTAAGCTTAGTGATTTCGCTGCTTGGGTCATCGAAAAATGTGGCGAGTCCATGGAAGTGATAAGCTTGGAGTATATTGGAGGGCTGACAGAAGAAGGCTCCTCTGCCATTGTTGAAGAATAGAAGGTAAAGTATTTGGCTTTCGGATCATGCTTTATGTTATCAAACAAAACCTCCACTGTCATGTCCTCCAAAAGCTTCATCAACCTCAAGTAAGAGGAGATTAAACACTGCTTGAAGTTCACCAAAGTTGGTCTAATCGAGTTGACAAAGCGCACAGGTTATTTGGCAACCATCAAGCTTGAGAATTGTAGTTTGTTCACCATTCTAGAGATCATGCAATTATTGTTGAACTGCAGAAGGACACTTAAAGCGCTGACTTTGTTGAAAATTCTATGTTAGTGAAGAACCGAATGAGGAAAGACTCCCTCTGAGAGAAACATACACTCCTGCTAGAGGAAATAATTTCTCATAGCTAGGATCATTGATGATTGATCTAACACATCCAAATCTCGTATTCACCATAAAATTAATGGTAAAGAATCAGAGAAGAAGATGAAGAAGAAACAATCAAAACTGATTGATTGGAAAAGAAATGGAAAATGATCATAAGTGCAAAAGAAAGAAAAGCACTGATACCATATTAAGCTGAAAATGAAGATTAGAAAAAGGAATTTCTCATTTATTCCAAAATTATATTGAAACAAAGAAGCTCTTTTGCTATATGTATCTAAAGTGTGTTACAAGTTGCAGCTTGAATAACAACTCAAAAAATACTTTCAAGGTAAATATACTTAACTAGAACTATTACACATTTTGTTCAATTTATTTCTATTATGTTCTCTACAATTGTTGCATCACCAGGTTATTAGTTTAGTAAATCCTTTCTACGAAACGATGAGCTCTTGCAATTGCCACTTCCTTCTTGGTTGTATGTGGAGTAAGACTTGTAAGTTTTAAGTAAAAAGAAATTTATGGCAAATAACTTAAACACGCCAAAATAGACTTTAATATAAAACTATGCACCACCGTATTGAATTTGAAATAATGGCAAGTATGATCCTAAGACTTGGGGTTTCTAGTGTGAGAGCCCCACATTAGATGCATAATGGTGTGGTTGAGTACATTAATCTAATCATATTTTAAGGGTGATATGATGCACTCTTCGAAGGCATTCATTCATCTTTAACCTAAAATATATATTGAAAATTGTTTCTAGGAGTCCTCTCCCTTGATATTCACTTAGTGGTAGTCATACTTCAAATCCTACTTGTTGAAGAACTTCAAATACTTGATTGAGGAGTTCATCAATTCGGGTAAGCTGGTAGTTGTTCTTGCAGCAAATTTGGTTCAAACCATGGTAATTGATTTGCTTCCATCATCTACATTTCTTCTTCAGAATTGCTACTATGAGTGAACAACAAAGGGAACTTCGTAGCTTGATGGTGTTGTTCTAAAGAAGTAGTTTAGTCAATTGTCACATTTTCTGCTACATTCTTTATCACCAAGTTTTTGAATGTGGAGAATTTAGGAAGTGAGGTATCGAAGATAAGTTGGATCGCATGCTCCACCACTTGTTATGAAGGTAAATCATGGAGCTTCTTGAAACACCACTAAGTAGTTGGTACAGAGCTCCACCATCTCATTTTTATATTCTCTAACAATAGTGAAAGCATAAGAAGCAATTTGTTAGTAGGGACAATTAGTAAAATCCTTATTAATAAAGTGTTTTATCAAGTATTTGCCAATTACATTGCATAGCTAGTAGTGAACAAGTCAGTAGGTTGGTTGCTCTTATTTTTGTAGATGAGAAACTTCCTCGCGTCCTTGTTGAGCTCATACTCTTGTGATTGATGGTCAAAATAAGCATCTCCCTCATTAAATATGTGCAATATATTTCTATTTCGATTAGTTATCCTACGGGTGTCTTGATAAAGGATGAACTCATGATGATTATGCCAATTTATTTCATGTGATAAATACGTCTTTACTCTTTTAGAAAACTTGGCTATATAAATAGACAGTTAATAAGTCACAGTCTTCCACACAGAGCTCAATTGATCTTTGATCTACTTCTCCTCTTTTCCTTTTGCATAAGTTCTCTTCTTTGACGGTTCGACTTTGAACCGCTATCGATTTCCCTATCGATACCTATGCTCACATTTAGGTATTAATTCATCGATTCATTTTTTCTTTTGTTCTTTCATGTTAGCTATCTAATATTTCTATTTTATATTCACACTTACTAGCTTTTTTTTTCTCAATTTTTGAGGGAAGTGGATTAAGTACCGAACATTCAACATCCATTCACCCAATATTTCACAAAAAGTTGACAACCAAGTTAGCGTAATTTCACCATGGCTAGCTTTTTATTTATGGAAAATATTACCTTATATGATAATAAAATCTATTTAGGCATATGCTCCTTTGCTCCTCATTCTCCCCCTCAATGGTTTTGTTTCATATATTTATTTGCAATCATTGAAAAAATGGGTAAACAAGATGCATAATTTTTATTAGTATGTTTTTTTTAATGTATTAACAATATTCACAAGAATCTTTTTATATTCATTTTAATATTTAAATTCACATTTTATTTTTTTAATGTTAGTTTTTTTCTGGCTATATGTACAAATGTAACTAACCTGAAGAAGAACAAGATCCCAATGGTGCAGAAGAAAATTCACAAGCAATTCTCCAACCTCCTTGATGAAATTTTACTGAATGTATTCCGTTTCCTCCCTAGCTGTGGTGACCGCTGTTTCCAAGAAATGGCTTCATCTCCAACTCAAGTTGTGACTGTTGGAAATTAAACTTAATTCACGTAGATGAAAGGATGTATGTATTCAATGGGACTTAGTTAATGCATGTAGAGATGCATGACTCTTCATAAGAGGGTTTACGAAGAGGTGTTTATTTATGCTGAGTTTCTTGTGTATATGTAAGGGTAACTAATATGGGAATTTGAAAGGGTTTCAAAATTACTATATATATGGTTTGTGACTAGTAGTAATAGTAAGAGTGGAACAAATATTGCATTGTGCTTCATGTAATCTCCCTCTTCTATCCTACTTTGTCTTGAAATAGTTCAATATATTGTTATCTTTTGTGTGTGTATGTGTGTGGTCATATTTCTATTTCCAGCAAAGGGGTTTCTTCTTGCCAATAAAGTAGTATCAAAGGGCTCGGTTCGATCTTGTGAAGTGAGTGGTATCAAAACTTATGCTCGATCAAGTAAAGTGAAGGTTTATTCAAAGCCAAGTTGGTGATCTCTTAAGGTTAGGAAAAAAGAGAAAGTTTCAGCAACCTCAAACAAATATTGAATTGTACTTCATGTAATCTCCCTCTTTCATCCTTCTTTATCTTGAAATAGTTCAATATATTGTTATATTCTTCTATGTATGTGTTGTCATATTTTTATTTCTAAGAAAGTGGTCCCTTCTTACCAACAGTGACCCATCAAGTTGGTCAACACTCCTCCAAACTCAGAGGTGGATATCTCAGATGATGATGATAATGACTTTCACTATTACTACTCTGAAAAAGATGATGAAGTTGATGGTTATGATAAATAGTGAATGATATGAGAATGGGTGGCATGACCGTTGGAGTTTATCCTAGAGTTTTGTCCGAACACAAACTCTATGAATCTCTCCATTGTAATCATTATTCTGTTACTCCTCTTAACAATCAAATGGTCACCGACTTTGGGTTCAATATGATAGGCATGTCATGTCCTCTTCTAAACCCTATTCAATCTTCAAACTGCACAGACGCTATTGTCAAGCTTTATTACATTGTTAAAGGTTGCAATGCATTAGAGAACCTCTTCCTTATTCATTCAACTATTGGTAATGAAGGGCTTGTGCATATTCCTCAGAAGTACCCCATGTTGTTGACACTGGAACTAGAATCTTGTCCTTTGTTTAGAGATGAATCTCTGCTGGCTGTGGTTAAACACTCTTCTAATCTCCAATTCATCGTCTTGACAAGATGCATGCTTGTCACCGAGATTGGTATTGTTGTTATAGTCACTACATTGCCAAGATTGAGAGACATGGCTCTTGTCTCTATTAAGCTTACTGATTTCGCTTCTTGGGTCATCACAAAATGTGGCGAGTCCATGGAAGTGATAAGCTTGGAGTATATTGGAGGGCTGACAGACGAAGGCTTCTCTGCCCTTTGTTGAAGAACAGAAGGTAAGGTATCTGGCTTTTGGATCATGCTTTATTTTATCAGAAAAAACGTCCACTGTCATGTCCTCCGAAAGCTTCATCAACCTCAAGTAAGAGGAGATTAAACACTGCTTGAAGTTCACCCAAGTCTGTCTAATCGAGTTAACAAAGCGCACGGGTTATTTGCAAACCATCAAGATGGAGAATTGTGGTGTTCACCATTCTAGAGATCATGCAATCATTGTTAAACTGCAGGAGGACACTTAAAGCGCTGACTTTGTTAAAATGCCATGTTAGTGAAGACAAGAATGAGCAAAGACTCCCAATGAGAAAAACAAACACTCTTGGTAGAGAAAATAAAGGCTCATAGCTAGGATTACATGCTCCACCACTTCTTTTGAAGGTAAACAATGAAGCTTCTTAAAAAAACCACTAAGTGGTTGGTACAGAGCTCCACCATCTCATCTTTATATTCTCTAACAATAGTGAAGGCACAGGAAGCAATTTGTTAGTAGGGACAATTAGTCAAATCCTTATCAACAAAGTGCTTCATCAAGTATTTGCCAATTACGTTGCATGGCAAGTAGTCACCAACTCTGTAGGTTGGATACTTTTATTTGTGTAGATGAGAAACTTCCTTGCATCATTGTTGAGCTTATACTCTTGTGATTGATGGTCGAAATAAGCATTTCACTCTTTAAATATGCGAGATATATTTCTATTTCCATAAGTCATCCTATGCATGTCTTGGTAAAGGATGAACTCATGATGATTATGTCGATTTATTTCATGTAATTTTTATGTCTTTACTCTTTTAGAAAACTTGGCTATATAAATAGAAAGTTCATAAGTCATAGTCTTCCACACAGATCTCAATTGATCTTTGTTCTACTTCTCCTCTTTTCCTTGGGCATAAGTTTACTTGTCTGATAGTTCGACTTTGAACTGCTATCGATTTCCCTATCAATACCAGTGCTTACATTCGGGTATTCCTTCACCGATTCTTTTTTTCTTTCTTTCTTTCATGTTAGCTCTTTAATATTTCCAGTTTATATTCACACTTAATAGCTTTTTTTTCCTCAATTTTTTAGGAAAGTGGATTAAGTACCAAACATTCAACATCCATTCACCAAATATTTCACAAAAAAGTTGACAACTAAGTTAGCGTAATTTCACCATAGTTGCTTTTTTATTCCGGGAAAGATTACCTTATATCATAATAAAATCTATTTAGGCATATCCTCCTTTGCTCCTCATTCTCCCCCTCAACAGTTCTATTTCATATATTTCCTTGCAAACATTGAAGAAATGGGTAAACAATATGCATAATTTTTATTAGTATGTTTTTTTAATATACTACCATTATTTGCAAGAATCTATTTATATTCATTTAGACATTTAAATTCACATTTTTTTTTTAATGTTAGTTTTTTTCTGGCTATATGTACAAATGTAACTAACCTGAAGAAGAACATGATCCCAATAGGGCAGAAGAAAATTCACAAACAATTCTCCAACCTCCTTGATGAAATTTTACTGAATGTATTCAGTTTCTTCCCTAGCTGTGGTGACCGCTGTCGTTGAACCACCGTTTTGGAGAAATTGCTTCATCTCCAACTCCAGTTGGGACTGTTGGAAATTAATCTTAATTCACGAAGATAAAAGGATGTATGTATTAAAGGTGACTTAGTTAATGCTTGTAGAGATGCATGACTCTTCATAACAGGGTTTAGGAAGAGGTGTTTATTTATGTTGAGTTTGTTGTGTATATATAAGGGTAATTAATAAGGGAATTTGTAAGGGTTTCAAAATTACTATATATATGGTGAGTAACTAGTAGTATTAGTAAGGGTGGAACAAATATTGTATTAGGCTTCATGTAATATCCCTCTTCTATCCTTCTTTATCTTTAAATACTTCTATATATTGTTATCTTTTTTGTGTTTGTGTGTGTGTGTGGTCATATTTCTATTTCCAATAAAGGGGTTTTATTCTTGCCAACAAAGTGGTATAAGAGGGGTAGGCTCGATCAAGTAAAGTTAAGATTTATTCAAAGCCAAGTTGGTGATCTCTGAAGGTTAAAAAAAAAGAGAGAAAGTTTCAGCAACCTCAAATAAATATTGTATTGTGCTTTATATAGTCTCGATCTTTCATCCTTCTTTATCTTGAAATAGTTCAGTATATTTTTATATTCTTCTATGTGCCTGTGGTCATATTTTTTTTTCTAACGAAGTGGTTTCTTCTTGCCAACTGTGACCCACCAAGTTGGTCAACAGTCCTACCAACTCAGAGGTGGATATTTGAGATGATCATGATAATGATTTTTACTATTACTATTCTGATAAAGATGATGAAGTTGATGGTAATGATGACTTCCAAACTCTCTATGGATGAATAGTGAATGATATGATATTGGGTAGTGTGGCTATTGGAGTTTATCGTAGAGTTTTGTGTGAACGCAAAATCTATGAATCTCTCCATTGTAATCCTTATTATGTTACTCCTCTTCAACATGAAATGGTCACTGACTTTGGGTTGAAGATGATACGCATGTCATGTCCTCTTCTCAACTCTCTTCAATCTTCAAACTGCACCGATGGCGCAAGTGTCAAGCTTTATTACATCGCTGAAGGTTGCAATGCATTAGAGAAACTCTTTCTCGTGAATTCAACTATTGGTAATGAAGGGCTTGTGCGTACTCCTCAAAAGTAGCCCACGTTGTTGACAGAGAAAGTAGAATCTTGTCCTTTGATTAGAGATGAATCTCTGCTGGCTGTGGTTAAACACTCTTCTAATCTCAAATACATCGCTTTGACAAGATGCATGCTGGTCACTGAGATTGGTAATGTTGTTGTAGTCACTACATTGCCAAGATTGAGAGACATGGCTCTTGTCTCTGTCAAGCTTACTGATTTCGATGCTTGGGTCTTCAAAAAATGTTGTGAGTTCATAGAAGTGATAAGCTTGGAGTATATTTGAGGGCTAACAAAAGAAGGATTCTCTTCCAATGTTGAAGAGTAGAAGGTAAGGTATCTGGCTTTAGGATCATGTTATCAGACAAAACCTCCACTGTCATGTCCTCCAAGAGATTCATCAACCTTAAGTAAGAGGAGATTAAACACTGCTTGAAGTTCACCCAAGTCGGTCTAATCGAGTTGACAAAACGCACGGGTTATTTGGCAACCATCAAGCTGGAGAATTGTGGGGGGTTACCATTCTAGAGATTATGTAATCATTGTTGAACTGCAGAGGGACAGTTAAAGCGCTGCCTTTGTTGAAATGCTATATTAGTGAAGACCCGAATGAGGAAAGACTCTCGCTGAGAGAAGCATACACTCCTGCTAGAGGAAATAAAGGCTCATAACAATAATCGTTGATGATTGATCTAACATCTCCAAATCTCGCTTTCACCATAAAATGAATGGTAAAGAATCGGAGAAGAAGATGAAGAAGAAACAATCAAAACTGATTGATTGGAAGAGAAAAGGAAAATGATTATAAGTGCAAAAGCAAGAAAAGCACTGATACCATATTAAGCTGAAAATGAAGATTAGAAAAAAATAATTTCTCATTCATTCCAAAATTAATTGAAACAAAGAAGCTCTTTTGCTATATGAATATAACAAAGTGGTTTCTTCTTGCCAACTTTGACCCGACGAGTTGGTCAACACTCCTTCCGACTTAGAGGTGGATATTTCAGATGATGATGATAATTATTTTCACTATTACTATTCTGATAAAGATGATGAAGTTGATGGTTATGATGACTTCCAAACTCTCTATAGATGAATAGTGAAGGATATGAGATTAGGTGGTGTGGTAATTGGAGTTTATCGTAGAGTTTTGTGTGAACGCCAACTCTATAGATCTCTCCATTGTAATCCTTATCATGTTACCCTCTTCAACATGAAATGGTCACTGACTTTGGGTTGAAGATGATACGCATGTCATGTCCTCTTCTCAACTCTCTTCAATCTTCAAACTACACCAATGGCGCAAGCGTCAAGCTTTATTACATCGCTGAAGATTGCAATGCATTAGAGAACCTCTTTCTCGTGAATTCAACTATTGGTAATGAAGGGCTTGTGCGCATTCCTCAAAAGTACCCCCACGTTGTTGACATTGGAAGTAGAATCTTGTCCTTTGATTAGAGATGAATCTCTGCTGGCTGTGGTTAAACACTCTTCTAATCTCCAATTCATCACGTTGACAAGATGCATACTGGTCACTGAGATTAATATTGTTGTTGTAGTCACTACATTGCCAAGATTGAGAGACATGGCTCTTGTCTCTGTCAAGCTTAGTGATTTCGTTGCTTGGGTCATAAGAAAATGTGGTGAGTCCATGGAAGTGATAAGCTAGGAGTATATTGGAGGGCTGAAATAAGAAGGTTTCTCTATTATTGTTGAAGAACAGAAGGTAAAGTATCTGGCTTTAGGATCATGCTTCATGTTATCAGACAAAACCTCCACTGTCATGTCCTCCAAAAGCTTCCTCAACCTCAAGTAAGATGAGATTAAACACTGCTTGAAGTTCACCCAAGTCGGTCTAATTGAGTTGACAAAGCGCACGGGTTATTTGGTAACCATCAAGCTAGAGAATTGTGGTGGGTTCATCATTGTAGAGATCATGCAATCATTGTTGAACTACAGAAGGACACTTAAAGCGCTGACTTTGTTGAAATGCTACGTTAGTGAGGACCCGAATGAGGAAGACTCCCGCTGAGAGAAACATACACTCCTGCAAGAGGAAATAAAGGCTCATAGCTAGGATCATTGATGATTGATCTGACATCTCCAAATCTCGCATTCACCATAAAATGAATGGTATTTAATCGGAGAAGAAGATGAACAAGAAACAATCAAAACAGATTGATTGGAAGAGAAATGGAAAAAGATCATAATTACAAAAGCAAGAAAAGCACTGACACCATATTAAGCTGAAAATGAAGATTAGAAAAAGGAATTTCTCTATTCCAAAATTTAAGTCAAACAAAGAAGCTCTTTTGCTTTATGTATCTAAAGTCTGTTACAAGTTACAGCTTGAATAACAACTTAACAAATAGTGTCAAGCTAAATATACTTAACGAGTACTATTACACATTTTCTTCAATTTATTTTTATTAGGTTCGATACAACTCTCGCATCACCAGGTTATCAGTTTACTGAATCCTTTCTAAGAAACGATGACCTCTTGCAATTACCACTTCCTTCTTGGTTGTATGTGGAGTAAGACTTGTAAGTTTTAAGTTATAAGAAATTTATGGCAAATAACTTAAACACGCAAAAAAGAGACTACAATATAAAACTATGCATAATGTTGCTGTTGAGGACATTAATCTAACCATATTTTGACGGTGATATGATGCACTCTTTTGAAGCCATGCATCCATCATTGGCCTAAAATATCTATTGAAAATTGTTTCTAGGAGTCCTCTACCTTGATCTTCACTTAGTGGTAGTCATATTTCAAATCCAACTTACTGAAGAACTTCATATACTTTATTGAGGAGTTCATCAATTCGGGTAAGCTGGTAGTGGTTCCTGAATCAAATTTTGTTCAGAGAAAGGTAATTGATGTGCTTCCATCATCTACATTCCTTCTTCAGAACTGCTACTATGAATGAACTACAAAGGCAACTTCTTAGCTTGATGGTGTTGTTCTTGAGAAGTAGTTTAATCAATTGTCACTTTTTCTGCTACAATCTTTATCACAAAGTTTTTGTATGTGGAAAAGTTTGGAAGTGAGTTATCAAAGATAAGTTGGATCACATGCTCCACCACTTGTTTTGAACGTAAACCATGGAGCTTCTTAAAAAACCACTAAGTGGTTGGTATAGAGCTCCACCATCTCATCTTTCTATTCTCTGATGACAGTGAAGTCACTTGAAGAAATCTTTTAGTAGGGATAATTAGTCAAATCCTTATCAACAAAGTGTTTTATCAAGTATTTGCCAATTACATTGCATGGCTAGTAGTTAACAAGTCAGTAGGTTGGTCGCTCTTATTTGTGTAGATGAGAAACTTCCTCGCGTCTTTTTTGAGCTTATCTTTTGTGATTGATGGTTGGAATAAGCATCTCACTTATTAAATATGCGCAATATATTTCTATTTTCATAAGCCATCCTATCAGTGTCTTGATAAAGGATGAACTCATGATGATTATGCCGATTTATTTCATGTGATAAATACATCTTTACACTTTTAGAAAACTTGGCTTATATATGAACAGTTAATATGTCACAGTCTTCCACACAGAGCTCAATTGATCTTTGATCGACTTCTCCTCTTTTCCTTGGGCATAAGTTCTCTTCTTTGACGTTTCGACTTTGAACCACTATCGATTTCCCTATCGATACCGGTGATTACATTCCGGTATTCCTTCACCAATTCTTTTTTCTTTCGTTCTTTCATGTAAGCTCTTTAATATTTCCATTTTATATTTACAATTATTAGCTTTTTTTCTCAATTTATGAGGGAAGTGGATTAATCACCGATCATTCAACATCCATTCACCCAATATTTCACAAAAAGTTGACAACCAGGTTAGCGTATTTTCACCATGGCAGCCTTTTTATTTTTGGAAAACTTACCTTATATCATAATAAAATCTATTTAGGCATATCCTCCTTTGCTCCTCATTTTCCCACTCAACGGTTCTCTTTCATATATTTCCTTGCAAACATTGAAAAAATGGGTAAACAAGATGCATAATTTTTATTAGTATGTTTTTTTTTTAAATGTATTAACATTATTCACAAGAAACATTTTATATTCTTTTAAACATTTAAATTCACATTTTATTTTTTTTAATGTTAGTATTTGTTTGGCTATATGTACAAACGTAACTAACCTGAAGGAGAACAAGATCCCAAATGGGAAGAAGAAAATTCACAAGTAATTCTCCAACCTCCTTGATGAAATTTTACTGAATGTATTCAGTTTCCTCCCTTGCTGTGGTGACCACTGTTGTTGTACCGCTGTTTCCGGGAAATGGCTTCATCTCCAACCCAGTTGCGACTTTTGGAAATTAAACTTAATTTACGAAGATGATGTATGTATGTATTAAATGGGACTTAGTTAATGCATGTAGATATGCATCACTCGTCAAAATTGGGTTTACGAAGAGGTGTTTATTTATGCTGAGTTTCTTGTGTATATGTAAGGGTAATTAATATGGGAATTTGTAAGGGTTTCAAAATTACAATATATATGGGTTGTGACTAGTAGTAATAGTAAGAGTGGAACAAATATTGTATTGTGCTTCATGTAATCTAGCTCTTCTATCCCTCTTTATCTTGAAATAGTTCAATATATTGTTATCTTTTTTTTTTGTGTGTGTGTGTGGTCATATTTCTATTTCCAGCAAAGGCGTTTCTTCTTGCCAATAAAGTGGTATCAGAAGGCTCGGTTCGATCATATGAAGTGAATGGTATCAGAACTTATGCTCAATCAAGTAAAGTGAAGGTTTATTCAAAGCCAAGTTTATGATCTCTGAAGGTTAAGAAAACAGAGAAAGTTTCAGCAAACTCAAACAAATATTGAATTGTGCTTCACGTAATCTCCCTCTTTCATCCTTATTCATATTGAAATAGTTCAATGTATTGTTATATTCTTCTATGTGTGTGTGGTCGTATTTTTATTTCTAAGAATGTGGTTTCTTCTTGCCAATAGTGACCCGCCGAGTTGGTCAACACTCCTCCAAACTGAGAGGTGGATATCTCAGATGATGATTGTCACGCTTCGTCCAGGATACCAGGCCCCGAGCACGTGGACAGATCGGCCGTATCCGAGTAGAGTCTAGCTCCGCTCGAATACAAGGCCTAGGTATAACCCCACAGAAAACAGACCACAATATAAAACATACTCAAGTCATAAGAAAATAAAATCATAGGGGTCCATAAGCCCTACACAAAATCAGGCCCTACAAGGGTCCTACTTAGAGAGTGTCTCAAACAACAAATAATTATAAGAGAGATCATCAGACCTCGGCAACTCCTGGAATACTGACAGCCTTCTTTGCACAAGCCCCCTACACCTTACTATCTGAAAAAGACAGAAAGAGCAAGTGCGTGAGCTTTCGAATGGAAAGCCCAGTCAGTACCCCTGCGGGGTCACAAAGATATAGTAAATCAACATGTCAAAACATTAGGACCACACCCCACGAAAACAACTCTAGGAGTCTACCACAAGTAAAGACGACGGTACAACCCCTAACTGCAGAATCCCTCAAGCTCTGTGTTGAGTTCAAAGAAAACTCAAGGATCTCCCCCGGTCAGCGTATCTAGCTATGCGCTACAAACACGACCCTCTGGTCTCTCAACCCTCCGGTCGTAAGTCAGTAGTACCACCTCTCATACGTATCGACATGGCCAGCGTACCATTCCCAGTGACGGGTAGGACAGCCAGAGTGTCGCCCCTCTGGCGTGGCAAGCAGAAATTCCAGGGTGTCCCGTCCCTGAACATTTCCCTAACAGAGCCCCCACGCTCCTTTGAGTCCGGGCAGTAGACCCATAACAAAAATGGGATACCAACACCCCGAAACAATCACACATGCTCATCAGGAATGAAAGCAAATAAAATAGCATGTATGAAATCAATAAACAACTATCAACATGAATAACAGTAAAGCCAAGGAAAACTCCAAAGAGTTGATACAAGGCAAGTGTACTTACCTCTTACGAAAACTGGATACCTCCCTAGTCTCTTCCTGACGCGCCTCTAAGTCACCACGGCAGTGCCTGATAATAGAGTCTACTATGAGTATCAACATTAGTAATAAGACCCTACTTATGCACATGCCTAATTCTTTCTTTATTTCTCTCAGTGGGCCATAGCCCAGAAAAACGGGTTCCGGAGACCGTTTCTTCGGTCACCGCCTTTTTTCCCTTAATTCCATGCCCTTAGCTGACTCTCAACCCAAACTTGGTCAACTTAGGCCAACCGGCCAACTTGACACTTATTTGTCGTGAGTTAAAATCTATTTGATCACTTTTAGTCACTTTAACTAAATTGGGCCCACTTATTAAGCCTAGTAAGTTATCCAGCCCTTAACTGTCAAATGTCTATTTAATTTAGAAGAACTAGGCTCTATCCCGTGGCTAGCCATGTTCCCAAGGGTTAAGGCCCAACAACTATGTTTGGGTGGTCTTGAGTTCAACTCCCACCACCTACAGTTTTTTTTCTAGCTTTATATTTATATTTTTCTTTGTAACTTGGATGAGCCCACTTATCTCCCTAGCCCAATTTAGTCGGGTCACACCATGAACACCACCGATTGACTTTTCTTTAATTAATTTAATTAAATCGATTATCTCACAACTTAGGTCTAAACCTTGTTCCTTTTTATTTATTTAATTCATTGACTCAATTGAACTTAACCATCAAGCTTAGCCCGCTACAAGACTTAATTTAGTCACCTAGTTACCTAGGTATTAATTATTTAAATACCTAGATATCAAATATCAAATAATCAATTAAATCAACCACCAATCTAATTATACAATTAAACTGATCAATTTACCCATACTTCTCTTTGATTTAATGAGTTAAATAGTTGTCACACCTTAATAGATTAAAACTAATCTATTTCTAATTGATTTAATAAAACTTTAATCTGTTAATTAATTAGATTAGTAAATTAATTATTATGATTTTTTTATTATAATCTATCTTCTTCTTCTCCACTCTTATCTCAGCCAAGCTTCACCGTGGACATCTCCTACAGAAGACCACCCAATTCGGCCCTACACGGTTTCTTGACCACACCGAACGGCAATAAGACGACGAACTCCACCCCTGAAGGTTGCTGGCTCCATCACGCTCTCTGGTGCTTCACCGTTCCAACAGAGCACAACACCAACTCCGGCCAGCTCCAAATTCTGATAATCATGCATGCAGGGACCCTAATCACTACAGTATGGAGATGGAGACTTGCCGAAGAGATTGCCGACGTCTTGAGCTCCACCCGGAGGCTCTCTGTCGATTGTGAGCACTCACCGTCTGCTCCGGTGAACCTGAAGGCCTAAAGTGATAGGTAACACCTCTCCTCCTCCCTCGATCTCCTCCTCCTTCCAAGGATCACGGCAGTAGTCGCGAGCGCAGCCAACACCTTCCCCTGGATCCTCCTTTCCTATTCTGATCGTCGGCGCCGCAAAATCTCTTATCTCGCTCTCTACTCCGTTTGTTTGTCCCCACTCGAAGAAAGGAGTGCTTCTCTTATACCCGGTAAAGACGAGGCGCTAGAGACTCTCGGAGCACTAACGTAGGTAACCGCTGGCTTCTCAGTTCGTAACGGCCGGAGAAGACGCGCGACGACGCTCTCAACCGTTTCAGAAGGGCGAGGCTGTGCCTCGGGATAAGTTTGTGCGAACAAAAAGTGGGGATCATTACTTTTTAACTAACGGCCCTGATTTATTTAAATGCCTCGAATCCGGTATTAAACAGGATCAACGGTCAAGACTTTGCAGTGACCAACGGCTGGATCGTCAGCCTCTGCCTTGCATCTAGCACTAACTCAGATGGATCTACTTTGGATTTGCCACGTGGCCTCACGGATGCGTTTATAATGCATCGCAATCTACACCGATCCCAGATCTTCTAATCTCCACCATTCATATAGAAGTATCAATTGATCAATTAACCAAAGGTCCCTGAACCTTTTTAAATTTCAATTTGGTCCTTCCTCTGTGAGAGAGGATAATTTATCTTATGTCCTCTAATTTTTTAAAATTAATAACTGGTCCCCAATACCCCTAATTAACCCTAATTACGGTTTTATTCGCTTAAATTTCCATTTTTCCCCAACTAAATTAAACCATTTAATTACTTAGGGTATTTCTTTAATTAAAGAGCCTTTAACCACTCATGTATTTATTTATTAATTTTTTTGTTATTTATATTTTTTTAAAATAAAATCTTGGATTTTACATTGATGATGATAATGACTTTCACTATTACTACTCTGATAAAGATGATGAAGTTGATGGTTATGATGACTTCCGAACTCTCTATGGATGAATAGTGAATGAAATGAGATTGGGTGGTGTGACTATTGCAGTTTATCCTAGAGTTTTGTGTGAACGAAAATTCTATGAATCTCTCTCTTGTAATCCTTATTCTGTTACTCCTCTTCATCATGAAATGGTCACTGACTTTGGGTTGAAGATGATAGGCATGTCATGTCCGCTTCTTAACTCTCTTCAATCTTCAAACAGCGCCGACCGATGGCGCTAGTGTCAACCTTTATTACATCGCTGAAGGTTGCAATACATTAGAGAACCTCTTTCTCATGCATTCAACTATTGGTAATGAAGAGCTTGTGCATATTCCTTAGAAGTACCCCATGTTGTTGACACTGGAACTAGAATCTTGTCTTATGATTAGAGATGCATCTCTGCTGGCTGTGGTTAAACACTCTTCTTATCTCCAATTCATCGCCTTGACAAGTTGCATACTAGTCATTGATATTGGTATTGTTGTTGTAGTCACTATATTGCCAAGATTAAGAGACATGGCTCTTATCTCTGTTAAGCTTAGTGATTTCTCTGCTTGGGTCATCAGAAAATGTGGTTGGTCCATGGAAGTGATAAGCTTGGAGTATATTGGAGGGCTGACAGAAGAAGGCTTCTCCGCCATTGTTGAAGAACAAAGGGTAAGGTATCTGGCTTTAGGATCATGCTTCATGTTATAAGCATAACCTCCACTGTCATGTCGTCCAAAAGCTTCATCAACCTCAAGTAAAAGGAGATTAAACACAGCTTGAAGTTCACCCAAGTCGGTCTAATCGAGTTGACAAAGCGCGCGGGTTATTTGGCAACCATCAAAATAGAGAATTGTGGTGGGTTCACCATTTTCAATGATTGTTGAACTGCAAAAGGACACTTAAAGCGCTGACTTTGTTGAAATGCCATGTTAGTGAAGACACGAATGAGGAAAGACTCCCACTGAGAGAAAAAAACACTCCCGCTAGAGGAAATAAAGGCTCATAGCTATGATCATTAATGATTGATCTAACATCTCCAAATCTAGCATTCACCATAAAATTAAAAGTAATGAATCGGAGAAGAAGAAGAAGAAGAAACAATCAAAATAGATTGCTTGGAAGAGAAATGGAAAATGATCATAAGTGTAAAAGCAAGAACACCTCTGATACCATATTAAGCAGAACATGAAGATTAGAAAAAGGAATTTCTCATTCATTCCAACATTAATTGAAACAAAGAAGCTCTTTTGCTTTATGTATCTAAAGTTTGTTACAAGTTACAGCTTATAACAACTCAACAAATAGTTTCAAGCTAAATATACTTAACTAGTACTATTACACATTTTGTTCAATTTATTTCTATTAGGTTCTCTACAACTGTCGCATCACCAGGCTATCAGTTTAGTGAATCCTTTCTAAGAACTGATGAGCTCTTGCAATTACCACTTCCTTCTTGGTTGTATGTGGAGTAAGACTTGTAAGTTTTAAGTCAAAAGAAATTTATGGCAAATAACTTAAACACGCCAAAAAGAGACTTCAATATAAGACTTGGGGTTTCTAGTGTGACAACCCCACATTAGAAGCATAATTGTGCGGTTGAGGACATTAATCTAACCATAGTTTGAGGGTGATATGATGCACTCTTTTGAACGCATGCATCCATCGTTGACCTAAAATATCTATTGAAAATTTGTTTCTAGGAGTCCTCTACCTTGATCCTCACTTAGTCATAGTCATACTTCAAATCCAACTTGTTAAAGAACTTCATATACTTGATTGAGGAGTTCATCAATTCGAGTAAGCTGGTAGTGGTTCTTGAATCAAATTTTGTTCAGAGCAAGGTAATTGATGTGCTTCTATCATCTACATTCCTTCTTCAGAACTACTACTATGAGTGAACTACAAAGGGAACTTCTTAGCTTGATGGCGTTGTTCTTAAGAAGTAGTTTAGTCAATTGTCACTTTTTCTGCTACATTCTTTATCACAAAGTTTTTGTATGTGGAAAAGTTTGGAAGTGAGGTATCGAAGATAAGTTGGATCACATGCACCACCACTTGTTTTGAAGGTAAACCATGGAGCTTCTTAAAAAACCACTAAGTGGTTGGTACAAAGCTCCACCATCTCATCTTTCTATTCTCTGACGACAGTGAAGGCACTTGAAGAAATCTTTTAGTAGGGATAATTAGTCAAATCCTTATCAACAAAGTACTACATCAAGTATTTGCCAATTACATTGCATGTGTCACGCTCCGACCCGCATCCCGGGACCTCGGACACGCGCACAGGCCGGCCGTACCCAAGTGGAGACAAGCCCCACTCGAATATAAGGCCTAAGTAGTCATAAGCAGATAACATTTAATAAACCAAAAATCTCAATAACATACATACTTATCCTCAAGATAAACACAGCGGAAATGAAATAATTCATAAAGGGTACACAAGCCCTACACAAACCCAGTCCCTACACGGGTCCTAACTAATATGTCCTCACACACATAAACAAAAAGAGAGATCCTCCGACCTCAACAAAATCCCACCCCGACTCTCGCACGTCTCCTAAGCTCGAGTCACCTACTCCTCAGGACTTGAAATGAGAGAAGGGAAAAAGTGATGAGCTTTCGAAAGGAAAGCCTAGTAAGTACCCTGCAAGGATCTCAAAGCAACAAGATGAAACGTGATATCAGAAATCAAAGAATCATCAAACAAAAGGGCTACACCCCGCACAAGCAAATCCTAGGAGTCTACCACAAACATCAACAACGGTACGACTCCTGTCCAGTGATAGCCCTCGGGGCTCTAGAAGAGATTTCCAAGAACAGCTTAGCAATGATCCCCCGGTCAGCAACACAGCCTCGGGCTGCACACGACCCTCCGGTCGCACCTCGGTAGCGCCACCTCTCCACGTGTCGACACGGCCAGTGAACCAACCCCACTAACAGGCAGGACATCCAGAGTATCGTCCCTCTGGCATGGCAAGCTGAAACGCCAGGGTGTCCCATCCCTGAACGTTCCCCCAAACCGGAGCCCCCATGCTCCACTGAACCGGGCGGAAGAAGAAACTCAGTTGGCACACACCTACCCGGCCAGCACACAAGTACTGCGTATCTCCATGGTCTCATGCCAGACAACAAGAGGCTATGCTCAGCGAGCCCGCTCACTCCACTACGCACACCTACCTAGCTGCACACAAGCACCATGAGTGCCTACAGTCAAGGGTCGGCCCACGGGTGGGCAAGCCCAATAGAGCATTCCAAACAAACAGGTAGTAACAACACTACTACAAGCACATCAATCATACACATACGAGGAAAGAGAGCAAAACAAACATGTATGTGCATGTATCCAAGAAAACAGATACCACAGAGAAGATATGCTAACTAATAGCATTCATCAAAACAAGAAACCCAAGCAATGGGTAGGAGCGAGGCAAGAGTAACTTACTTTTAATCGCAATCCAATAACTGCACCGTGTCTATCCCGATGAAGCTCCACCTTCCTCGTCGATATATGGTAATCATGAATCCACACTCAACACATGCAAGAGTGCTAAAATAATACCTTCTATATTATACATGCAATTAAATGGGCCTGGCCCAAAGCCCAACTCATTCAAAATCATTTATCCATAATCACTAAAACAAATCTAACACCCTACCACTTCTCAAAATCACTCACACCTTTGATGAAATCAGCCAACTGAACCCAACTAGTTCACCAGATCAACCACAGCCCAAACAGACAAATCAAACTCAAAATACCCTTCTACCATCACAACGTCAAACCAACCAGATAACTAAACCAGAATCTGAAGTTCAACTTTTAAACCTAACTTCAACCAAAACTGAACCCCAAGCCATCACTAAATAACACATACCCATTGTCCATAAACCTCAAGGTAACAGCAGCCTTATTAGAACAAGGTATTAAAATCAGTCAACCAACCAATGTAATTAATCATAATTAATTGGACTCAAGACTTCCATCAAGAGGAAACATAGCACTATGGCACACCTAAATTCTCAACTATCAAGCCATTCAAACACAAAATACTTCAAGTACTAAATATTATCAAAGCTAATTACTCACCTGTATACATCCATTATCACCAAGACCAAATAGTGAAGAACCTCAAGATAACAACCATCAAGAACACAAACAACCAAACCTCACTCGCTATCATTTCCAGAGATTCACAATCACCAACCAAACTAGGAACCCAATCCCATTCAAACACCACTAACAAGCATTAGATTATATGATCCATCTGCATAAAACCCACGCCATGAACAAACCTTATAAACCAGTCCTACAAACCACTTCAAATCACACAACCTCTTATGTCCATTCACCAACAGAACCTATACCTCTTCACAACCATCAAACACTTACTATAAATCTACAAAGGCTCAGAGACTCACCAGGAAAGTGACGAGTTCTCAATGATACAACGCCGGTCTAGTCTCACAGTAAGACCATGCTGCCCTCCCTTCCTTCCCCCTCCTTTCTTCTCCAAACGGTGGCGGCGGCGAGAGATGAACGTGCTAGGGTTTTCAGAGATTATTCCCTCTATATAGACCTTTGTGGAGGATCTCAAACGATTAATCTCGTTGCTTTTTGAGTTTAAAATGAGATTTGGATAAATTCGTTACCCTATCCACACGATTTCTCATTTTAACTAATTGATTCTTAGTACATGAATCCTCATGTAACTTTAGTAAAAACCCCCCCTGCATTGCTATTTATTTGCACACCCATGTTTACAATGAGAAAAGACCATTTTAAATCTTGACCGTCCAACTCACCAGAGGACTTCATGCAGGTTTCACATTTGCTTCTAAATTTCAAAACATCATCTTATCATGTATATAGAGTATATCCCATGAATCAAATCGTTCCTCTCTCTTCATATTTGAATTCACACATCGTTTGTAAAACCCACGAATTTTAGGAATAAAATTTTTCTTATATTCCGTAAAATGGTTCATAAATTATTTAATTCCTTAAGCTTGAAGGATGGAGAATTAAAAAGCTTTAAAAGGGGATTAAATTAATTTTGAGACCAATTAAAGTTAATTGGTTGGTTTGAGGACCTATTAGTAATTATTAAAATTACTGAGGACCATATGGAAATTACTCCCTCTCACAGACTTGGACTTAATTGTGACCTAGAAACGTTTAGGGATCTCTGGATAATTTTCCATGAGAAAACCCTTATAATGATGGATGAACGGACGAGATTAAGAGATCTCAGATTTGGAGTTGATCTCAGGGCATTACAACAGCCCACGGTGAGCCACGTGGCGATCGCAGAGTTGATCCATCTGACCGTTTTGGATCGCGAGGCAAGGTTTGAGCATCTTGGAAACCACGTGGCATTTTATGATAAACTCATCAGAAAGGGGTCTTGGATACGAGGCATGGTATGGAGATCTGGCCGTTGATCGTAAATCCATCCCGACGGTAGATCTCATCAGGTGCCGGATACGAGAATGTACGTTTAAATCATGGCCCTTGATCGTGATCAAACGATCTCGGCCTTCCATCACCAGAATGACGATCCCGAGGCCAGCCGTCCCCTCCACCACGGAACGCCATGCTTGAGTATCGGCCACTCCGGCCGTTTCGCGAGGCCGGCCATTAACGGCGAGCCTTTTCGTATGGCCGTCGCTTCGGCTGGGTTCCGAGGCCTATAAAAGGGGCCTCTGCCCCACTGTCTCAACCCACAGTGAAGTCGAAGGAAGAGGACGCCGGTGAGCTTCGTCGGAGAAGGGCTTTCGGCGGAGGAGGAGCTTCTGTTGCCAATTTCACCACCGGGAGGACCGGAACACAGGTATGGTTCTTTACCCGGGTTTAATTTACGAATAGATGCGGAGTTTGAGAGGTTAGGGCTCGCCGGAGAGGGTGACTGAAAACGTAGGTGGAGCGGCGCCGGGAGGGGGAGGAAGGAGGTTCTGTTGCGCAGGGATTGATCGTGAGGCCGCGACGGAGCTCAGGGAATCAATTGTAGGCAGTGAAAGCTCTCGGGTGAAGATTTGCCATTACCGGCGATCTTCTCCGGTGAAGCTCGCACAGAGAAGATATCGGCGTTAACAGCGAGGTTGAAGGCCTAGAATGGGATCGCGGGGTGTTGGGGAGCTCGGTGCAGAGGATGCCGGCCAGTGCGACCCTCCGGCGAAGTCAACGGAGCTCCGGCCGGGCTCAGTCGCGGTGAGGAAGAAGAAGACTGTAGAAAAATAAATAAATAGATAAATAAATTATTTATTTATTTGATTAATAGATTACTGGTTAGTTAATTAATAAAACTATACTAAGTGTGACATTATTTTATTTTATTAAATGTTGAGTAAAGTTTTAATTAAAAATTAGAACATAGGTAGTGTGACAATTATTTATTTAATTGTTTAACTTAGTTAATGTGACACATGATCATGATTAATTAAACCCTGAATCATTGAGAAAAGGAAAATTAAACTTTGTATTGTTTGAGTAATTCATTTCTAGTTATAGAAGTGCGACAAAATATTGGGGTGAATATTTTTCATTGATTGATATAGTAACTATAAGAAATCTTATCGGGTGAGACAAATAGAAATCAAATAAATTAATGTCTCCAACTATATGTGTGTGACACATATTCGATTTATTATTTTGAAGCATGGTATGTGGCAAAATAATTATTAAGTATGGAACTTTAGTGTTGTGACGATTATTAAGTTGTGAAACCTTAATTCATGATTTAATAATTGGAAAAATTAAGGTTTTAATTAAAACCATGGTGTGACAAATAAATTAGTATTGACTCTATTAATAGTATTGCTACTATTAATCCAATAGTTGTAAAACTAGGCAACTATATGGAATTAAGATAATGTGACGAGAATAAGTATGATTAAAATCATTTAGTAAGTTTACTAAATATTTTAATGGGGTTTGATTTAAAACCTTGATAGTGTGGCAACTTCATTAGTGTGACAAGTTAATGAGAATTAATTTGTATGACAAAATAAGTTGAATAGCTACAAAAGAATTATTTAGTAAGGTTACTAAGTAGTTCAATGGAATTTGTGTTAATGAATCTGGGTTGTGTGACACCAATAATTTAATCAAATTTTGATTAAAAGTTCTTAAGATACTAAGGTCGAGTAAGTAAGTATTAACAGACTTGGATCAGTCACATAAGATTGGGTTTGGAAGCCCAATGGGCTGGTTCAAATAAGTTAAATACCAGTCTTGTTAAAAAGACAATAACAAGGAAATAGGCGGTAAGACAAAGGAATACTGATAGAGAAACTAAACCTTGGGTCACTCAAGTAATCGGAAATGACCTTAAACCCTAAGGTCATAAAATACCAAATGACCAAAATGCCCTTTCTTAGTTTAAAGGGGCAAGGCTAAGCTAGAATGTGTAATGGGCTCGAAATGGGCCCAATTCAACTAGAATGCTTGGAGATGACCAAATAAGGTTTAAACTCGACAAATGAAGGTGAAGTTGACTAGGTTTGACCAAGCTGGGTTTGAAGTCAACTAAAGGACAAGGAAACGGGGTATAAGGGCCAGTAACCCGAGAGATGGTCTCTAGGACCCGTTAGTGGGCCTAAGCCCAATAAGAACGAGAGTCATGCATATGTAACTAGTAACATAGGGTTTTATTAGCATCTTAACTCTAATAGAAACTCTATCTGTTAGATACTCTCGAGAAGTCCAAGAGGCGTTTCAAGAGGAGTCTAGGAGAGGCTTCTAGCTCGAGAAGGAGGTAAGTACTTTTGCCTCTTTCCTTGAAAGATTGTTTCCTTGTAGAACATTCGTATGCATGCTTATTGGATTCCCTGGACATTTATTTCATTGATCTCATACTTGTGCACATTATTTTCGTGCCTTGGAAGTTTGTTTCCCTGCACATGCATGCTTGAATGTCCCGTTGGGGGGTATTGCCCCATCGATATCATAGTTTGGTATGGTTGCACACACTCGTATTTTGTTCTCTTGGACATCTGTGCTTGTTGAAGAAGTTAGCATCCTGTAGGGTTTGCTTGTTAGAGTTGAGTGTGCCTACCTGTTGACCGGCATGTAGCCGTGGAACCACGTGAGCTTGTGCGCTGGCCGGGTGGGTATACACCAACTATGTTGCTTCAAGGATTCTCCCATCCTCGTACTCTTTGTTTCCCGCCAGTGGGGGTAATAACTGGTAAGTCTTTGTTTCCCGCCAGTGGGGGTAATAACTGGAAAATCTTTGTTTCCCGCCAGTGGGGGTAATAACTGGTAATCTTTGTTTTCCCGTCAGTGGGATGATACGCTGACAAAATTCGTCTATGTTTAGTAGCACTACTAGACCATGGACCGAGGGTCGATATTGGCTGAGGCTGATAACCGACTAGGGAGATGACTTGTGAACTCTTAGGAGTCCTTTGTTGAGATCTTTTGGATAGGAGCCCTATCGTTGTTATGGTAGACTCCCAGGGTTTGGTTTGTGCGGGGCGTGGCCCTATTTCTGTGGATTGATGATCTTTGAACTGCTCATATTCGACTTTTCTTGTATCATCTGTGGATTATCATTGAGATTCCAGCAGGGTACTTACTGGGCTTTCCTTTCGAAAGCTCATGCGGTTGCTACCTTTATTTCTTTTTCAGGTCCCGGGGAGTGGGTGACTCGGACTCGGGAGCTGTGCGAAGGACTAGGTTGACTTGTGGAGGTTCGAGGACCTCAATCTTCCTTGAGTGTGAGAAGTTGTTCTTGTAAGTCCTTTATAGGGCCTTGACCGTGTGTAGGGCATGTTAACCCTTTTCGGTCTTAATTCCGTTGTAGAAACTCTGCAAATGTTAAAATATGACATTTGAGATATACTCTGATTTTTATGTGTTATCTGTTACTCATCTAGGCCTTGTATTCGAGTGGGGCCCGTCTCCACTTGGATACGGCCGATCTGTTGACGTTCCCGAGGTCCCTGGATCCGGGTCGGGGCGTTACATCGTTCCTCTCTCTTCATATTTGAATTCACACCTCCTTCTTAACCGAATCATCATCTTATATGAAAAATATTCATCTTATCTTAATCATTTTTATATATAAAATTATCCATCCATCTATCAGATCATCTTATAAATGAGCAATGCTATTCGTGCCGAACAAGTTACACGAAAATCGGACACGAATCCATTGATGAGACCTCGGGATCATCAACGGATTCGTGTCTGATTTTCGTGTAACTTGTTCAGCACGTTTAGCTTTTCTCCTTATAAATATAGATTTATGTATATCCATGCATCTATCATGTCATCTTTAATATATATATAAATCTATATATATTAAATCTTTATCTTATCTAACTCACACTTTTAATAGTTTACAAGGCACCATGTGGAAATGAATGAGAAGGCATGGTTAAAATAATGGTGATGATGTCATCAAACACTATAAAAGCTTAATTTTCAAAGCATGGTTCACATGAACATTTTAAAATAATCCCTTTAATCCCTATCATCACAAATAGTCTACCATGCAATCCCCTCAAATAATATTCTAGTCCTCATCATCAACAAATCCTTTACATGCAAGTCCCCGTCTATATCACTTTGGGAGAGAATCAGAATTTCCGTCAAGTCCTCAACTTTTATTAAATTACCCTTTAGTTCTTGGCAACCCGAATTAATATAATTAGGGTTCTAATTCATTTAATCCCTTTCCTCCAACCAAGGGAATTCCTTCAATTAATAAAAATAATGAAAAATAATTTAAAATCATTTATTAATGGCAACATTCACACTTCTTCCCGATCTATTTAACCACCATGTTAATCCAAATAATCTCATTATTTCAAATTAAACCAAGTCTAGAAAAATTATTCCAATTAATAAAATAAGTATAAAGATTAAAAATTCAAATAAGTCCAACTTGGGAGACTTCCTCTATTAATCACATAATTGAAGTAGATAACTAAAAAGGATTTATCCCTAAAATCCTTGGATATTATAGCATGGCTAGTAGTTAACAAGTCAGTAGGTTGGTCGCTCTTATTTGTGTAAATGAGAAACTTCCTTGCGTCTTTTTTGAGCTTATACTCTTGTGATTGATGGTCGGAATAAGCATCTCACTCATTAAATATGAGCAATATATTTCTATTTCCATAAGTCATCCTATCCGTGTCTTGATAAAGGATGAACTCATGATGATTATGCTGATTTATTTCATGTGATAAATACGTCTTTACTCCTTTAGAAAACTTGGCCTCATAAATAGAAAGTTCATAAGTCACAGGCTTCCACACAGATCTCAAATGATCTTTGATCTACTTCTCCTCTTTTCCTGGGGCATAATTTTTCTTCTTTGAGGGTTCGACTTTGAACCGCTATCGATTTCCCTATCGATACCGGTGCTTACATTCAGGTTTTCCTCCACCGATTCATTTTTCCTTTCTTTCTTTCAAGTTAGCTCTTTAATATTTCCATTTTATATTCACACTTATTAGTTGTTTTTTTTTCAATTTTTGAGGAAAGTGGATTAAGTACGGAACATTCAACATCCATTCACCCAATATTTCACAAAAAGTTGACAAGCAGGATAGCGTAATTTCACCTTAGCTGCCTTTTTATTTCAGTAAAAATTACCTTACAACATAATAAAATCTATTTAGGCATATCCTCCTTTTCTCCTCATTCTCCCCCTCAACGGTTCTGTTTCATATATTTCCTAGCAAACATTGAAGAAATGGGTAAACAATATGCATAAATTTTATTAGTATGTTTTTTATTTAATGTATTACCATTATTCACAAGAACCTATTTATATTCATTTAGACATTTAAATTACCATTTTTTTTTAATGTTAGTTTTTTTCTAGCTATATGTACAAATGTAACTAACCTGAAGAAGAACAAGATCCCAATGGGGTAGATGAAAATTCACAAGCAATTCTCCAACCTTCTTGATGAAATTGTTCTTAATGTATTCAGTTTCTTCCGTAGGCATGGTGGCATGCAGTTGCTACCGTTTCCGATAAATGGCTTCATCTCCAACTTGATTCGCATCATGGAAATTAAACTTAATTAACTAAGATGAAAGGATGTATGTATTAAATGTGACTTAGTTAATGCTTGCAAAGATGCATGAATCTTCATAAGACAGTTTACGAAGAGGTGTTTAGTTATGCTGATTTTCTTGTGTATATATAATGGTAATTAATACGGGAATTTGTAAGGGTTTCAAAATTACTATATACATGGGTAGTGACTAGTAGTAATAGTAAGAGTGGAACAAATATTGTATTGTGCTTCATGTAATCTCCCTCTTCTATCCTTCTTTATCTTGAAATAGTTCAATATAATGTTATCTTTTGTGTGTGTGTGTGTGTGTCTGGTCATATTTCTATTTCCAACAAAGGGTTTTCTTCTTGCAAACAAAGTGGTATCAGAGTGCTAGGTTCGATCTTGTGAAGTGAGTTGTATCAGAACTTATGCTTGATCAATTAAAGTGAAAATTTATTTAAAGCCAAGTTGGTGATCTCTGAAGGTTAAAAAAAAAAGATAAAGTTTCAGCAACCTCAAACAAATATTGCATTTTGCTTCATGTAATCTCCCTTTTTCATCCTTCTTTATCTTGAAATAGTTCAATATATTGTTATATTCTTCTATGTGTGTGTGGTCATATTTTTATTTCTAACAAAGTGGTTTCTTCTTGCCAACAGTGACCCACCGAGTTGGTCAACACTCCTCCAGACTCAGAGGTGGATATCTTAGATGATGATGATAATGACTTTCACTATTACTACTCTGATAAAGATAATGAAGTTGATGGTTATGATGATTCCGAACTCTTTATGGATGAATGGTGAATGATATGAGATTGGGTGGTATGGCCATTGGAGTTTATAATAGTGTTTTGGGTGAGCATAAACTCTATGAATCTCTCCATTGTAATCCTTATTACATTACTCCTTTTCATCATGAAATAGTCACTTACTTTGGGTTGAAGATGATAGGCATGTCGTCCTCTTCTCAACTCTCTTCGATCTTCAAATTGCACCGAGGGCACAAGTGTCAAGCTTTATTACATCAATGAAGGATGCAATGCATTGGGGAACCTCTTTCTTGTGCATTCAACTATTGGTAAGGAAAGACTTGTACGTATTCCTTAGAAGTATGACATATTGTTGACACTGGAACTAGAATCTTGTCCTTTGATTAGAGATGAATCTCTTCTTGCTATGGTTAAACACTCTTCTAATCTTCAATTCATCGCCTTGATAAGATGCATACTGGTCACTGAGATTGGTATTGTTGTTACAGTCACTACATTGCCTAGATTGAGAGACTTGGCTCTTGTCTATTTTAGCTTAGTGATTTCATTTGCTAGGGTCATCGAGATAATGTGGTGAGGCCATGGAAGTGATAAGCTTGGAGTATATTTGAGGGTGTGAGCGGGATTCTCCGCCATTGTTGAAGAGCAAAAGGTCGTATCGGCTTTAGGATAATGCTTCATGTTATTAGACAAATCCTCTACCGTTATGTCCTCCAAAAGGTTCATCAACCTAAAGTAAGAGTAGATTAAACACTACTTAAAGTTCAAACAAATTAGGTCTAATCGAGGTTGACAAAGCCTTGAGGGTTATTTGGAAAACATCAAAATTTGGAGAATTGTTGTGTGTTCACCACGCTAGAGATCATGCGGATGAAGCTTACTAGGAGACAAGAAATAGAAAGCAGAATCAAAAAAATTTTAAGCTTGAATTGTAGAAGGACACATAAAGCACTGACTTTAGTAAAACACCATGTTAGTGAAGACCCGAATGTAGAAAGACTCCCGCTGAAAGAAACATACACTCCTGCTAGAGGAAATGAAGGCTCACAGCTAGGATTATTGATGATTGATCTGACATCTCCAAATCTCGCATTCACAGTAAAGTGAATGGTAAAGAAACGAAGAAGAAGATAAAGAAGAAACAATCAAAATAGATTGTTTGGAAGAGAAATGGAAAATTATCATAAGTGTAAAAGCAAAGAAAACCTCGATACCATATTAAGTTGAACATGAAGATTAGAAAAGGAATTTCTCATTCATTCAAAAAATTAAATGTATTCAGTTTCCTCCTAGTTGTGGTGACCGCTATCGCTAGTAACCGACGTTTCCAGGAAATGGCTTCATCTCCAACGCCAATTGCGACTGTTGGAAAGTAAACTTAGATGAATGGATGTATGTATTAAATTGGACTTAGTTAATGCTTGTAGAGATTCATGACTCTTCATAAGAGGGTTTATGAAGAGTTGTTTATTTATGCTAAGTTTCGTGGGTATATGTAAGAGTAACTAATATGGGAATTTGAAAGGGTTTCAAAATTACTATATATATGGGTAGTAACTAGTAGAAATATTAAGAGTGGAACAAATATTGTATTGTGCTTCATGTAATCTCCCTCTTCTATCCATCTTTATCTTGAAATAGTTCAGTATATTGTTATCTTTTTTTGTGTTTGTGTGTGTGCTCATATTTCTATTTCCAACAAAGTGGTTTCTTCTTGACAACAAAGTGGTATCAGAGGACTAGGTTCGATCTTGTGAAGTGAATTGTAGCAGAACTTATGCTCGATCAAGTAAAGTAAAGATTTATTCGAAGACAAGTTGGTAATCTCTTAAGATTAAAAAAAAAGGAGAAAGTTTCAGCAACCTTAAAAAAATATCGTATTGTGATTCATGTAATCTCCCTCGTTCATCTTTCTTTATCTTGAAATAGTTTAATATATTGTTATATTCTTCTATGTGTGTATGGTCTTATTTTTATTTCTAACAAAGTGGTTTCTTCTTGCCAACAATGACCACTTGAGTTGGTCAACACTCCTCTAGACTCAGAGGTGGATATCTCAGATGTTGATGATAATGGCTTTCAATATTACTACTCTGAAAAATATGATGAACTTGATAGTAATGATGACTTCTGAACTCTCTATGGATGAATAGTGAATGATATGAGATTGGGTGGTGTGGGCATTGGAGTTTATCCTTAAGTTTTCTGTGAACACAAACTCTATGAATCTCTCCATTGTAATCCTTATTCTGTTAATCCTCTTCACCATGAAATGGTCACTAACTTTGGGTTAAAGATGATAGGCATGTCATGTCCTCTTCTCAACTCTCTTCAATCTTCAAAATGCGCCGATAGCACAAGTGTCAAGCTTTATTATATATCATTGAAGGTTGCAAATACATTAGAGAACCTCTTTCGTGCATTTAACTATTGGTAATTAAGGGCTTGTGTGTATTCCTTATAAGTGCCCCATGTTGTTGACATTGGAACTAGAATCTTGTCCTTTGATTAGAGAAGAATCTCCTACTGGTTATGGTTAAACACTCTTCTAATCTCTAATTAATCGCCTTGACAAGATGCATACCGTCACCGAGATTGCTATTGTTGTTGTAGTCACTACATTACTTAAGATTCGTAAGCGTAGCTCTTGTCTCTGTTATGTTTAGTGATTTCGCTACTTGGGTCATAAGAAAATGTGGTGAGTCCATGCAAGTAATAAGCTTGGAGTATATTGGAGGGCTGAAATAAGAAGGCTTCTCTGCCATTGTTGAAGAGCAGAAGGTAAGGTATCTTGCTTTAGCATCATGCTTCATGTTATCAGACATAACCTCCATTGTCGTGTGCTCCAAAAGCTTCATCAACCTCAAGTAAGTGGAGATTAAACACTACTTGAAGTTCACACAAGTCGGTCTAATCGAGTTGACAAAGCGCACGGGTTATTTGGTAACCATCAAGCTGGAGAATTGTAGTGGGTTCACCACTCTAAAGATCATGCAATCATTGTTGAACTATAGAAGGAGACTTAAAGAGATGACTTTGTTGAAATGCCATGTTAGTGAAGACCTGAATGAGGAAACACTCCCCCTGAGAGGAATATACACTACTGCGGGAGGAAATAAAGGCTCATAGCTAGGATCATTGATGATTGATCTAACATCTCCAAATCTCGCATTCACCATAAAATGAATTGTAAAGAATTAATCAGAGAAGAAGATGAAGAAGAAACAATCAAAACAGTTTGATTGAAAAAGAAATGTTAAATGCTCACAAGTGCAAAAGCAAGAAAACCACTGATACCAGATTAAGCTGAAAATGAAGATTAGAAAAAGGAATTTCTCATTCATTCAAAAATTAAATTTAAACAAAGAAGATTTTTTCTATATGTATCTAAAGTCTGTTACAAGTTACAGCTTGCATTAAAACTCAACAAATAGTTTCAAGCTAAATATACTTAACTAATACTATTACACATTTTGTTCAATTTATTTCTATTAGGTTCTCTACCACTGTAGCATCACAAGGTTATCAGTTTAGTAAATCCTTTCTAAGAAACGATGAGCTCTTGCAATTACCACTTCCTTCTTGGTTGAATGTGTAGTAAGACTTGTAGAAGTTTTAAGTCAAAAAGAAATTTAAAGCAAATAAATAATATAAACATGCAAAAAAGAGACTTCCAATATAAAACTCACCGAATACCGTAAGTTGAATTTGAAATAATGGCAAGTATGATCCTAATACTTGAGGTTTCTAGTGGGACAAATCTAGCAGAAGATTTGAGGATGAAATGATGCACTCTTTTGAAGGCATGCATTCATCATTGACCTAAAATATCTATTGAAAATTGTTTCTAGGAGTCCTCTCCTTGATCTTCACTTAGTGGTAGTCATACTTAAAATCCAACTTTTTGAAGAACTTCATATACTTGATTGAGGAGTTCATCAATTGTGGTGGTAGTGGATCTTGATGCAAATTTGGTTTAGAGCATGGTAATTGATGTACTTCCATCATCTACATTCCTTCTTTAGAACTGCTACTATAGGAGTGAGCTACAAAGGGAACTTCTTAGCTTGATGGTGTTGTTCTTGAAGAAGTAGTTTAGCCAATTGTTACTTTTTTACGCTACATTCTTTATCCACAAAGTTTTTGTATGTGGAAAAGTTAGGAAATGAGGTATCAAAAGATAAGTTGGATCACATTCTCCACCCATTGTTTTGAAGGTAAAACCATGGAGCTTCTTAAAAACCACTTAGTAGGTTGGTAAAGAGCTCCACCATCTCATCTTTCTATTCTATGATGACAGGTGAAGGCACATGAAGAAATCATTAGTAGGGATAATTAGTCAAATCCTTATCAACAAAGTGTTTCATCAAGTATTTGCCAATTCACGTTTGCATGGCTAGTAGTCACCAAGTCTATAGGTTGGATGCTCTTATTTTGTGTATACATCTTTACTCTTTTAGAAAACTTGGCCTCATAAATAGAAAGTTCATAAGTCACAGGCTTCCACACAGATCTCAAATGATCTTTGATCTACTTCTCCTCTTTTCCTGGGGCATAATTTTTCTTCTTTGAGGGTTCGACTTTGAACCGCTATCGATTTCCCTATCGATACCGGTGCTTACATTCAGGTTTTCCTCCACCGATTCATTTTTCCTTTCTTTCTTTCAAGTTAGCTCTTTAATATTTCCATTTTATATTCACACTTATTAGTTGTTTTTTTTTCAATTTTTGAGGAAAGTGGATTAAGTACGTAACATTCAACATCCATTCACCCAATATTTCACAAAAAGTTGACAAGCAGGATAGCGTAATTTCACCTTAGCTGCCTTTTTATTTCAGTAAAAATTACCTTACAACATAATAAAATCTATTTAGGCATATCCTCCTTTTCTCCTCATTCTCCCCCTCAACGGTTCTGTTTCATATATTTCCTAGCAAACATTGAAGAAATGGGTAAACAATATGCATAAATTTTATTAGTATGTTTTTTATTTAATGTATTACCATTATTCACAAGAACCTATTTATATTCATTTAGACATTTAAATTACCATTTTTTTTTAATGTTAGTTTTTTTCTAGCTATATGTACAAATGTAACTAACCTGAAGAAGAACAAGATCCCAATGGGGTAGATGAAAATTCACAAGCAATTCTCCAACCTTCTTGATGAAATTGTTCTTAATGTATTCAGTTTCTTCCGTAGCTGTGGTGACCGCTGTCGTTGCACCGCCGTTTCCAGTAAATGGCTTCATCTCCAACTTCAGTTGCGACTGTTGGAAATTAAACTTAATTAACTAAGATGAAAGGATGTATGTATTAAATGTGACTTAGTTAATGCTTGCAAAGATGCATGAATCTTCATAAGACAGTTTACGAAGAGGTGTTTAGTTATGCTGATTTTCTTGTGTATATATAATGGTAATTAATACGGGAATTTGTAAGGGTTTCAAAATTACTATATACATGGGTAGTGACTAGTAGTAATAGTAAGAGTGGAACAAATATTGTATTGTGCTTCATGTAATCTCCCTCTTCTATCCTTCTTTATCTTGAAATAGTTCAATATAATGTTATCTTTTGTGTGTGTGTGTGTGTGTCTGGTCATATTTCTATTTCCAACAAAGGGTTTTCTTCTTGCAAACAAAGTGGTATCAGAGTGCTAGGTTCGATCTTGTGAAGTGAGTTGTATCAGAACTTATGCTTGATCAATTAAAGTGAAAATTTATTTAAAGCCAAGTTGGTGATCTCACGAAGGTTAAAAAAAGATAAAGTTTCAGCAACCTCAAACAAATATTGCATTTTGCTTCATGTAATCTCCCTTTTTCATCCTTCTTTATCTTGAAATAGTTCAATATATTGTTATATTCTTCTATGTGTGTGTGGTCATATTTTTATTTCTAACAAAGTGGTTTCTTCTTGCCAACAGTGACCCACCGAGTTGGTCAACACTCCTCCAGACTCAGAGGTGGATATCTTAGATGATGATGATAATGACTTTCATTATTACTAATCTGATAAAGATAATGAAGTTGATGGTTATGATGATTCCGAACTCTTTATGGATGAATGGTGAATGATATGAGATTGGGTGGTATGGCCATTGGAGTTTATAATAGTGTTTTGGGTGAACGCAAACTCTATGAATCTCTCCATTGTAATCCTTATTCTGTTACTCCTTTTCATCATGAAATAGTCACTTACTTTGGGTTGAAGATGATAGGCATGTCAGGTCCTCTTCTCAACTCTCTTCGATCTTCAAATTGCACCGAGGGCACAAGTGTCAAGCTTTATTACATCAATGAAGGATGCAATGCATTGGGGAACCTCTTTCTTGTGCATTCAACTATTGGTAAGGAAAGACTTGTACGTATTCCTTAGAAGTATGACATATTGTTGACACTGGAACTAGAATCTTGTCCTTTGATTAGAGATGAATCTCTTCTTGCTATGGTTAAACACTCTTCTAATCTTCAATTCATCGCCTTGATAAGATGCATACTGGTCACTGAGATTGGTATTGTTGTTATAGTCACTACATTGCCTAGATTGAGAGACTTGGCTCTTGTCTATTTTAGCTTAGTGATTTCGCTGCTAGGGTCATCAGATAATGTGGTGAGGCCATGGAAGTGATAAGCTTGGAGTATATTTGAGGGCTGACAGAAGCAGGATTCTCCGCCATTGTTGAAGAGCAAAAGGTCAGGTATCTGGCTTTAGGATAATGCTTCATGTTATTAGACAAATCCTCTACCGTTATGTCCTCCAAAAGGTTCATCAACCTAAAGTAAGAGTAGATTAAACACTACTTAAAGTTCAAACAAGTCGGTCTAATCGAGTTGACAAAGCGCAGGGGTTATTTGGAAAACATCAAGCTGGAGAATTGTTGTGTGTTCACCACGCTAGAGATCATGCAGATGAAGCTTACTAGGAGACAAGAAATAGAAAGCAGAATCAAAAAAATTTTAAGCTTGAATTGTAGAAGGACACATAAAGCACTGACTTTAGTAAAACACCATGTTAGTGAAGACCCGAATGTAGAAAGACTCCCGCTGAAAGAAACATACACTCCTGCTAGAGGAAATGAAGGCTCACAGCTAGGATTATTGATGATTGATCTGACATCTCCAAATCTCGCATTCACAGTAAAGTGAATGGTAAAGAAACGAAGAAGAAGATAAAGAAGAAACAATCAAAATAGATTGTTTGGAAGAGAAATGGAAAATTATCATAAGTGTAAAAGCAAGAAAACCTCTGATACCATATTAAGTTGAACATGAAGATTAGAAAAAGGAATTTCTCATTCATTCAAAAATTAAATGTATTCAGTTTCCTCCCTAGTTGTGGTGACCGTTGTCGTTGCACCGACGTTTCCAGGAAATGGCTTCATCTCCAACGCCAATTGCGACTGTTGGAAAGTAAACTTAGATGAATGGATGTATGTATTAAATTGGACTTAGTTAATGCTTGTAGAGATTCATGACTCTTCATAAGAGGGTTTATGAAGAGTTGTTTATTTATGCTAAGTTTCGTGGGTATATGTAAGAGTAACTAATATGGGAATTTGAAAGGGTTTCAAAATTACTATATATATGGGTAGTAACTAGTAGAAATATTAAGAGTGGAACAAATATTGTATTGTGCTTCATGTAATCTCCCTCTTCTATCCATCTTTATCTTGAAATAGTTCAGTATATTGTTATCTTTTTGTGTTTGTGTGTGTGCTCATATTTCTATTTCCAACAAAGTGGTTTCTTCTTGACAACAAAGTGGTATCGTGAGGACTAGGTTCGATCTTGTGAAGTGAATTGTAGCAGAACTTATGCTCGATCAAGTAAAGTAAAGATTTATTCAAAGACAAGTTGGTAATCTCTTAAGATTAAAAAAAAAGGAGAAAGTTTCAGCAACCTTAAAAAAATATCGTATTGTGATTCATGTAATCTCCCTCGTTCATCTTTCTTTATCTTGAAATAGTTTAATATATTGTTATATTCTTCTATGTGTGTATGGTCTTATTTTTATTTCTAACAAAGTGGTTTCTTCTTGCCAACAATGACCCGCCGAGTTGGTCAACACTCCTCTAGACTCAGAGGTGGATATCTCAGATGATGATGATAATGGCTTTCAATATTACTACTCTGAAAAATATGATGAACTTGATAGTAATGATGACTTCTGAACTCTCTATGGATGAATAGTGAATGATATGAGATTGGGTGGTGTGGGCATTGGAGTTTATCCTTAAGTTTTCTGTGAACACAAACTCTATGAATCTCTCCATTGTAATCCTTATTCTGTTAATCCTCTTCACCATGAAATGGTCACTAACTTTGGGTTAAAGATGATAGGCATGTCATGTCCTCTTCTCAACTCTCTTCAATCTTCAAAATGCGCCGATAGCACAAGTGTCAAGCTTTATTATATCGCTGAAGGTTGCAATACATTAGAGAACCTCTTTCTCGTGCATTTAACTATTGGTAATTAAGGGCTTGTGTGTATTCCTTATAAGTGCCCCATGTTGTTGACATTGGAACTAGAATCTTGTCCTTTGATTAGAGAAGAATCTCCGCTGGTTATGGTTAAACACTCTTCTAATCTCTAATTAATCGCCTTGACAAGATGCATACTGGTCACTGAGATTGCTATTGTTGTTGTAGTCACTACATTGCCAAGATTCAGAAACGTAGCTCTTGTCTCTGTTATGTTTAGTGATTTCGCTACTTGGGTCATAAGAAAATGTGGTGAGTCCATGCAAGTAATAAGCTTGGAGTATATTGGAGGGCTGAAATAAGAAGGCTTCTCTGCCATTGTTGAAGAGCAGAAGGTAAGGTATCTTGCTTTAGCATCATGCTTCATGTTATCAGACATAACCTCCATTGTCGTGTGCTCCAAAAGCTTCATCAACCTCAAGTAAGTGGAGATTAAACACTACTTGAAGTTCACACAAGTCGGTCTAATCGAGTTGACAAAGCGCACGGGTTATTTGGTAACCATCAAGCTGGAGAATTGTAGTGGGTTCACCACTCTAAAGATCATGCAATCATTGTTGAACTATAGAAGGAGACTTAAAGAGATGACTTTGTTGAAATGCCATGTTAGTGAAGACCTGAATGAGGAAACACTCCCCCTGAGAGGAATATACACTACTGCGGGAGGAAATAAAGGCTCATAGCTAGGATCATTGATGATTGATCTAACATCTCCAAATCTCGCATTCACCATAAAATGAATTGTAAAGAATTAATCAGAGAAGAAGATGAAGAAGAAACAATCAAAACAGTTTGATTGAAAAAGAAATGTTAAATGCTCACAAGTGCAAAAGCAAGAAAACCACTGATACCAGATTAAGCTGAAAATGAAGATTAGAAAAAGGAATTTCTCATTCATTCAAAAATTAAATTTAAACAAAGAAGATTTTTTCTATATGTATCTAAAGTCTGTTACAAGTTACAGCTTGCATTAAAACTCAACAAATAGTTTCAAGCTAAATATACTTAACTAATACTATTACACATTTTGTTCAATTTATTTCTATTAGGTTCTCTACCACTGTAGCATCACAAGGTTATCAGTTTAGTAAATCCTTTCTAAGAAACGATGAGCTCTTGCAATTACCACTTCCTTCTTGGTTGAATGTGTAGTAAGACTTGTAAGTTTTAAGTCAAAAGAAATTTAAAGCAAATAACATAAACATGCAAAAAAGAGACTTCAATATAAAACTACGCAATACCGTGTTGAATTTGAAATAATGGCAAGTATGATCCTAATACTTGAGGTTTCTAGTGGGACAAATCTAACCGAAGATTTGAGGATGAAATGATGCACTCTTTTGAAGGCATGCATTCATCATTGACCTAAAATATCTATTGAAAATTGTTTCTAGGAGTCCTCTCCCTTGATCTTCACTTAGTGGTAGTCATACTTAAACTCCAACTTTTTGAAGAACTTCATATACTTGATTGAGGAGTTCATCAATTCAGGTAAGCTGGTAGTGGATCTTGATGCAAATTTGGTTTAGAGCATGGTAATTGATGTACTTCCATCATCTACATTCCTTCTTTAGAACTGCTACTATGAGTGAGCTACAAAGGGAACTTCTTAGCTTGATGGTGTTGTTCTTGAAAAGTAGTTTAGCCAATTGTTACTTTTTCTGCTACATTCTTTATCACAAAGTTTTTGTATGTGGAAAAGTTAGGAAATGAGGTATCAAAGATAAGTTGGATCACATTCTCCACCAGTTGTTTTGAAGGTAAACCATGGAGCTTCTTAAAAAACCACTTAGTGGTTGGTAAAGAGCTCCACCATCTCATCTTTCTATTCTATGATGACAGTGAAGGCACATGAAGAAATCTGTTAGTAGGGATAATTAGTCAAATCCTTATCAACAAAGTGTTTCATCAAGTATTTGCCAATTACGTTGCATGGCTAGTAGTCACCAAGTCTATAGGTTGGATGCTCTTATTTGTGTATACATCTTTACTCTTTTAGAAAACTTGGCTATTTAAATAGACAGTTTATAAGTCACAATCTTCCACATAAAGCTCAATTGATCTTTGATCTACTTCTCCTTTTTTCCTTGGGCATAAGTTCTCCTCTTTGAGTGTTCGACTTTGAACCGCCATCGATTTCCCTATCGATACCGATGCTTACATTCAGGTATTCCTTAACCAATTCTTTTTTTTTCTTTCTTTCTTTCAAGTTAGCTCTTTAATATTTCCATTTTATATTCACACTTATTAGCTTTTTTTTCTAAATTTAGGAAGAAGTGGATTAATCACCAATCATTCAACATCCATTCAAGCAATATTTTACAAAAAGTTGTGAACCAGGTTTGCGTCATTTCACCATGGCTGCCTTTTTATTTTGGGAAAAATTACCTTATGTCATAATAAAATCAATTTAGGCATATCCTCCATTGCTCCTCATTCTCCCCCTCAATGGTTCTGTTTCATATATTTCCAAACATTGAAAAAATAGGTAAACAATAGGCATAATTTTTATTAGTATGTTTTTTTTTCATGTATTACCATTATACACAAGAATCTTTTTATATTCATTTAAACATTTAAATTCACATTTTATTTTTTTTAATGTTAGCATTTTTCTGGCTATATATACAAATGTAACTAACCTGAAGAAGAACAAGATCCCAACGGGGCAAAAGAAAATTCACAAGCAATTCTCAAACATCCTTAATGAAATTTTTTTGAATGTATTCAGTTTCCTCACTAGTTGTGGTGACCGTTGTCGTTGCACCACCATTTATGGGAAATGGCTTCATCTCCAACTCCAGTTGCGACTGTTGGAAATTAAACTTAACTCACGAAGATGAAAGGATGTATGTTTTAAATGGGACTTAGTTAATGCTTGTAGAGATGCATGACTCTTCATAAGAGGGTTTATGAAGAGGTGTTTATTTATGTTGAGTGTCTTGTGTACATGTAAGGGTAATTAATATCAAAATTTGTAAGGGTTTCAAAATTACTATATATATGGGTAGTGACTAGTAGTAATAGTAAGAGTGGAACAAATATTGTATTGTGCTTCAAATAATCTCCCTCTTCTATCCTTCCTTATCTTGAAATAGTTCAATATATTGTCATCTTTTTTGTGTGTATGTGTATGGTCATATTTCTATTTCCAACAAAGGGGTTTCTTCTTGCCAACAAAGTGGTATCAGAGGGCTAGGTTTAGTCTTGTGAAGTGAGTGGTATACGAACTTATGCTCGATCAGGCAAAGTGAAGGTTTATTCAATGCCAAGTTGGTGATCTTTGAAGGTTAAAAACAAAGAGAAAGTTTCAACAACCTCAAACAAATATTCTATTGTGCTTCATGTAATATCCCTCTTTTATCCTTCTTTATCTTGAAATAGTTCAATATATTGTGATATACTTTTATGTAGGTGTGGTTATATTTTTATTTCTAACAAAGTGGTTTCTTCTTGCCAACAGTGAACCGCCGAGTTGGTCAACACTCCTCAAGACTCAGAGGTTGATATCTCAAATAATGATGATAAGGACTCTTACTATTACTACTATGATAAAGATGATGAAGTTGATGGTTATGATGACTTCCGAACTCTCTATGGATAAATAGTGAATGATATGAGATGGGTGGTGTGGCCATTGGAGTTTATTCTAGAGTTTTGTGTGAACACAAACTCTATGAATCTCTCCATTGTAATCCTTATTCTGTTACTCCTCTTCACCATGAAATGGTCATTGACTTTGGGTTGAAGATGATAGGCATGCCATTTCCTCTTCTCAACCCTCTTCAATCTTCAAACTGCACCGATTGTGCAACTGTCAAGCTTTATTACATCACTGAAGCTTGCAATGCATTAGAGAACCTCTTTCTCATGCATTCAACTATTGGTAATGAAGGGTTTGTGCGTATTCCTCAGAAGTGCCCCATGTTGTTGATAGTGGAACTAGAATCTTGTCCTTTGATTAGAGATTAATCTCTTCTGGCTGTGGTTAAACACTCTTCTAATCTCCAATTCATCGCCTTGACAAGATGCATACTTGTCACTGAGATTGGTATTGTTGTTATAGTCACTACATTGACAAGATTTAGAGACATGGCTCTTGTCTATGTTAAGCTTAGTAATTTCGCTGCTTGAGTCATCAAACAATGTGGTAAGTCCATGGAAGTGATAACCTTGGAGTATATTGGAGGACTGACAGAAGCAGGCTTCTCCGCCATTATTGAAGAGCAGAAGGTCAGGTATCTGGCTTTAGGATCATGCTTCTTGTTATCAAACAAAACCTCCACTGTCATGTCCTCCAAAAGCTTCATCAACCTCAAGTAAGAGGAGATTAAATACTGCTTCAAGTTCACAAAAGTCTTTCTAATCGAGTTGACAAAGCGCATGGGTTACTTGGCAACCATCAAGCTAGAGAATTGTGGTAGGTTTACCACTCTAGAGATCATGCAATCATTGTTGAATTACAAAAGGATACTTAAAGCGCTGACTTTGTTGATGATTGATCTAACATCACCAAATCTCGCATTCACCATAAAATGACTAGTAAAGAATCGGAGAAGAAGATGAAAAAGAAACAATCAAAGCAAATTAACTGAAAGAGAAATGGAAAATGATCATAAGTGCAAAATCAACAAAAGCTCTGATACCATATTAAGTTGAACATAAAGATGGGAAAAAGAAACTTCTCATTCATTCCAAAATTAACTGAAGCAAAGAAGCTATTATGCTATATGTATCTAAAGTCTGTTACAAGTTACAACTTGCATAACAACTCAACAAATATTTTCAAGTTAAATATACTTAACTAATACTATTACACATTTTGTTCAATTTATTTCTATTAGGTTCTCTACAACTGTCGCATCACCAGGTTATCAGTTTAGTGAATCCTTTCTAAGAAACGATGAGCTCTTGCAATTACCACTTTCTTCTTTGTTGTATGTGAAGTAAGACTTGTAAGTTTTAAGTCAAAAGAAATTTATGGCAAATAACTTAAACACGGCAAAAAGAGACTTCAATATAAAACTATGCACTTTTGAATTTGAGATAATGGCAACTATGATCCTAAGACTTGGGGTTTCTAGTGTGACAGCCCCACATTAGATGGATAATGGTGCGGTTGAATACATTAATCTAACCAAAGATTTAATGAAGATGTGATGCACTCTTTTGGTGGCATGCATCCATCATTGACCTAAAATATCTATTGAAAATTGTTCTATGAGTCCTCTCCCTTGATCTTCACTTAGTGGTAGGCATACTTCAAATCCAACTTGTTGAAGAACTTAATATACTTGATTAAGGATTTCATCAATTCGGGTAAGCTGGTACTGGTTCTAGAAGCAAATTTGGTTCAGAGCATTGTAATTGATGTGTTTCCATCATCTACATTCCTTCTTTAGAACTTCTACTATGTGTGAACTACAAAGGGAACTTCTTAGCTTGATGGAGTTGTTCTTGAGAAGTAGTTTAGTCCATTGTCATTTTTTCTGCTACATTCTTTATCACAAAGTTTTTGTATGTGGAAAAGTTATGAAGTGAGGTATCAAAGATAAGTTGGATCACATGCTCCACAACTTGTAATGATGGTAAACCATGGAGCTTCTTAAAAAACCACTAAGTAGTTGGTACACAGCTCCGCCATCTAATCTTTCTATTTTCAGACAACAGTGAAGGCACATGAAGGAACCTGGTAGTATGGACAATTAGTCAAATCCTTATCAACAAAGTGTTTCATCAAGTATTTTCCAGTCACGTTGCTTGGCTAATAGTCACCAAGTCAGTAGGTTGAATGCTCTTATTTGTGTAGATGTGAAACTTCCTCGCGTCATTATTAAGCTCATACTCAAGTGATTGTTGGTCGAAATAAGCATCTCACTCATTAAATATACGCAATATATTTCTATTTCTGTATGTCATCCTATGCATGTCTTGGTAAAGGATGAACTCATGATGATTATGCCGATTTATTTAATGTGATAAATACATCTTTACTCTTTTAGAAAACTTGGCTCTATAAATAGACATTTCATAAGCCGTAGTCTTCCACACAGAGCTCAATTGATATTTGATCTACTTCTCCTCTTTTCCTTGGGCATAAGTTCTCTTCTTTGAGGATTCGACATTAAACCACTATCGATTTCCCTATCGATACCGGTGCCTACATTCAGGTAATCCTTCAACAATTCTTTTTTCTTTCTTTCTTTCTTTCTTTCATGTTAGAACTGGAATATTTCCACTTTTTATTCACACTTATTAGCTTTTTTTTTCCTCAATTTTTGAGGAAAGTGGATTAAACACCGATCATTCAACATCCATTTACCCAATATTTCACACTAAGTTGACAACCAAGTTAGCGTAATTTCACCATGGCTTCCTTTTTATTTTGGGAAAAACTACCTTATATCATAATAAAATCTATTTAGGCATATCCTCCTTTGCTCCTCATTCTCTACCTCAACAGTTCTGTTTCATATATTTCCTTGCAAACATTGGAAAATGGGTAAACAATAGGAATAATTTTTATTAGTATGTTTTTTTAAATGTATTACCATTATTGAGAAGAATCTTTTTATATTCATTTAAACATTTAAATTCAAATTTTATTTTTTTTTAATGTTAGTATTTTTCTGGCTATATGTCAAAATTTAACTAACCTGAAGAAGAACAAGATCCCAATGGGGCAAAAGAAAAAATACAAGCAATTCTCCAACCTCCTTGATGAACTCTTGATGATTATGCATGCCTTAGTAAAGGATGAACTCCTGATGATTATGCTGAGTTATTTCATGTGATAAATACGTCTTTACTCTTTAGAAAACTTGGGTCTATAAATAGACAGTTCATCAACCGCAGTCTTCCAGACAGAGCTCAATTGATCTTTGATCTACTTCTCAACTTTTCCTTGGGCATAAGTTCTCTTCTTTGAGGGTTCGACTTTGAACTACTATATATCGATTTCCCTATCGATACCGGTGCTTACATTCAAGTATTCCATCTCTGATCTTTTTTTCTTTCTTTGTTTCATGTTAGATCTAGAATATTTCCATTTTATATTCACACTTATTAGTTTTTTTTCCTCAATTTTTGAGGAAAGTGGATTAATCACCGATCATTCAACATCCATTCACCGATTATTTCACACAAAGTTGACAACCAGGTTAGCGTAATTTCACTATGGCTACCTTTTTATTTCAAAAAATTACCTTATATCATAATAAAATCTATTTAGGCATATCCTCCTTTGCTCCTCATTCTCTACCTCAACAATTTTGTTTCATATATTTCCTTGCAAACATTGAAAAATGGGTAAACAATAAGCATAATTTTTATTAGTATGTTTTTTTTAATGTATTACCATTATTGACAAGAATCTTTTTATATTCATTTAAACATTTAAATTCACATTTTATTTTTTTTAATATTAGTATTTCTCTGGCTATATGTAAAAATTTAACTAACTTGAAGAAGAACAAGATCCCAATGGGGCAGAAGAAAATTTACAAGAAATTCTCCAGCCTCCTTGATGAAATTTTACTGATTGTATTCAGTTTCCTCTCTAGCTGTGGTGACCGCTGTCGTTGCACCGTCGTTTCCTGGAAATGGCTTCATCTCCAACTCCAGTTAGGACTGTTGGAAATTAAACTTAATTCACGAAGATGAAAGGATGTATGTATTAAATGGGACTTAGTTAATGCTTGTAGAGATGCATGACTCTTCATAAGAGGGTTTATGAAGAGGTGTTTATTTATGTTGAGTTTCTTGGGTATATGTAAGGGTAATTAATATGGGAATTTGTAAGGGTTACAAAACTACTATATATGGGTAGTGACTAGTAGTAATAGTAAGAGTGGAACAAATATTGTATTGTCCTTAATGTAATGTCCCTCTTCCATCCTTCTTTATTTTAAAATAGTTCAATATATTGTTATCTTTTTTTTTGTGTGTGATCATATTTCTATTTCCGACAAAGTGGTTTCTTCTTGCCAACAAAGTGGTATCAGAGGGCAATGCTCGATCTTGTGAAGTGAGTGGTATCAGAACTTATACTCGACCAAGTGAAGTGAATATTTATTCAAAGCCAAGTTGGTGATCTCTAAAGGTGACAAAAAAAAAAAGAATGTTTCAGCAACTTCAAACAAATATTGTATTGTGCTTCATGTAATCTCCCTCTATCATCCTTCTTTATCCTGAAATAGTTCAATATATTATTAAATACTTCAATGTGTGTGTGGTCATATTTTTATTTCTAACAAAGTGGTTTCTTCTTGCCAACAGTGACCCGTCGATTTGGTCAACACTCCTTCAGACTTAGAGGTTGATATCTCAGATAATGATTATAATGACTTTTACTATTACTACTCTGATAAATATAATGAAGTTGATGGTTATGATGACTTCCGAATAGTCTACGGATAAATAGTGAATGATATTAGATTGGGTGGCTTAGGCATTGGAGTTTATCCTAGAGTTTTGTGTGAACTCAAACTCTATGAATCTCTCCATTGTAATCTTTATTTTGTTACTCCTCTTTATCATGAAATGGTCACTGACTTTGGGTTGAAGATTATAGGCATGTCATGTCCTCTTCTAATCTCTCTTCGATCTTCAAAGTGCACCGAGGGCACAAGTGTCAATCTTTATTACATCGCTGAAGGTTGCAATGCAATGGGGAACCTTTTTCTCATGCATTCAACTATTGGTAATGAAGGGATTGTGCATATTCCTCAGAAATACCCCGTGTTATTGACACTGGAACTAGAATCTTGTCCTTTGATTAGAGATGAATCTTTGTTGGTTGTGGTTAAACACTCTTCTAATCTCCAATTCATCGCCTTGACAAGATGCATACTGGTCACTGAGATTCGTATTGTTGTTTTAGTCACTACATTGACAAGATTGAGAGACATGGCTCTTTTCTCTATTAAGCTTAGTGATTCCGCTACTTTGGTAATAAGACAATGTGGTGAGTCCATGGAAGTAATAAGCTTGGAGTATATTGGATGGCTGACTGAAGCAGGCTTCTCCGCCATTATTGAAGAGCTGAAGGTCAAGTAATTTGGCTTTAGGATCATGCTTCATGTTCTCAAACCAAACTTCCACTGCCATGATCTCCAAAAGTTTCATCAACCTCAAGTAAGAGGAGATTAAACACTGCTTTAAGTTCACCTAAGTCAGTCTAATCGAGTTGACTAAGTGCACGGGTTATTTGGCAACAATCAAGGTGGGAAATTGTGGTGGGTTCACCACTCTATAGATTATGCAATCATTGTTGAATTGCAGAAGGACACTTACAGAGTTGACTTTGTTGAAATGCCATATTAGTGAAGACACGAATGAGGAAAGACTCCTACTGAGAGAAAAAAACACTCCGGCTAGAGGAAATAAAGGCTCATAGCTATGATCATTGATGATTGATCTAACATCTCCAAATCTAGCATTCACCATAAAATGAAAAGTAATGAATCGGAGAAAAACATGAAGAAGAAACAATCAAAATAGATTGATTCGAAGAGAAATGGAAAATGATCATAAGTGCAAAGCAAGAAAAGATCTGATACCATATTAAGCTGAACATGAAGATTAGAAAAAGGAATTTCTCATTCATTCGAAAATTAAATTGAAACAAAGAAGCTCTTTTTCTATATGTATCTAAAGTCTATTACAAGTTACAGTTAGCATAACAACTCAACAAATATTTTCAAGCTAAATATACTTAACTAATACTATTACACAATTTGTTCAATTTATTTCTATTAGGTTCTCTACAGCTGTTGCATCACCAGGTTATCAGTTTAGTGAATCCTTTCTAAGAAACGATGAGCTCTTGCAATTACCAGTGCCTTCTTGGTTGTATCAGGAGTAAGACTTGTAAGTTTTAAGTCAAAAGAAAGTTATGGCAAATAACTTAAACACGCCAAAAAGAGACATCAATATAAAACTATGCACCACCGTGTTGAATTTAAAATAATGTCAAGTATGATACTAAGACTTGGTGTTTCTAGTATGATAGCCCCACATTAGATGCATAATGGTGCGATTGAGGACATTAATCTAACCGTAGATTTGTGGGTGATATGATGCACTCTTTTGGTGGCTTGCATCCATCATTGACCTAAAATATCTATTGAAAATTGTTTCTAGGAGTCCTCTCCCTAGATCTTCACTTAGTGGTAGTCAAACTTCAAATCCAACTTGTTGAAGAACTTCATATACTTGATTGAGGAGTTCATCCTTTCGGGTAAGCTGGTAGTGGTTATTGAAGCAAATTTGGTTTAGAGCATGGTAATTGATGTGCTTCCATCATCTACATCCTTTCTTCAGAACTGCTACCACTACAAGAAAAAAGACATTTAGGGGCAGTTTTAAAAGCATTTAGCGACGGTTAATACCACCGTAAAATGCTTTTAGTGGCGGTTGACAAAACCGCCCCGAATACGGGCGTCGGGAAGCATTTCGCTGTTGTTTTTAATAACTGCAGGTATAATGCATTTCAGCGGTACATTTGGGATACATTTTCTTTGCGGTTTTGTAACCGCCGCGAAATGTTCAACACCATGTTTTATTATTTTTCATTTTTTTATTATTTTTTAAAAATGTTCTTTTTTTGAATTTTTTTTTCAAAAAAAATTTCTATGCGGCGGTTTCAAAACTGAGGCAAGATGAGAAGAACTATTTTTTATATATATAAATGGCAAGATAAAAAGAACTAATTTTTTTTTATAAACGCTGACCTTTTTTTACACTAATCCAAATAATCAATTCCATTTCCATTCATTTCAAATATAAAATAATAAAAATTTTATTGATAATTCAAAAATAATTAAAACAAAGTTATGATTACAAAAATTTGTTCACACATCTTTAACTATCCAGTTCATCAATACTAACGATGAAAAATTATTCATTTACATTTCCACTAACTTAAAAGAGTGGAAAATGCTCCAGTTCTCACTGTTTGAACCCTAACCCTTATGCACATATTATTCTTAACCATGATGGTACTTTCATCGAATTCCCAGAAGAAACATCCCCTATGCTTTGGCTTCTTCTTAATCTTCATCAACATTAACTTATTACTGGGTGAAGAATAACTTTGATTCCAGCATCAAACACCAACTTCACATTCTATACAATTCAAAGAAAACAGATTCTAAATCAATATAAACTTAATTATCAGTTAAATTAAATTCAGATCTCTATTTTCATAAGTTTTGAACTTGATTGATTAATTTATACCTGCTGAGTTTTGGAGCCGCACTCAATGTATACAGCTGCTCTAATTTTTTTCTTCAGTTCTTCACCCTAAAATTCAAACATTGGAATTGTTTTAAACAAAACACTCATGGAAAGATACTTGAAATAATTTTGCATTGATAAACCACATTCATTGATAAAGTTTCTTAGTAAAACCTGATTACAGATTGCATGAATAAAACTCAATAGCGTGGTTGAAATTGGAGTTACACTTGGGTGATCACGTAGAAATTGGTTACCATCACAGAGATCTACATCATAATAGAAGTTTCATCATTCTTCCATAAAATCTTAGTTATGAATCAATTTTCTTTCTATTAGTGGGATGGATCAAAATAGACAATTTCACATGTTTTCTTGTAGTTGTATATAATGAGAACCATAGAAGTTTTCAATGATTTGAGTAATTGTATACCTTAGGGCTCTGATTGTTTAATGCTGCGTAAACCTAGGTATGATTTGGAGATCGTAACACAATTGTTCCTAATCCACTCACAGATGGGTAATCCTGGAAAAAGACTGGATTAGGAGATGGCAATCAATTGATAAATAAACAGAAAGAAGAAAGCTCTTACATCATCTAAAAAATTTTAAAGCCCTTTCTCATTCAACTCTATTTCAGCATTGTTCTTAAAAGAGATTTCAGAAGTTGGTTCATTCCATGAATTTCCAGAAAATGATATTTGAAAATTTCCTGTACCTGATGATGCACTGATACGAACAGTTCCTGTACCCTGTGATTGACCCCTGTAGAAGTCCCAATGATTGCTCCTTTGGACATTTCCTTGACTAATTAAAACTAACATAAGTAGACCAAAAAAATAATACTATAGACAGTACTGAGATGTGTAGAAGGCATAGGTCATGACTAATACTGAGGCATGGCAACACAATCAACGATATCTGACATGGAAGATGTAAAATCCGAAGATTTTAGGTTATGATTTTTCTAATTATTTTCTTAAAATCTTGGGTTAATGAAAGAAAGCCCCCAAGGTGGGATTAAATTGAATTTTTAGTTGGAATAAATGTTTGTTAGTTGTTCTTTAATTAATTAGTTAATTAAAGAAATTTCCCCCTACTTGGAAATAATCGGATTTTTCTAAAAACGATGGATTAAAGTGATTAATCACATGATTTGAAATATAAAGATATACTGAGAGAAAGACAGATATAGAGAAAGAAAGAAACCGCCAACTGTCTCCTCCGTAGATTTCGCATCGGCCAGCGATGGCGCGATCCGATCACGCCCGTCAACCAGAATCTAAGGGATCATGAGCCCATCTACTAGCCGCTCATGAGCCTCTATTAAGATTCAGTTCATTCTCAAACCCCAGCAGCACCACTCCGAGCGGCGGCGGGGTTCTTCTTCTTCGTGAGAGGATTGAGAAAAGAGGCTGGAAGGGAGGGAGAAGTCAGGGAGCCAACGCCGGAGCTCCACCACGGGATCAACGCCATGATCAGCCGCCTCCATTGCTGAGTTCTCTTGTCCCTGAAACCATGTGTAGAAGACCTGTAAAACATGCATATGATCACATGAACCCTTGAATACATGTCATGATCCTAAGAACCTATGTGGTAGTTCAATGAGATCTCGGAGGGATCGGTGCAAGAATGTATGTGTTCCTGGACAAGAAGGATAAGACATAAGATAGGGCGAGTTGGGTTCAATAATAGCGGTCTGTGTTTGTGTTTGCAGGTAGGTAATCAATTGGGGAGTGGTGATCTCTGTGTATAGAACAAGGGTAGTTGGAAAGCATGTGTGTATGGTTTGTGGGATGTGAGTTGATAATAGAGGTTGTGCATGCACATTTGAATGGCGGCAAACATAATAAGATGATATTAATGTAGATTAGGGATTGAAGGTTTAGTATGGGAGACAGTGAATCGAGTTAGGGAGATGAACATGGCCCTTGTTCTGTCTCTCCTCTTATGCCTGCATGGAATAGTCCAAGAGGTTAGTTGCGTTTAGGGCTAAGGCAGTCAAGACAGTTAGCTTGGTTGAGTTTGTTGATGATCAAGAGAGGGAATAGAATGGAGGACAAGTATTAGTGTCAAAAGTGATTCAGGACTTATGGGGTAAGAATGATAGATAGCTTGTAAGGATATCCCAAGAATCTCATGCATGGTGGAAGTCCAGTCCATGGAAATTTAGAGAAGAGATGAGTGTTCACATGGAAAGAAAAGGAGCTCTATTAGAGGTTTTGGGCTTGAATTGTTAATTAAGGAGCTATGATTGCATGCTCGTGAGAATAATAAAATAAAAAAGAATAAAAGGCTTTGGCTTTTGGAGTTTTTATACATGAGTACACATGTTCTTAATCTAAGAGAGGGGGAAGGTGTTAATCAGTCTCGTGAATATATATATATATATATATAAACTGGCCCAAGGAATTGTTAAGGAATTAGATAATTAATAATGGGCGTAAGGCCCATGTCATGGTCAAGTGGTTATTGGTCCAGAGGGAGGTCTAGTTGAGTTAGTGGTTGAACTTTACTTTTCACATGCATTTATTTACATGGGATTATGCTCAACCTATCAGATACGGATGTGGAGCATAGAGACACACGTCAGGAAGGAGTCTTGTTGATTTTAGTCACCTCTTGTAAGTACTTCGGCCTAGTTCCTACCGAGATTTTGGGTTTATTGGTTTATTCTTGATTTGCCTCATTGTTTGAAGTATTTCTTGGCGTTGATATTGTTGAGTATTTTTTATTCTTGCTTTACTGTTTAGGCATTTACTGGCTTTGATGCTTCCATGTTGGTATATTGTTGTTTGGATTTGCATACACATATTCATTCTCCTGCTTTGTTGAGTTTTCCATGTTAGTGTATGCATGTTGATGTGTTAGCTTTTGTTGGGTATGCCTGTGATCGTTGAACATACCTTTCCCATTGATCGGTACTGGCCGTGGAAACACGTGAGCCTGTACTCCATCCAGGTAGGTGTGTGTCGGTTGTTCTTGTTGCTGAATATGCCTTCCTGTTGATCGGCACATGACCATGGAAACACGTGAGCCTGTGCTCCGTTCGGGTTGGTGTTTCAGCTATTCTTGTGTTGAAGATTCTCCCACTTGGTGCAGACAAGTTTGCGGGCGTTCAGGGGGAGGACACTCCGAACGTCCTATAGTCCTACCAGGGGGAGGAAACTCTGGATGTCTAACCGTCAGTGGGATGATACGCTAACCGTATACGTACAAGTAGGAGTGCAACCAGGCTCAAGGGTCTGGATGTGATTAAGTTGATAATCGGCTGAGGTCGATGACTGCCAGGGAGATGACTTGATTATTCTACTTATTTTATTGAACTCCATGTTGTGTGCTTGTGCTTATTAAATAGTGATCTTTATGAGTTTGAGATTGGCCTTGTTCATGTTAAGTTCTTGTGTTTTGTCGGATCACTTGTAAAATCCAAGGATTTTATTTAAATAAAATTGTTTAAATTTATTTAAATTTAGTTTATTAATTTAACTAATTCCCTTAATAATTGAATGGTATAATCAATTGGGAAAAATAAGGTTTAAAAAGGGTTAAAACCCTAACTAGGGTTTGTTGGGAGTTAGAAGGACTTTAATTTAATTTCGAACACTGATAAGGACTTTAGGGAAATTTTCCTCTCTCACAGGTATGGACTAAAATGTAACCTAAAAAGGTGTAAGGACCTCTGGATAATTTGTCAGAGGAAAAAAAACTCTTATAGAAGAGAATCAATGGCCGAGATTAAAAGATCTCGGATCGTTGTAAATCGCGGAGCATTATAAGGGCCACAGTGAAGCCACGTGTCGAGCAGGGAATAGATCCATCTGATCAGGTTGGATCGCAAGGCATTATTAAGAGATAGGTGGAGCCACGTGGCAAATTTGTGGCCGCTCATCCTAGTAGGGACCGATCTGAGGCACTAGATCGAGATCGGGTCGTTTAATGGTTTAAAATCTCAGCTCTTGATCTGAGGGTTGCTGGATCCGAGGCAAGAAGGGAAGTGTTTTGGGTCGTTGGACTAGATCCAACTAATCTCCACCCTTCATCCGTGAATGCCAATCCCGAGGTGCCACTATCTTCTCCCTCAGCCGCCTAACGCTAGAGCCAGCCCGCCACCTTCGCCGCCCGTTACCGCGAGAAGGCAGGACAACGCCAATGGCACCTTGAATAGCCGACAAAGTAGTCTCGTCTCCTCTGTCCTATAAAAGGGACAGTATAGGCTCAGGTAGGAGCACTGCACTTTAGTAAGGGAGCTACTCCAGTGAGGTGACAGACGGAGAGAAGAAGGGGTTCACCGGCGGGAGATCGTCGGTTCACGTCCAAAGTCTTGCGAGCCGCCGCGGGCGATTCAGCAGAAGGCCAGGACAGCGATGAGACGAGAGTGCTGAATGGGGAACGTGACCGAGTTCGCCGGAGAAGAAGAAACAGAGGTTGTCCACGGTTGCTTCAACGCCTTTCATCGTCAACAAACCTTCGATAAGTGTTGAATACCTCTGTTAGAGTGTTTAGTGATGTTTTCATGCGCCATATCGCTTGTGCAAGCTCGTCGGAGACGAAGGGGGAGACCCGGCAATGAATGTAGGAAACAGTGGTCAGTGGCGACGCCTGCAACCTTCACAGGCAATCGCGAAGCGCTGGCGGTGGTTCTGGCCAAGAGTAACCTGACGTCGGTGAAGCTACGGCCGCGTGCAAGCTCGCCGGGAAATCTCACGGGCTCCGCCGGGATTTAGCACTAGGGAAGAAGACAGTAGAGAGAGGGACAAAATAATTTAAATAAACTAATTAATTACTTTAATTAATTCAGATTTATATTAATTAAATTAATTAATCAAGTTTGGATTCAATTGGATTAGACAAACTTAGTAAGTTAAATTAAAGTGGGTTCATTGAATTGGGTTAGTCTAATTTAAGTGGGTTTGAGACTTGATCGGATTGAATCGAATTGGCTAATTTGATTAGGACAATCGGTTAGGTGACTAAGCTTAATTTACTGGCTAACTATCTTGACCAAAAAATAATTTAGTAAAATTATATAAACTTGGTTAACATGAGTAAGGGAATTAGGTTGATCCATGATTTGGATCAATTGACTAGTTAGGTCAAGATGTCTTGGATCTAACAACTAACTCGGGTGTGGATAGTTGGACAAATCCAATTGAGTTAAAGTCACCCAAATAATAGTTTTGGTTTGGGACTAAGTTAATTTAAAAGTTTGATAAGAAATGGGTCCATTACTACCAATGGGTTGGGCCCAAATGGCGGTTTGAATCAGGTTATATTTAAAAATAATAATAATAATAAAATAATAATAGCAAATAAAAGAAAAAGGTTGTGGGTGGTGGGAGTTGAACCCTAGACCACCTAAGTAATGTGGTTGGGCCTTAGCTCTTGGGGATATGGCTAGCCATGTGATAAAGGTTACCCTTTCTAAATTAAATAGGACAAGACAAGATTGAACTAAACTATTGGGCTTGGCAGGTGGGCCCAATTTAACTAAGAAGTTTGGAAACGATCAGCTAGGGTTCATACCACGACAAATAAAAGTAAAGTAGACCAGTTCATCAAAGTTGACTAAAGTTGACCAAGTGAGGGTTAAAAGTCAACTTAGGACTTGGAAATGGGTCGATAACCAAGTAGAAGGTCTATAGGACCGTTTAGTGGGCCTAGGCCCATCAGAAACGAGAGTAATGCATGAGCATTAGAAAAAATAGGCTTTAATTAGAATTTTGGCTTTAATAGAAACTCTGTTCTCATATACTCTAGGGGAAACTTAGAGACCCTACAAGAGGAGACACGAAAGGTGTTCCCAGTTCTAATAAAAGGTAAGTACACTTGCCTAGTACCCACTCTTCGGAGTTTTCTTTGAACATGCTTATGCCTTGTTGATATATACTTTATTGTTGTCATATATGTTGTTCTTATCTGTTTTAGATTCTCGTTAAGCATGTATGTTTGTTTCGGGATGTTGGTATCCCTGTTTGTTACTGGTCTACTGCCCGGACTCAGTGGAGCGTGGGGGCTCCGTTAGGGAAATGTTGGGGATGGACACCTCGGCGTTTTACGCCATCTTGCCAGAGGGACGATGCTCTGGTTGTCCTACCCGTCAGTGGGAATGATACGCTGGCCGTGTCGACTCGTACGAGAGGTGGTACTACCCACTTACGACCGGAGGGTCTTGTTTACAGCGCATAGCTGAGTATGATGACCGGGAATGATCTTTGAGTTTTCTTTGAAACTCAACACAGAGCTTGAGGGCTTCTATTGTTAGGGGTCGTGCCTTTGGGTTGATTTGTGGTAGACTCCTAGAGTTATGTTTTCTTGGGATGTGGTCCTTTTACTTGACATGCTGTTATTATGTCTTTGTGACCCCGCAGGGGTACTTACTGGGCTTTCCATTCGAAAGCTCATGCATTTGTTCTTTCTCTCTTTTACAGATCCCGAGGTCTAGGGGCTGGTGCTGAGGAGAGATGGTCTAGGAGATCAGAGGTCTGAGGGTCTCCCTTGAGTTATCTTTTGTTTGAGAGTTGTTATTTTGTAGGACCAGTATAGGGACCAGGTTTTGTATAGGGCCTATGGACCCTCATGACTCTATGTTCACTTAAACTTGAGTATGATTTTATTATTACTTGTTATCTGCTTATTTACACTTAGGCCTTGTATTCGAGCTGAGCTTGACTCTACTCAAGTACGGCCTGTCTGTTCACGTGCTCGGGGCCTGGAATCTGGGACGGGGTGTGACATCACTATTTCATGATTGCTCCTCTTGACTTTATTGTATTCTCTTGCGAGGGTACTTACTGAGCTTTCCATTTGAAAGCGCATTCCACTTGCTTCCCTCTTTTGTTTCAGGTCTTGAGTAGATGACTCGAGTTTGAGGAGCTACGCGAGTGATCGAGGCATCTTTGTAGAGGTTAGCGGACCTCAGATTTTCTTGTGTGTGAGTTTATTTAGTAGGACCCTTGTAGGGCCATTACCTTGTAGGGTATCAAATTATGTTTTAAATTCCGCTGTAAGACTATGAATTATTGTTGACATTAATAAATTTTGTTATCTGTTCATGTTTATCAAGACCTTGTATCCTAGTGAAGTGCGCCTCTACTCGGTTACGACAGGTCTGTGCACGTGCCCGAGGCCTTGGAATCTGAGTCGGGGAGTGACAGAAGATTACATGTGTAAAATCCAAGATTTTACACATGTAATCTTCTGTCACTCCCCGATCCAAGATTTTATTGGAATAAATGGATTCAAAAACTTCTTTAATTAGTTTGGTAATTAAAGTAAGGTTTCCAAACCTAAACTTATTTGGAAAGAAGGGTTAAATCAATTAAAACCCTAATTAGGGTTTATTGGCGCTGCCAGGGACTAAAATGTAATTTTTGGAATATCTGAGGACTTAAAGAACATTTGCTCCCTCTCTCACAACTTAAGGACCTGCATTGAAGTGTATAAAAGTCCAGGGTGTTATTTGCAAATGTCAGGAAAGCCATACAGCGAGAGAGTGTATTGAGAAAGAACAGACTATTGAGATTAAAAGAATCAAAGAGTGTTGATCATGAGGTAGAGATCCGACCGCTCGTTTCGGTTGACGAGATAACGGCGCAAACGCTCCTACGTTGCGGGCATCTAAGGATCGTACATCTGTAATTTTTAGTTGAGTTCGAGGCGTTGGATTAAATCCAAGCCGCCCGATATCTTTCATCAGATGGAGTCAATCATGGTCGTCCATCATGTCCAGCCTTTTAAGTTCGAGGCAGAGGGAGATGATCCAACCGCTAATCGTAATATGATCTCGATCGTTCATCTCATATTTGTTTTAAGTGCGGGATAAAAGGTTTGATCAAAGCCGCATGTCCTTGTCGCTTGATAGAGTTGATCTTGGCCACTTATCTCAGATGGCATGTAAGTTCGAAGCAAAGAATAGAGATCGGATCGTTCATTATCGAACAATCTGGAATGTCCATCTACGTGGGTGTTGGATCCGGAGCGCTACAACGTGTTATCCACCATTCACACGGGCGAGAGTGATCTCCACCATTCGATGGAGAAAGCTGATCCCGGAGCATGACCGAGCGTCGCCTCCAGCAAACACCTCCGCGCGAACTCGTCTTCTCTGCTGACAGCGCCGGCCAACCAAGGAAACTTTCCAAACGAAGGCCGGGAAAGTCAAGGAGAGGATTTGATTTTCTGCGTGATCTACCTGATCAACGGGATTGATCACGCTGAGATTCTCAGCAGTCCCTTCAAATGGAGAGTGTCCTCTCAAATCCTGGTTCTCCGTCCTTCTTCTTCGTCTTCATCCTCTCATCTTTTGTTCTCCTGTCTTTGGCTTGAAACAATCATAGACAATATTTGTTGTGATCACAAGGGGGGCGCGAGGAAGGTTCCACCGATCAGAACCTTTTCAAGGCACTGTCACCTCACCGGAGACCATCGAACAGAGGTGAGTTTCAGTCTCGTTACTGTTGATCACCGGTTAGACTCCATCTTTCTAACATTTGTGTGAGACTCCTCCTAAAGAAAAAGTTGTGGAGGTGATGGAACTTGTGAGAGCCAAAGCCACGTCGAATCATCATCGCACAAGGAACATATCTTCATCTTCTTCAGTGAGCACTTATCCTTATTTGTATTTCGTTGTTTGGCATGCATAGTTATAGAGTAGTAATGTTACGGGGAGAGGAAGGGAGGGAGATGTTGGCTCCTCCGTCATTTCCCGTTGAGTAGTTGAACGTCGGTGAGAGGGAGGAAGTCCGGCTGAGAACTGTGCACTCTGACAGGGAGGAGATGAACCCGATAACCACCGTTTAAGAGGCGATCCCAATATACCGGCCATCTCCAGCCTAGGAGGACATCACGACAGGAGCGGTTCCGGCTACCAGTGAGTCGTCGGCGGTCACTGTGAGCGACTGGAGCACCATAGCCGCCGGCGAGGTCCTGTTCAAAAGGAAGAAGAAGACTAAGTAATAGTAATTGATTAGGGTTAGTCAATTAGTAGTAATCAATTTGATTGAGCTAGTTGATTGTGTCTGATCTATTTGAGATGATCTGATTGAGTCTGAGACCATTTTAAGATCAATTTGGTTTAATCAAATCAACAAGTTGAGTTCAAGGTGGTTTGATCTATTTCACATGGTTTGGCTAGACTAGATTATGTTGGATTCGGGTCTGGTTTATAATAGTTGATCAAATCAAGTTGGGCTCTGTCACATTAAATCAAGTTGGGTTCAATCACATTAAAAAGGTTGGGTTTGGTCAAGAGAATCGGACTAGATCAAGTCAGTTTAAAAAAAGAAAGAAAGTATGAGAGGGGATTTGAAACCAAGACCTGTTATATAATAAGATGGGCCTTAACCACCAGGGCCTTGTTTTACTCTTGGTTGGATGGGATAGGTTTAATTAATTAAGCTAGATCTAACCAGGTATAAAGATGGAAAAATAAAGAAATAAAAGGCAAGAGGAGGGAATAGAACCAGGGACCTCTCAATAGGAATAGTGGGCCTTAGCCACCAGGTTATCTTAGCTCACTTGAATAGATGGTTTGATCTAATCCATTATGGGAGATCACACTAGACCGAGCCAAAAAATAAAAGGAAAATAATATGGGATGCAAGGGAAGGCCCACATGTTAGACTTGGGCCTGATTAGGGCATCATGCATGTTCAACTAGAGATTTTTTAAGATGTTGCCAATACTGGCATAGGTTTTACTATCAGCTTGCGACATAGAGACTTGACAGGAGGGATTTTTGTTGAGTAATCTCGGACGTCATTGTTGAGGTAAGTACACTTGCCTTGTATCCACTCTTCGGAGTTTTCTTTAGCTTGTTTACTATCATGTTTGATATTATTGCCTTGAGTTCATTCATGCTTTCATGATTATTTGGATTCTTGTTGAGCATATTTGACTGTTTCGGGATGTTGGTATCCTTGATTTGTTGTTGGTCTTCCACCCCGATTTAGTAGACCGTGGGGGCTCCGTATGGAAACGTTCAGGGATGGGACACCCTGGTGTTTCGGCTTGCCATGCTAGAGGGATGATACTCTGGTTGTCATGACCGTCAGTAGGGATGATTAGCTGGCCGTGTCGAGACATATGAGAGGTGGCCTACCGAAATACGACCTGAGAGTCGTACGACCGGAGGGTCGAGTTCCAGCAAGTTGCTGATGATGTTGGCCGGGGGAGACATTTGTTGAGCTTTCTATTGGAACTCGTTGCAGAGCTTGATAGCTACTATAGTTAGGGGTTGTACCATTGTGATTGTTTATGGTAGACTCCTAGGGATAACTTTTGAGGGGCGTGTCCCAGTTGATGATTTGATGATCATTTTGTTGATATTATATGATTTTTTGATCCCCGCAAGGGTACTTACTGGGCTTCCTATTCAAAACCTCATGCACTTGTTCTTTCTTTTTTAAATCTTGAGGAGTAGGAGACTTGATGACGCCGGGCGGGGTAGTGATTAACCCGCGGGCTAGCCGGATCCAAAAGGGATCGCAAGGAAGACGACAAAGAACCAAGAAAAATAGAGAAATAACTCTGAAATTTAATTAAATTTCATTCAAACAAGACTCAATGATGAAACTAGTCCACAGGCTGGACTTATATAGCCATGAAACCATACAATCTTACTAAATTCGGCATTTTGTCAAAATTGGCAAAATTTCAAAATTATTCTAATTAAAATTCAAATCAAACTAAAAAGGTAGTAAAAATCCTAGAAAAAATAGGAATCAAATCATGCCTCAAATTAGCATTGGAATTATTACTAAAAATCAAATCAAACTAAAAAGGCAACCAAAATCGGAATCAAATCATGCCTTAAAACGGCATTTGAATTATTACTAAAAATACTGATCTGCATCCAAAAATGTCCCAACACGGAACTGGCTTGATCACTTACCGCCTTTACGTGAATCCGCCTTTTCATAATATGCCAATGCTTGCATGGTTGAGTCAGATAGCTCTGCACAGTTTGACTCGGGTTCATCCGACTCAGGCTCTTCTGCATCAGTCTCCCCAGGTTGGAAAGAACTCGTCCTCGAGTTTGCAATAGGATCAGCTAACTCCAGAAGGTAAGGGCACAAATGCTTCATATTGAAGACGTCAGAGGTCTTCAAATGACTGAGGAGGCGCCACTAATATGCATTGTCATTAATCTTCTGCAGCACCTCACATGGCTCGATCTTCCTTTCCTTGAGCTTGTTGTACTCACCCACAGGAAAATGATCTCGAGTGAGTACAGCCTACACAAAGTCGCCCTCATCAAATAAAACCTGTCGACGATGGCTGTCGGTCTTGATCTTATACCTGGTATTGTTCTCATGAATAGCAAGCTTCACCTGATCATGGATGGTCCGGAGATGCCCTGTCATCTCGTTAGCTCGAGGATGAACACGCCCAACCCGTGGAAGATGGGCCAAATCCAGCACCCCTGATGGATTCCGACCATAGACCACTTCAAATAGACTCAGCCCAATAGTTCTATTCTTGGATTTGTTGAAGGCAAACTCAGCTTGAGGTAATACCAGATACCACTGCTTCGGTTTAGTTCCAGCCAAACACCTCAGCAAGTTGCCTAAACTTTGATTCACCACTTCGGTCTGCCCATCCGTCTGGGGGTGATATACACTGCAAAAGTTCAATTGTGTTCCCAATTTCCTCCATAAGCTTTTCCAGAAATTGCTGACAAACTTGGTGTCACGATCAGATGTAATGGAACGAGGAACACCAAACAAACGGATAACTTCCTGAAAGCAAAGATGTGCAATGTGAGCAGCACCCATCGTCTTTCGACAGGCTATAAAGTGGGCCATCTTAAAAAATCTGTCGACCACCACCAAGATAGAATCTGAGGCACGCTGTGTTCGGGGAAGGCCCAGAACAAAGTCCATACTGATGTAAAGCGACGGAGCTTTAGGAACAGGCAAAGGGGTATATAGGCCTGTGTTGGTGAGAACTTCCTTGGCCCGCTGGCACACAAAACAACGGCTTACAAAATGAGCCACATCACTAGATAACTTCGGCCAGTAGAAAACAGAAGCAATAAGGGCATACGTCTTGTCTGACCAAAAGTGTCCCTCATTATGTATCTCACTCAAGATCTGCTGCCGTAGTGAACAGTCAGGGATGCACAACTGTAAACCACGAAACAGGTAACCGTCATGCAAAACAAAATCATGGCGATATCCTTCAATTACCTCTTGAAGTATCCACCCGAACGATGGATCATCCGTGTACATGTATGTGAAAGCCTCAAAGCCTGGAACTTTGACACTCATAGCGGTAAGTAGTGAAGTGTGCCGTCTCAGGGCATCTGCTACACGGTTGAGGCTTCCCGCCTGATGCTTCAAGATGAAAGTGAACTCCTGCAGATACGCCACTTGGTATACCGTCTGCTTAGTTTGTGCTACCCATTGATGTACTTTCGGGCACAGTCTGTGAACAGAATGATCTCCTTCTGTATGAGGTAGTGATGTCAATGCTTCAAGGACTGAACTATGGCATAGAACTCCAGGTCATATGTAGAATAATTCTTCTTCGACCCGGATAACTTCTCACTGAAGAACACTACAGGTCGTCCGGATTGGCTCAAAACACCACCAATGCCAACTCTAGACGCATCGCAGTTGACCTTGAACAATTTGTCAAAGTCAGGAAGGGCGAGAACCGACGCTTCAATCATCTTCTGCTTGATCAGATGGAAACTGGCCTAGGCCTCGTCCGTCCATTGGAAGTCACGCCTCTTGAGACACTCTGTGATAGGGGCAATTAAACTACTGAAATCTCAGAAGAACCGCCTGTAGAATGAGGCTAATCCATGGAAACTCCGTACATCATGCAACGTCTTCGGCCTGGGCCACTTCGAGATTGCATCCATCTTGGATTTATCTACATGAATACCATCAGTAGACATAACAAAGCCAAGAAAAGTAACAAAAGTAGTAAAGAAGGAACACTTATTTCAATTGACTAATAGGCGCTCCTTCCTCGACATCTCAAAGACAGCACGAAGGTGATCAAAATGTGAGGACCAACTCGGGCTATAGATGAGTATATCGTCGAAGTAAACCACCACAAATCTCCCCATGAAAGGCCGCAACACCTGGTGCATAAACCGCATAAACGTGTTGGGCGCATTCAATAGCCCAAAAGGCATCACCATCCACTCGTATAACCCATATTGTGTCTTGAACGTCGTCTTCCACTTATCTCCTCGCCGTATCCTGATTTGGCTTTTCAGGTCAATTTTTCAGAAGACCTTTGAGCCAGACACCTGGTCCAACATGTCATCCGAGCAGGGAATGGGATAGCGGTACTTGATGGTGATTTTGTTGATTGCTTGGTTGTCCACACACATGCGTCACGAGTCATCCTTCTTTGGTACCAACAAGGCTAGGACTATACATGGACTCATGCTCTCCCGGATATAGCCGCTCCTCAACAATTCCTCCACTTGCCACTGCAATTCTTCATCCTCCTTAGGACTGAGGCGGTACGCGGGTCGATTTAGTAAGCTGGATCCTGGAACAAGATCCACCTGGTGTTGAATGTCCCTCATTGGTGGAAGTCCCGGAGGGAGTTCTTCTCGCATCAACTCCGCGAGCTCCAAAAGCAGTCGTTGCACCTCTACTGGCAAGTCTGGCTCCATGTCCACAGTACTATGCATGCAAGGCAACAATGCATATACTACGTCTCCTTGCTCAATCCCACCTAAAACTATGGACATAGAAAGCAAGTTAGTTGGATTGGTTACCAGGATATAAGGGTTTTCCTCCCTATTCTTCCTTCCATCATGAACGACACTACGGTTATACTGCCAAGGCCGCCCCAACAGCACATGGCAGGCGTCCATCGCCACCACATCACACCAAGCATATTGAAGTATTTCCTGCCAATAGAAAAAGACACGAGACATCGCCGATCTACTTTTACCTCACTGCCTTTGCTCGGCCAAGATAGCTTGTATAGTTTAGGATGGCTCTCCGTCTTCAGCTACTGCTTCTTGACAGCGTCTTCGGACACCACGTTCTCACAACTCCCGCTGTCAATGATCACCTTACAAACTTTGTCGTCGACTGTACAGGTTGTGTAGAAGATGTTGTTCCGTAACCAGTCTTCTCCTGAATCTTCCTTGGGTGTCAGCAAACTCCTACGAACAACCAGAGTCTCGTAACCATCGCCATACAGTACATCATCATCTACATAGTTGTCATAGATTCACCAAGTTCCTCAACCACGTCAGTGGCATCCTCCTCAATGAGCAGGTTTTTTCCCTTTTCACTCTCTGGCTTTCGACACTCCGTCTCTTTATATCCCTGTTCACCACAACGATAACACCGAATAGAAGAATTAGGGTTACCCGATGGTGGTGGTTGAACCGATCGGGATTCCTAAGGGCCGTTGACCAGCTATTCTGGTCGCTTCTGATTACGGGTCGCTTGTTCTGCTGCTTTTTAATAGCTAGTGCTCGCTGGTATGCTTCTGAGATGGTCCACAGTAAGTGAAGGCTGAGACATCCTGCAGTGTCTGGAGCAGGCTTCCCAAATAGCGCTCAACCATCTGCTCATCCGTCTCTGAAAGGTCGTTTCGAGCAATCAATGGATAAAACTCCTTCGTGTAGTCATCCACCGATCTCATTCTCTGTCGAAGCGTATGGAGTCGCTGGAATAGGGTCTAGGTGTAGCCGAAGGGAAGGAAATGTCCCTTCATCTTCTTCTTCATCTTCTCCCATTCTACAATCTTCGGCTTGCCTTGCCTATCTCGTAAACGTCATAGTTGCTCCCACCACGCGGACGCTCCGCCCTTCAGCTTGATGGCAACAGCTTCACCTTCATTCAACAGGGACCTTCTTGTACTCGAAGATCCGCTCTACTTCATCAAACAAATAGATGAAGCCTTTAGCGTGCAACATACCAGTAAATTCGGGTAGCTCCACTCAAAATCCGAGGTGGCGTAACGCTCCTCCTGAACACGGTGCTCTTGGATCTGGTTCCGTCGGCAATAGGGGCTGATGAAGGTGGACTCGGAGTCATGGTCTGAAACCTCACGACCTTCCAAGTCTAGCCCTGCCAACCGTTGGGTTAACTCTGCATTTTGCCTCTGTAGATCCTCGATTATCACGTCCCGCACATCACGGTTACGATACTGGACTTCCTCATCCGGAACCTGTCCACCTCGCCGACCACGACCACCATGGCTACCTGCTATTGATGTCGATGATGATGCTTTCCAGGAAGATGCTGAGCTCTAGTACCAACTGACGTAGGGCGGGGTAGTGATTAACCCGCGGGCTAGCCGGATCCAAAGGGGATCGCAAGGAAGACGACAAAGAACCAAGAAAAACAAAGAAATAACTCTGAAATTTAATTAAATTTCATTCAAACAAGACTCAATGATGAAACTAGTCCACAGACCGGACTTATATAGCCATGAAACCCTACAATCTTACTAAATTCGGCATTTTGTCAAAATTGGCAAAATTTCAAAATTATTCTAATTAAAAGTTCAAATCAAACTAAAAAGGCAGTCAAAATCCTAGAGAAAATCAGAATCAAATCATGCCTCAAATCAGCATTTGAATTATTACTAAAAATCAAATCAAACTAAAAAGGCAACCAAAATCAGAATCAAATCATGCCTCAAAACGACATTTGAATTATTACTAAAAATATCGATCCGCATCCAAAAATATCCCAACACGGAACTGGCTCGATCACTTACCGCCTTTACATCGATCCGCCTTTTCGTAATATATCAATGCTTGCATGGTTGAGTCAAATAGCTCTGCACCATTTGACTCGAGTTGATCCGACTTAGGCTCTCTTACATCACTTGAGCTCAAGAGCCGATCGAGGATCGGGTTATCTTGCAGAGGTTCAAGGATCTCTTTTTATTTTCATTGTATGTGAGAGTCAAAATCTGTCTATGTGAGCATAGCCAGTCCCAAGCCTAGATAAAGGATGAGGGTTGCGGTAGGTTGACAGCCAGTGTAAAACTTTGTCACTCTTATGATATGGATTCTCTAATATATACTGTTAGGACGTGCTCACCTAGGTACGCACTACATCGGCACTCGGATTTAGTGTTAAATGAGCAAGGGGTTTCATCACATTGTCGCCCGGGTGTGATGGAGTATAGGCAAGGGTTCCCACATCATGGACGGGTGTGGGTAAAGAAGTTAGTCCCACCACATCGGCTCCGAGATGTGGTGTTAAATGAGCAAGAGTTCTCGCATCTTAGTGGACGGGTGCGAGTAAAGAAGTTAGTCCATGAGAGTGAGAGTAGGATTAGGATTGGTAGTTGGAATATAGGATCTTTGACAGGAAAATCTATGGAGTTAGTTGACACTCTAAAAAGGAGGAGGATAGATATAGTATGTTTGCAAGAGACTAGGTGGATAGGAAACAAGGCTAGAGAGATTGGTAACACAGGTTATAAATTATGGTATTATGGAGGGGATAAACATAGAAATGGTGTGGGTATAATTATGGAACCAAAAATGAAGGACAAAGTGGTTGAAGTGAAAAGGGTAGGAGACAGACTTATACATTTGAAGCTAGTGTTGGGAAAATAAATAATTAACATAGTGAGTGTATATGCCCCTCAAGTAGGCTTAGGAGAAGAAGATAAGGTCAAGTTTTGGGAAGATTTGGATATGGTGGTTTTAGAGATTCCAAGTGAACAAGAATTTTTTATTGGGGGTGATCTTAATGGACATGTAGGTAGACTTAGTGATGGCTACGAGCAAGTGCATGGAGGTTATGGATATGGCAATAGGAATGAGGAAGGAAAATCTATATTAGATTTTGCTTTAGCTCATGATTTGGTGTTGACCAACACTTGCTTTAAGAAAAGGGAATCACACTTGATTACCTTTAAGAATGGGGGTAATTGTAGCCAAATTGACTTTCTTGTTACAAGAAGGGATAAATCTATTTGTAAAGATTGCAATGTTATACCTGGAGAAGCATTAACCACACAACATAGGTTGGTGGTGTTGGATGTGAAGAAAAAGGGTATAGTAAAAACAGAAAGGAGGGGTAAGCAGAGTAGGATTAGATGGTGGCCGTTAAAAGGAACCAACCAATTAGCATTTAAGGATAAAATATAGGAAGAAGGAGGCAAAAATGTGAATGATGATGCAAACACCTTATGGAAGGAGATGTCGAATAGTATTGAGAAAATAGGAAGTGAGCTCCTAGGGGTCTCTAAGGACTGGGACCTCGACCACAGGAATCATGGTGGTGGAATGAAGAGGTTCAAAAAGCTATTAAAGAGAAAAGATATTAGTATAAGAAATTACCCACAGCTAGGATGAAAAGTCTTTGAAAAGTATAAAAAGGCAAAAAAGGAGGCCAAGAAAGCAGTTAGCGAGGACCGAGGTAAATCCCTAGCTGATTTATCCCAAAAGTTAGGCACACGAGAAGGGGAAAAGGAAGTATACAAGATAGCAAGGTTAAGAAATAAAAAAGGGAAAGACTTGAACCAAATCAAGTTCATTAAGGATGAGTCTCAACAGGTCTTGACAGGAGATAAGGAAATCAAGGAGAGATGGGGAAACTACTTTGATCACTTGTTCAATGCAAGTCATGAGGATAACTTTACGGATTTTTATGCATCAACGATAGAAAGGAACTTTAGCTATACACGTAAGATCAGGCCTAGCGAAGTCAAGGAGGCACTGGGAAAAATGAAGGCTGGAAAAGCTTGTGGCCCAGATGGTATCCCGATTGAAGTTTGGAAGTGCCTTGGAGAAGTAGGGGTAGAGTGGTTAACCAAACTCTTCAACTCTATCCTAAAAGGGGGGAAAATGCCAGACGGCTGGAGAAAGAGCATTTTGGTTCCTATTTATAAGAATAAGGGAGATATTCAAAATTGCACCAACTAACGTGGTATTAAGTTAATAAGTCATATGATGAAACTCTGGGAGAGGGTAATAGAGCATCGACTCAGGTATATCACGAAGGTGTCAAAGAACCAATTTGATTTTATGCCAGGTAGATCCACAACAGAAGCCATTTTCCTATTAAGAAACTTGATGGAGATCTATAGAGAAAAGAAGAAGGATCTCCATATGGTTTTTATTGACCTAGAGAAAGTATATGATAGGGTACCAAGACAAGTCCTTTGGTCGGTATTGGAGAGGAAAAACATTCATGTAAAATATATAAATATTATTAAGGATTTGTATGAGGGAGTGGTTACAAATGTGAGAATAGTAGAAGGCGATACGGAGGAGTTTCCTATAACAGTGGGTCTACATTAGGGATCGGCCTTGAGCCCATATTTGTTTACCCTAGTAATGAATGAATTAACTAGTTATATCCAAGATGACAACCCATGGTGTATGTTATTTGCGGATGATGTTGTCCTAGTGGATGAGACTAGAGATGGAGTAAATCAAAAGCTAGAATTATGGAGAAACACTTTAGAAAGTAAAGGCTTTAGGTTAAGTAGAAGTAAGACAGAATATATGCACTGTAATTTTAGTCTAAGTAGGAGAGATGAAGGAGAAGTGAAACTAGGGGGGTGGTAGTGCCTAAGGTTAACTATTTTAGGTATTTAGGTTCCATTTTCCAGGATGATGGGATGATAGATGAAGATGTAACTCATAGAATCAAAGCTGGATGGTTGAAGTGGAGAAGTGCCACGGGGGTGTTTTGTGATAAAAAGAGTCCTAACAAAATAAAGGGAAAATTTTATAGGACGGCAGTTAGACCGGCCATGCTATATGGGAGCGAGTATTGGGCAACTAAAGTTCAACATATGCATAAGATGAATGTGGCTGAAATGAGGATGTTAAGATGGATGAGTGGTAATACAAGATTGGACAAGATTAGAAATGAACACATCCGACAGAAGGTGCATGTTGCACCAATTGAAGATAAAATATGAGAAGGGCGTTTAAGATGGTTTGGACACGTCTGTAGGAGACCCCAGTGCTCCAGTTCGAAAATGCGATAGTTTAGTTGTAGAAGGTAAGAAGAGGGGTAGAGGTAGACCTAGGATTACGTGGAGAGAGGTGGTATCTAAGGACCTACGTATGTTAGATATTGAGCCGGATCTTGCTTTTGACAGAGCGACATGGAGACAAAGAATTCATATAGCCAACCCCGCCTAGTATAGGATTACCGATAAGTCGACTAAAAGGTTTTCCTTAATTAGCTTAGCTTTGTTTGTAGGGATACTGTTCTGCTTCTAACATCCCAATCTCTAATAGAAATTATATATTGTTATTATTATTTATTTATGTATTTTTATTTTCCATTTTATTTTATTTTATTTCAATTTATTTCATTTCTTTTTATTTTATTTTATTTCATATTTAAGAGCGACATGAAAACAGAGAATCTATATAGCCGACCCCATCTAGTATGGGATTAAGGCTTAGTTGTTGTTGTATGTGAGAGTCATTTATTGTAGGACCCTTATAGGACCTGGCATTCTGTAGGGCATCTGGACCCTTTTATTTTATTTCCCCTGAGACTTTGTTAATTTGATATTTGAGATTTATTAACTTGCTATTATGTTATCTGTTGTTACTTACTTAGGCCTTGTATCCGAGTGAGGTGCGCCTTACTTGGTTACGACCGGTATGCTCAAATGCCTGAGGCCCTGGAATCCAGGTTAGGGCGTGACAACATGAATCTAGCGGTTAGATGCTTGATGGAGATGACCAAATTACATTCAATATCTATTGGTAAGCCACAGGTCAGGACTGAATCACAGTATATTGTGCTTGGCATGCAAAGTCGCCAAGAGATGCTCAATCATCAAAATTAATAGCTACTGGTAAGCCACAAGTCAAGACTGAATTAAAAAAAAAATGCATCCAACAAACCTAAGGACATGGTACTTAGATTTTGAGATTTCACCTTTTGAATCTTTGGTCACACTCACTGTGCTTGCAAAATGATCAAAAGTATTATTGTCATTTCTCAAGAGTTTCCATTCCTTCTTTCATGTGAAATTTTGGGCGTTCTTTGAGAATGAATTAGTAATGGCATATAAAAGGTTAAATCATCAGAATTTTCAAGTGAATAGCTATTTAATTAATCTCCAGTATAACGGTATGCTAAACAAAACACAAAATTCCCACCTTATTCTCTCCATAAGTCTTGGGCTTTTTTGATTATTCTTGATGAACCGGTGTTTGAGAAGTTCCTCGGCACTTGGTCTCTACATGAAGATTGTAACAAAAGCTTATGCATACAAACGCAATAACAAAGACTTGATATTAAGATCAGAAGCTCAAGTATGGGAAAAAAATGATTTTTATAGGATAACATCGTAAAAATTTCCAATTTGGTCCCAGCAAGTTTAATTTAATTTATTGCTTAGCCCAAAGTGGTAGCAACTTTTGTTCTTGAAGCAAATATGATAAACACAAAAACCAAGAAAAGAAACAAATAAACCATTTTTAAAAAAATAATGGAGATCTAGTGTACATATATAACCTACTTAATATCCACGTGCCAAGATCAATCATTTAAGTCACATCGTTTCTCCCCTCCCCTGAGAGGCAATCAGAGTAGGATAGTATCATGAATTTCATTACATCTCTGCATTTAATTTCACAAATAATGAGTTACTTGAATTTCACAGCAAGGGAATAAGCATAGCAAGAACGATTGATCTCCTTAAGATGAGGGACGCTGGTTAAGATCCGGGAGCCGATCTTCTCTATTAGGAGTGGATCTGGTGGTGGCATCGAAGAGGAGACAAAAAGAAGCAGCAACAGTACAGGCTTTCCAAGGAGGAGAAATGGTTTCTTTGCCGAGAGAGAGAGAGAGAGAACAAGAGACAGATAAAAAGATCAAGCGTGGCAGGCTAGCGGTGTAGAGAAGATGGAAGCTATATAGGGTTAGGGTTTTAACATATTTAACTTTTTAAATAAAAAAAAAATAGGTAGAGGTTCTGAATAAACTGGCATCCACTACGGTTCTGAGTAAACAGCCCCTAATTGCATGCAAATATAGGCGGTTTTATTTAAACAGCAGCTAAATGAATGCATTTAGCGGCGGTTTTTGCTAAAACTGCCGCAAAATGCATGAATTTAGCGGCGGTTTACATAACCACCACATTAACCGCCACTAATGCCATAATTAGTGGCGGTTTTTTAAAACAGCCAAAAAACGATTGATTTCTTATAGTGTAGTATGAGTGAACTACAAAGGGAACTTCTTAGCTTGATGGTGTTGTTCTTGAGAAGTAGTTTAGTCAATTGTCACTTTTTCTGCTACATTCTCTATCACAAAGTTTTTAAATGTGGAAAAGTTAGGAAGTGAGGTATCTGAGATAAGTTGGATCACATGCTCTACCACTTATTTTGATGGTAAACCATGAAGCTTCTTAAAAACTAGTAAGTGGTTAGTACAGAGCTCCACCATCTCATCTTTCTATTCTCTGACGATAGTGAAGGCACATGAAGAAATCTGGTAGCAAGGACAATTAGTCAAATCCTTATCAACAAAGTGTTTCATCAAGTATTTGCCTGCATGGCTAGTAGTCACCAAGTCAGTAGGTTGGATGCTCTTATTTGGGTAGATAAGAAACTTCATCGCGTCTTTATTGAGCTCATACTCTTATGATTGATGGTCGAAATAAGCATCTTACTCATTAAATATGCGCAATATATAGCTCAATTGATCTTTAATCTACTTCTTTGAGGGTTTAACTTTGAACCGCTATCGATTTCCCTATCGATAGTGGTGCTTACATTCAGGTATTCCTTCTCCTATTCTTTTTTTCTACTTTCTTTCATGTTAGATTTGGAATATTTCCATTTTATATTCACACTTATTAGCTTTTTTTTCCTCAATTTTTGAGGAAAGTGGATTAATCACAGATCATTCAACATCCATTCACCCAATATTTCACACAAAGTTGACAACCAGGTTAGCGTAATTTCACCATGGCTGCCGTTTTATCTGGGGAAAAATTACCTTATATCATAATAAAATCTATTTAGGCATATCCTCCTTTGCTTCTCATTCTCCCCCTCAATGGTTCGGCTTCATATATTTCCTTGCAAACATTGAAGAAATGGGTAAACAATATGCATAATTTTTATTAGTATTTTTTTAATGTATTACCATTATTCACAAGAATCTCTTTATATTCATTTAAATATTTAAATTCACATTTTATTTTTCTTTAATGTTAGTATTTTTTTGGCTATATGTACAAATCTAACTAACCTGAAGAAGAACAAGATCCCAATGGGGCAGAAGAAAATTCACAAGCAATTCTCAAACCTCCTTGATGAAATTTTACTGAATGTATTAAATTTCCTCCATAGCTGTGGTGACCGCTGTGATTGCACCGCCAATTCCGGGAAATGACTACATCTCCAACTCCAGTTGCAACTGTTGGAAATTAAACTTTATTCACGAAGATGAAATTATGTATGTATTAAATGGGACTTAGTTAATGCTTGTAGAGATGCATGACTCTTCATAAGAGGGTTTATGAAGAGGTGTTTATTTATGCTGAGTTTCTTGCATATATGTAAGGGTAATTAATATGGGAATTTGTAAGGGTTTCAAAATTACAATATATATGGGTAGTGACTAGTAGTAATAGTAAGAGTGGAACAAATATTGTATTGTGATTCATGTAATCTTCCTCTTCTATCCTTCTTTATTTTGAAATAGTTCAATATATTGTTATCTTTTTGTGTGTGTGTGTGTGTGTGTGTGTGTGTGTGTGTGTGTGTGTGTGTGGTCATATTTCTATTTCCAACAAAGTGGTTTCTTCTTGCCAACAAAGTGGTATCAGAGGGCTAGGTTCGATCTTGTGAAGTGAGTGGTATCAGAACTTATGCTCGATCAAGTGAAGTGAAGATCTATTGAAAGCCAAGTTGGTGATCTCTGAAAATGAAAAACAAAAAGAGAAAGTTTCAGCAACCTCAAACAAATATTGTATTGTGCTTCATGTAATCTCCCTCTTTCATCCTTCTTTATCTTGAAATAGTTCAATATATTGTTATATTCTTCTATGTGTGTGTGGTCATATTTTTATTTCTAAGAAAGTGGTTTCTTCTTGCCAATAATGACCTGTCGAGTTGGTCAAGACTCCTCCAAACACAGAGGTGGATATCTCAGATGATGATGATGATAATGACTTTCACTATTACTACTCTGATAAAGATGATGAAGTTGATGGTTATGATGACTTCCGAACTCTCTATGGATAAATAGTGAATGATATGAGATTGGGTGGTGTGGCCATTGGAGTTTATCCTAGAGTTTTGTGTAAACTCAAACTCTATGAATCTCTCCATTCTAATCCTTATCCTGTTACTCTTCTCAGCATGAAATAATCACTGACCTTGGGTTTAAGATGATAGGCATGTCATGTCCTCTTCTAAACTCTCTTCGATCTTCAAACTGCACCAAGGGCACAAATGTCAAGCTTTATTACATCGCTGACGGTTGCAATGCATTGGGTAACCGCTTTCTCTTTCATTCAACAATTGGTAATGAAGGGCTTGTGCCTATTCCTCAGAAGTTCCCTGTGTTGTTGATACTAGAACTAGAATCTTGTCCTTTGATTATAGATGAATCTCTGCTAGTTATGGTTAAACACTCTTCTAATATCCAATTCATCACCTTGACAAGATGCATACTGGTCACTGAGATTGGTATTGTCGTTGTTGTCACTACATTGCCAAGATTGAGAGACATGGCTCTTGTCTATGTTAAGGTTAGTGATTCCACTGCTTGGGTCATCAGACAATGTGGTGAGTCCATGGAAGTGATAATCTTGGAGTACATTGGACGGCTGACTGAAGCAGGCTTCTCGGCCATTGTTGAAGAGCTAAAGGTCAGGTATCTTGCTTTAGGATTATGCTTCATGTTATCCGATAAAACCTCCACTGTCATGTTCTCCAAAACCTTCATCAACCTTAAGTAAGAGGAGATTAAACATTGCTTGAAGTTCACCCAAGTCGGTGTAATCGAGTTGAGAAAGAGTACGAGTTATTTGCCAACCATCAAGCTAGAGAATTGTGGTGGGTTCACCACTCTAGAGATCATGCAATTATTGTTGAACTACAGAAGGACACTTAAAGCGCTGGCTTTGTTGAAATGCCATGTTAGGGAAGACCCGAATGAGGAAAGACTCCCGCTGTGAGAAACATACACTCCTGCTAGAGGAAATAAAGGCTCATATCTAGGATCATTGATGATTGATCTAACATCTCAAAATCTAGTATTCACCATAAAATTAATGGTAAAGAATAGGAGAAAAAAATGAAGAACAAACAATCAAAACAGATTGACTGGAAGAGAAATAGAAAATGATCATAAGTGCAAAGCAAGAAAAGTTCTGATACCATATTATGCTAAACATGAAGATTAAAAAAAGGAATTTCTCATTCATTCGAAAATTAAATTAAAACAAAGAAGCTCTTTTGCTATATGTATCTAAAGTCTGTTACAAGTTACAGCTAGCATAACAACTTAACAAATATTTTCAAGCTAAATATACTTAACTAATACTATTACACAATTTGTTCAATTTATTTCTATTAGGTTCTCTACAACTGTTGCATCACCAGGTTATCAGTTTAGTGAATCCTTTCTAAGAAACGATGAGCTCTTGCAATTACCACTGCCTTCTTGGTTTTATCAGGAGTAAGACTTGTAAGTTTTAAGTCAAAAGAAATTTATGGCAAATAACTTAAACACGCCAAAAAGAGACTTCAATATAAAACTATGCACCACCGTGTTGAATTTGAAATAATGGCAAGTATGATACTAAGACTTGGGGTTTCTAGTGTGACAGCCCCACATTAGATGCATAATGGTGCGGTTGAGGACATTAATCTAACCATAGATTTGTTGACCTAAAATATCTATTGAAAATTGTTTCTAGGAGTCCTCTCCCTTGATCTTCACTTAGTGGTCGTCATACTTCAAATCCAACTTGTTGAAGAACTTCATATACTTGATTGAGGAGTTCATCAATTTGGGTAAGCTGGTAGTGGTTCTTGAAGCAAATTTGGTTCAGAGTTTTGTAATTGATGTGCTTCCATCATCTACATTCCTTCTTCAGAACTGTTATTATGAGTGAACTACAAAGGGAACTTCTTAGCTTGATGGTGTTGTTCTATAGAAGTAGTTGAGGTAATTGTAACTTTTTCTGCTACATTCTCTATCACAAAGTTTTTGTTTGTGGAAAAGTTAGGAAGTGAGGTATCGGAGATAAGTTGGATCACATGCACCACCACTTGTTTTGATGGTAAACCATGAAGCATATTAAATATCACTAAGTGGTTGGCACAGAGCTTCACCATCTCATCTTTCAATTTTCTGACGACAGTGAAGGCGCATGAAAAAATCTTGTAGTAGGGACAATTAGTCGAATCCTTATCAACAAAGTGTTTTGTCAAATATTTGCAAATAACTTTGCATGGCAAGTAGTCACCAAGTCAGTAGGTTGGATGCTCTTATATGTGTAGATGAGAAACTTCCTCGCGTCTTTATTGAGCTCATACTCTTGTGATTGTTGGTCGAGATAAGAACCTCACTCATTAAATATGCACAATATATTTCTATTTCCGTATGTCATCCTATGCATGTCTTGGTAAAGGATGAACTCATGATGATTATGCCGATTTATTTCTTGTGATAAATACGTCTTTACTCTTTTAGAAAACTTGGCTCTATAAATAGACAGTTCATAAGCCGCAGTCTTCCACACATAGCTCAATTGATCTTTGATCTACTTCTCCTCTTTTCCTTGGGCATAAGTTCTCTTCTTTGAGGGTTCGACTTTGAACCGCTATAGATTTCCCTATTCATACCGGTGCTTACATTCATGTGTTCCTTCACTGATTCCCTTTTTCTTTCTTTCTTTCATATTGGATCTAGAATATTTCCATTTTATATTCACACTTTTTAGCTTTTTTTTCTCAATTTTTGAGGAAAGTGGATTAATCATCGATCATTCAACATCGATTCACTAAATATTTCACAAAAAGTTGAGAACCAGGTTAGCGTAATTTAACCATGGCTGCCTTTTTATTTCAGGAAAAATTACCTTATATCATAACAAAACCTATTTAGGCATATCCTCCTTTGCTCCTCATTCTCCCCCACAACGGTTCTGCTTCATCTATTTCCATGCAAACATTGAAGAAATGGGTAAACAAAATGCTTCATTTTTATTAGTAATTTTTTTTAATGTATTACCATTTTTCAAAAGAATCTATTTATATTCATTTAAACATTTAAATTCACATTTTATTTTAGTTTAATGTTAGTATTTTCTTGCTATACATACAAATGTAACTAAACTGAAAAAGAACAAGATCCCAATTGGGCAGAAGAAAATTCACAAGAAATTCTCCAACCTCGTTGATGAAATTTTACTGAATGTATTCAATTTCCTCGCAAGTTGTGGTGATCGCTGTTGTTGCACCGCTGTTTTGGGGAAATGGCTTCATCTCCAACTCCAGTTGTGACTGTTGGATATTAAACTTAATTCACGAAAATGAAAGGATATATGTATTAAATGGGACTTTGTTAATGCTTGTAGAGATGCATGACTCCTCAAAAGAGGGTTTACGAAGAGGTGTTTATTTATGCTTAGTTCTTTGGTATATGTAAGGGTAATTAATATGGGAATTTGTAAGGGTTTCAAAATTGCTATATATATCGGTAGTGACTAGTAGTAATAGTAAGAGTGGAACAAATATTGTATTATGCTTCATATAATCTCCCTCTTCTATCCTTCTTTATCTTGAAATAGTTCAATATATTGTTATCATTTGTGTGTGTGTGTGTGTGTGTGTGTGTGTGTGTGTGTGTGTGTGTGGTCATATTTCTATTTCCAACAAACTGGTTTCTTCTTGCCAACAAAGCGGTATTAGAGGGATCGGTTCGATCTTGTGAAGTGAGTTATATCAGAACTTATGTTGCATCAAGTGAAGTGAAGATTTATTCAAGCCAAGTTCGTGATCTTTGAAGGTGAAAAAAAAAAAGATTAAGTTTCAGCAACCTCAAACAAATATTGTATTGTGCTTCATGTAATCTCCCACTTTCGTCCTTCTTTATCTTGAAATAGTTCAACATATTGTTATATTCTTGTATGTGTGTGATCATATTTTATTTCTAACAAGGTGGTTTCTTCTTGCCAATAGTGACCCGCTGAGTTGGTCAACACTCCTCCAGACTTAGAGGTGGATATCTCAGATGATGATGATAATGACTTTTACAATTACTACTCTAATAAAGATGATGAAGTTGATGGTTATAATGACTTCCGAGCTCTCTCTGGATGAATAGTGAATGATATGAGATTTTGTGGTGTGGCCATTGGAGTTTATCCTAGAGTTTTGTGTGAACTCAAACTCTATAAACCTCTCCATTCTAATCCTTATTCTGTTACTCCTCTTCACCATGAAATAGTCACTGACTTTGGGTTGAAGATGATAGTCATGTCACGTCCACTTCTCAACTCTCTTCGATCTTCAAACTGCAACGAGGGCACAATTGTCATGCTTTATTACATCGCTGAAGGTTGGAATGCATTGGTGAACATCTTCCTCATGCATTCAACTATTGGTAATGAAGGGCTTGTGCGTATTCCTCAGAAGTGTCCCATGTTATTGACACTGAAACTAGAATCTTATCCTTCGATTAGAGATGAATCTTTGCTTTTTATGGTTAAATATTCTTCTAATCTCCAATTCATCTCCTTTACAAGATGCACACTTGTCACTAGATTGGTATTGTTGTTGCAGTCACTACATTGCCAAGATTGAGAGACATGGCTCTTGTCTCTGTTAAGCTTAGTGATTATGCTTCTTGGGTCATCAAATATTGTGGTGAGTCCATGGAAGTGATAAGCTTGGAGTATATTGGAGGGTTGACATAAGCAGGCTTCTCAGGCATTGTTGAAGAGCAGAAGGTCAGGTATCTTGCTTTACTATCATGCATCATAATATTAGACAAAACCTCCACTTTCTTGTTCTCCAAAAGCTTCATCAACCTCAATTAAGAAGAGATTAAACACAGTTTGAAGTTTATCTAAGTCGGTCTAATCGAGTTGACAAAGAGCATGTGTTATTTGGCAACCATCAAGCTAGAGAATTGTGGTGGGTTCACCACTCTAGAGATCATGCAATCATTGTTGAACTGTAGAAGGACACTTAAAGCCCTAACTTTGTTTAAATGCCATGTGAGTGAAGACCCGAATAAGGAAAGACTCCTGCTGAGAGAAACATACAATCCTACTAGAGGAAAGAAAGGCTCGTAGCTAGGATCATTGATTATTGATCTAACATCTCCAAATCTCGCATTCACCATAAAATGAATGGTAAAGAATCGTAGAAGAAGATGAAGAAGAAACAATCAAAACAGATTGATTGGAAGAGAAATGGAAAATCATCATAAGACCAAAAGCAAGAAAAGCTCTGATACCATATTAAGATGACCATGAAGATAAGAAAAAGGAATTTCTCATTCATTCCAAAATTAAATTAAAACAAAGAAGCTCTTTTGCTATATGTATCTAAAGTCTGTTACAAGTTACAGCTAGCATAACAACTCAACAAATATTTTCAAGCTAAATATACTTAACAAATACTATTACACATTTTGTTCAATTTATTTCTATTAGGTTCTCTACAACTGTCGCATAACCAGGTTATTAGTTTAGTGAATCCTTTCTAAGAAACGATGAGCTCTTACAATTACCACTTCCTTCTTGGTTGTATGTGGAGTAAGACTTGTAAGTTTTAAGTCAAAAGAAATTTATGGCAAATAACTTAAACACACCAAAAAGAGACTTCAATATAAAACTATGCACCACCATATTGAATTTGAAATAATGGCAACTATGATCCTAAGACTTTGGGTTTCTGGTGTCACAGCCCCATATTAGATGCAGAAGGGTGAGGTTGAGGACATTAATCTAACCATAGATTTGAGGATGACATGATACTCTCTTTTGAAGGCATACATCCATCATTGACCTAAAATATCTATTGAAAATCTTTTCTAGAAACAACTTCTCAAGAACAACACCATCAAGCTAAGAAGTTCCCTTTGTTTCTGAGGACTCCTAGAAACAATTTTCCAAAAATGAGAGGTGAATCTCGGGTCCCTAACAAATATGATGGACACGGGTACTCCTTGTAGCCTCACTATCTGGTCCACGTACAGCCGTGCTAATCGGTCCCGAGAATAAGTCGTCTTAATCAGAATAAACTGAGCCGACTTGGTCAATCTATAAATGATTACCTAGATAGTATCCTTCCTTGACTAGTTCATGGTAAACCGGTCACAAAGTCCATTGCTATCCTTTCCCACTTCCATTTCGGAAACTCCAAGGGTACCAGCAACCCCGGTGACTTCTTGTGTTCAACTTTTATTTGCTGACAGATCAGACACCTAGCTACGTACTCGGTAATACCCTTCTTCATTCTCCTCCAGACGTAGTTTTCTTTGATATTCCAGTACATCTTGGTTCTTCCTAGATGCATAGTGTAAGCTAAGCTATGAGCTTCCGCCATGATCTGTAACTCGAGGGTTGTCTCGTTGCGTAGCACATAAATCCGAGCACCTATCATTACTGTTCCATCTGGAGACAAAGAATAGTTACACTTGCCACGCCTTCTCCCCTAAAGTCTTCCATTTTGTAGCTCCCCAGCTAGCTTCATTAACTTGGGGTCCTGTAGTTGAACCTTCTTCATCTGTGATATCTATGTCGGGCGTAGGTGGAAACTTGCCAGTAGCACCCCTAGCTCATCCACCGAATGTTGCGCTCTAGTGGATCTCAAATCGTGGAGTTGGGCAAGGCTGGTGGTCCCCAATCACGCTATCGTCTTCCGACAAAAAGCATCGCCCACCACATTGGCCTTCTCGGGGTGATACTCGAATGTGCAGTTGTAATCCTTCAGTAATTCCATCTACCTCTTTTGACGCATATGAGCTCCTTTTGGGTGATTAAATACTTCAGGCTCTTATGGTTGATGAAGATTTTACACACTTCACCATATAGATAGTGTTACCATATCTTCAATGCAAAGACCACAACCGCTAACTCCAAATTATGAACACGATAGTTTACTGCATGGGTTTTGAGTTGTCTAGAAGCATAGGGAATAACTCCGCCCTATTGCATCAAAACACACCCTAAACCCTAATATAAAGCATCACTATATATATCAAAACCTACTCCAGCTGCAGGTAAAGTGAGAATAAGAGAAGATACCAATCGGTCCTTCAACTCCTAGAAGCTCTGCTCGCAATCCTCGGTCCATTCGAACCTCGAGTTCTTCCTCAACAGCTTTATTATTGGTAGAGCAATCATTGAAAATCATTCAACAAATCGCCTATAGTAACTGGCTAACCCCAGAAAACTCCTGATCTCCTTGAAATTGGTTGAGGCTTGTCAGTTCACTATCGCTTCTATCTTCGAGGGGTCAACATAAATTCCTACCGCTGAGACGACATACCCCAAGAAGTTGACATGCTCCAGCCAAAACTCGCATTTACTGAGTTTGGCATATAGTTGTTGCTCCCGTAGCGTTTATAACACTATTCTTAGATGGTTGATATGCCCTCCACATTCCAAGAGTACACCAGGATATCGTCGATGGAGACTATAACAAACTGGTCTAAATAGGATGCGAACACCCTGTTCATCATCTGCTTGAACATCATTTTTTCCATTCGTCAACCCGAAAGGCATTACTAAAAACTCGTAATGCCCATATCGGGTTCGGAACACTGTCTTTGGCACATCCTCTTCTCGTACCCATAATTGATGGTAGCCCGACTTCAAATCAATCTTGGAGAACACACAGGTCCCGTAGGAGCATCAGCAGGACCAAGCCAGACCTAGGAATTTTTGATGGACTTAAAGTGAGTGGACATCCTTGTATATTTTGATTTTTATGCATGTATTTATCATAACTCGAGTTATTCCCGCTTTAAATGAGTTTTATCGGTTTGTGGATGCCGATGGATTTTATCGCTATTTTAGTATAGTGATTTCATGCTTGCTTAATTGTTTAAAATTGAAAGAGCATGAGTAATGGTAAAGTGAAACCTTAATTGGTAGAATTTGATTATTATATGTATCATAGACCGCACCTTAGTTAGATATGTATGAGGGATCCAGCGGGGCTCAGGATAGAGCCCAGGAATTAAGTAGACGATACCGGGTTATGAAAGGGACTTTGTTTTCTATTGCTTTTCTTAAAACAAAATTGTTTACAAAAGTCATTCTTCTTATAAAACCCCTTTCTGACTCTTGTGAGTGCGCGTATCAGATACGAGATGCATACTTGATGTACACATGTAGATGTATACCGCTGGTCGTCAGGTACTGGGCTCATGTAGATGTATACCTTTGTTCCTTGATGGTAGTTGGAGTCTTTCCCGAGACATTCGAACTAGGGGTGCATGCTTGTATGATATGAGGCCGCTACATATACATGTTATTATATGCTTGTTATGACGTGAGATCGCATATGTGCTTTCTTCAGATTTCTGATTTTGTAGGCATACTTATCATGATTTAAGATATGTATGTATGATTTATATTTTCTTATGTACATATATTATTATATTAGTATGATTTTCTGTTGAGAGACAGGTATGAATAATACCTGGCAGATTGTCCATAGTCACTGAGCTTATATAGCTCAGTCCCTTCAGTTATTGTTTTTATATTATAGAACCTAGACAGGGATCTGATTAGTAGCTCGTGTCGCGAGCGGGGATTGATGTCTAGCTGGCTCTAGCGTACCTTATCTTTAATTTGAGTCTTGTTGTGTTATATCTGACACTATGCCTTATTTACTTCCGTGTATTTGGGGTTGTTGTTGCCCAAGACTTATTATGTTGTACTCTTTTATTACCCTGATTTGAATATTACTCCCGGTGTGTAACCAGTTATGCTTATTTCATATTGATTTGAATTGAGTACTTTATTATTATTAGCTTTTAAATTTTACAGCCTTATACATAGGATACCTTCCTGACTTGGTTGGTGTGATATCTGTCTCAGTAAAGAGATGGGTGTTACAGCAAGATAAATCAATATGAGGCCTCCATTTTTTGTACTTATGATACGACCGTGATGTATGTTGTGTTTGATTTCTTCTATGTTTTCATTGATATGCTTAGCATACTATCCAGATTAGAAGATAATGCACATACATACATGCTTTGGTTTTTCCTTAAATATATACAGAGTATTTTTATAGATATGTTTACTTTAAGTATTTATGAGCTTATGCTCGGCAGAGCTATCTAAACTCACTGAGCTCGAGTAGCTCATCCCTCTCTTACATTTTTTTACAGGCAGTAGACAGGGATCTATGTAGATCTAGGTAGAGTTTCATGTCTACGAGAGAGGCTCGGTTACCTGTAGTGGCTCTGGAGTCCCTTAAGTATTTCAGTTTGATTTTCATTATGTCGTGCTTGAACTTGAGAGACCAGACTCATTCACACAGATGTTATTCTATGGTTTGTTGTCTTATGACTTAGACCTCTTATGGTTATGTTATGTTTGTGTTTTAATTATTGTCTCTATATCTAGCAAGATAGGTTTTCATTTATGGTTTTTTTTTAAAAGCCTTAGGCTCAGGATACCCCCCTAACCTGGCTTGTGTGACATCTCACGGTAAGGAGATGGGTGTTACAAGTAATCGATCGGACTGACCGAGCAAATTAGTAGGTTAGTGCTCATTTAGACCTAAGAAGCCTTCCTTGTGGATTCGACCCGGTATTTATAAGAATTTATTACTTTCGACTATATACACATGCGTGTTGAGGCATAATGCTTGCACTTACCGATGATCAACAAATACTGTCAACCCTGATTGTTTATTATTCCACTGTGACTAAAACCTACTTATTATAACATGGACTTTAAGCTTTCACAGCTACAGGTTGGACAGTTCTTAAAGGAATGGAGATGGGATTGGGTTGTGATGGAAATAATGTTCCCAATTTTCATCACATAGAAGCTGGAAAATATCTAGATGAAGTAATAGGCAGCTGACAAGGTATGAAGATGCATACTAGAAAAAGGAAGTAAATAATTAACATCAATAGTATACTCTTACCTGCAAGACAATAATGAAGAACCAGAGTGGGAAGGATGGACAAATCTGTGGATGATAAAGTTGGCTCCAAGAATGACGACTTTTTTATGGATGTTTTTCAATAGAAGATTACAAACTAAACAATTCTTATACAGATTGAATCTAGGACCAAATGAGCTTTTTGCATTTTACGAAATTGATATAGAGTCTATAATACATTTTTTTGAGGAAAAAGTTATTTGGGAATAGGTTTAAAACAGATGGTATCTTAAAAACTGGAGTACGAGTACAATAGTTGTTATGGAAAGGAACTAGTTAGTCAATCAGAAAAAGAGGATCTCTGATATACACAGCAGAAGGAAGAGCTATAATAGGAACCATGTTTTTTCAAATGTGGAAGAGTAGGTACAACTTATAATTTATACAATGAAAGATAGAACAAAAACTTGTGGTAGGAAGAGGAGTTGCCTTGGGACTGGAATAGTTTGAACACAAAATACATGCAAAGTATTTAGAACACAAAGAAAGGAGAATTTGTGAAACAAACATTCTATTTGAAGATGAAATGATAGCATTGAGAGAATCTGTCAAGGCTTTGTCAATGTTGGGTTCCAACAAAGTGAGGATTTGCACACATAATTTACAACTGGTTATTGTGTTGCCCCAACACAAGAAAAATAGAAATTGGAGATCAAGGCTATTGATGGAGAACTGCCGAAGACAGCTGATGAAGGTAAGGTAGTACGAGATAGACCAAGTACCCAGGGAAAAGAATACTGGGTAAGACCAATTCGAATAGAAGGAAAGAAGAAACAAAGAACCCTTTACGGAAGCATAGTAGAGATTACTGTCAAAGTTGCTCAAAGAGGAGATTAGTAGGCTAATAGATGCTTATTGTTAGATAGTAAATAAGGTGCTCTCAAAACAAACAAATACAAATGATGGCCTTGAATCCATAAATATGTAAATTGCTTTGAGTTTATTCGATAAGATGTTCAAAGGTAATAACATCTAAAAAATTATTTTTTATTCCACATAGTAAAGTTGGATATATTAATATTAGAAAATATTATTTTCTAGTGGATGGCAATAAATTATTAAGCTTCAACAATATTAGTGAAGAGCCTTAATTCTTTTGAGTTGCATCATTCAAATAATGTAACACCCCGGTTTTCCCTGTGAATATTATAAATAATAAGTAAATGTCGGGGTTAAAGAATATCGTGATGGGATGGGGAGTTGGATTATTTGATGAATTAGTTTAGCTAATATATAATTCAGGACTATTATCTTGGATAAATTCTAAAACAAAGTGAATAATTAAAGATGAGAACTATTAACTTAGGTATGTGACAAAATAGGTGTTCAAATATAATTAGTTGGGCTTTGGATCCTCTCTCTATTGGGCCGGGCCAAATTTGATATGGAACAACGGGATTAGTAATTGATGTGGCAAATTGAGTAACAAAGCAAAAATGAATACTATGGTCAAAATATAAAAATAAATGGATTGAGGTCTTAATGGGTTCATGTGACAAATAGATGGATGAATGGTGTTACTCAAGATAATAGCTCTAAATAACTTAATAGAGGAAAAAGAGAAACAAAGAGGGAACTGTTGGTACTTCTCCGGTGAGACAAGGAGAGGGTGGTCATTGGAAAAAGATTGGAGCTGGAGCTGGCGTCGCGCATGCAATGGAGAACGAGGGACTGCCACGGGTCTCTCCAGGTGTGGATGCCTTGAGGGGCTGGTGCCAGGCCTGCCTTCGGTTGCTGAGTTACCTTGCTTCCAGCCAGCTACTGCGCGAGCGCCTGAGGGGTTTCTGGCCAGCTCCTGCGCGACTGTCTGCTGTCTTCTCTGGTCAGCCGGCGGAGCAGTCGTCCTCCAGTCAGGTCAGCTACGGCACCAGCTCCTGCAGAGTCTCCAGCCAGCGTTTGTTCAGTCCACACGCCCGGTTCAAGAGGAGCGCGAGAGGCCCTGCAAGGTTGGTGAGAATCAAATTGTCAGTGCTGTTTCACATGGGGATTATTGTGTTGTTGTTGATGTGCTGGTCGTATTCTTATCGCTGTACTAATGGTTGATGGTGATGGTTGCTAATCAAGGTATTTGTTTTGGAAGTTAATTATCTGTGTTTTAATTAGATGCTAGTTTTGTTGTAACGAATGATTGTAAAGAAGCTGGAATTTGCAATCTAGGAAGAGAGGAATGTTGTAGTTTATACTCATGCATATGAAGTGTTTGAAGAAATGTCTATTAGAGTTTTGAGCTCTCTATTAGCTTGTTTTGGGAGTTGAAGTTAGTGCTTAGATGTTGTTGTTGTAGCTGCTGTAGTAATGTGATTGTTGCTTGTTATAATTGAAGCTTGCTTTACTTTGTATTCCCTTGGAATCAGAACTCAAAGAGAAGAAATATTCTCTTGCATGTACTCGTGTCTACCAAATGTTCGATGAAATGTCAAAGAGGTGAATTAGTAAGTGAACCTTTGTTTTGACAGTAGTGCTGTAATGACATGTATCCATTTGGAAGTTAAAATCGAGAGGGAGAAGAGTTGTTGAGGCTTTGTACTGTCTGATGCCCACCTTTAGTTGTTGTCTCAGTTATTTCAGGTATGACTAGGCATGATGATTGGAAGCCTGGGAAAAATGTTAAGTAAAACCAATGTAGGAAAATGGTTCTGTAATCTTCATGCTATGGATTATTAAGGGGGAAGTAATAGCTATGAAGTCATGAAGTGTGGATGAGAACTTAAGAGATGAGATTCTTGTGGACAGTTGTAGTAAGTAAGCCCGGTTGGTGTGTAATGAAGTTGTCAATGAGGGAAATTCAAATATGAGCTTCCTGTTACTAGAATTTGGAGTATTAATAGGGAGGCAGTGAGCTGATTGATGGCTTCAGTGAGGAATGGGCTGTTAAATAGGTGTTGATTGTGTTGCAAGTGTAATTGTTAATCTGCGGTTAGCCTTAAAGTCGGAATTTTTAAAAAGGAACCTATACTGTTATCTTTTTATTGGTTGAAGCTAATGTGATTCGATTAAACTATAATACCCTGGAGAAATGGGGGCCTTTAAACTTCATTGACTTAGGCCCATAAATAATTAAGATTATGATGGTACTTTGAAGGTGTTTGTGAAATGTTCCTGAGTGATGAATTTATGCATCGGATGAATTCATACATTGGGGTACATCGGACTTGTTCTCTATAAGAAGCTAGAACCGACTCCAATGGATTATTATCAACACTTATTCAATGACATGCTTTGTAAAAGCCATTAGTAAGAATGGGTATTGTAAATAGGATTCATGTTAAATATAGAAGTTGATATCTCTTGGTAATGTTTGTTCTTGGTTGTAATGCTTTGAAATCTTATGTAGTATAACAGCAATCAAGGTATGATTAAGGGCCTTAAATCACCTTGACATGGGCTCAATCTTATGGACCCGGAACTGTTCAGTGGAAAGAGATTTGTTTTAGAAGGTTATGGGTATAATACGAACTTGTTGCTCTTTGAGAGACCCTAATAATTGATTTCGTATCTAGAAGAAGTTAATGGATGTTATGCTTCATGCTTGAGTGTGGGCCTTACTCTTTTTGGGTTAGGGCCCATGATTGATTAAGATAGTGTTGATAGGAAATGTTGTTATGTGGTCTAGCGCTTATTTTAGATTTGATTGCATGTCCTAGGGAACAGGAAGGGCAAGTTGGGAACTTCGGTTGGTCCGAGTCTGACTTGACGTGCTTAGGACTACAGGTGAGTGGACCTACTGTATATTCTCGTGTTTTGATCGGGTTTTGCCGTGTTTTCAGCTTAGGTTCCTCAGCTAAGATTTGTTCCCGGTTTTGAGAATGCTTTCGATTATTTACAGCTATGGTAGATTGATGTTTTCTGCATATGACTAGCTGTAGATCATTGAGATAGACATGAGATAGATATAGGACGTGAGCATCGATCTTTGCTTCCTGTTAGACGATCCTTGCTATGCAGATGCGGCTCCATTGAGCTAAGACCAACGCGTGATCTAGAGTAGGGAAAGGTTTTCTTGTTTTCAAAATGAATTTCTAGCATCAAAACCTTGTTTTAAAAATGAATTTATCTTAAAACCCTTTTCCGACTCTCTGGAGTGCTCGGTACCACTAGTGAAGACCTAGATCGGGGGAAACCTCGCGGCTTCACAGCCCAGATCGGGGGATACCTCGCGGCTATTTATCTGAGATCTTAGCAAGTTGATCCTACAGAATTGCATTCTTATCGATAGACGCTCACATATCTAGACATCTCATGAGACCTAAACAGGCATGATAGTGACTGATGACTTTTCGGGTTTTCTCGGACATTGCATTAGACGATCATCCTGATTAGGAGGATAATGCATAGACGTCCATGCTTTACTGTATTTTCTACTTGTATATGAGTACAGAATACTTTCTATATACATGATTGTACTTTTCAGATGCACGGGCCTTAGTTGACCTGACAGTAGGGGTCACATATCACTGAGCTCTGTAGCTCAGTCCCTCTTCTTACTCACCTTGTGCAGGTAGCAAACAGAAGTGCGGGTACAGGCTAGACACGGTGAGATGTGAGGACTCTTAGCTGGCTCTGACGTCCCATAATTAGCTTCTATGTTGTGCACTTTGTAGATGTTTGTATTTTATTTTGGAGACTAGATACAGACGTGTAGTCTGTAGAGTGTTGTATCAGTTATGACTCTTCTCTTTGATGAGTTCCAGACTTAATATGTTATATTACCACTGTCTCCAGTTCATTCTGCAGGTTTTGATTTTAGTTTTGACAGCCTTGGGCTCAGGGTACGCACCTGGGCTGGCTGGTGTGACACGTGTCCCTATTGGGGATCAGGGTGTTACAAATAATATTTTATATAGTACAATGTTACCAAATTCCCATCCAAGTTGCACCTCACATACATGTCCTTTATAGGTAATGAGAGTCCCAACCTGATATCCTACATAGCAAAATACAATAAATATATATAGTACTTTGATAATAGTAATAATGGAGATGAAGGATCATGTTTTATCTCATTAATACATGTTGATGATACATCCTTATTTATTAATTAATTATAAATCTTCAATTCCATTTCAAGTGTCATTACTCATAGATACAAATGGCTATCTTCAAAATTATCTTTGTTATTCCACCCAATGTTAAAGCTATAAATCGAATGGTTGATTTTCCACATTTGAAAATCTATCGTCAATGTATCAACTATCCAATCAACAAGTTTTTAAATCATAGGGCATAATTAAGTGAGTTAGTTTTGGACTTTACCACTTTTGTAGTCGACTCACACCTAACCCACAATTGTGCCTCCTTGCCTCTATAAAACCCCCTTGGAGATCCCCTTGACCTAGTTATTCTAATTTATCCTGCGGCGAGTTCATCCCCTACAAGGCAAAGGTAAGTTTCTTTGGCTTCCTTAGATATGATAGTAATAGTATATCATTCATCTCTTTTGATCTAATCATTGATTCATCAACAACATTTTCTTTAAACTTTTTATTAATCTATGCAAGGTTTTTCTCATTTAATATCATTTTTTTTTATTTTTCATGTGCAGAAATCTCTATCTCAATCAGACACAAACACACAAAAAGTTATATAAGAGAAAGAATTTGGGCATACGATCGTTGTCTGATTTGATTTATGAGCTTCTAAGTTTATATCCATATTATCTTGATCATTTTCTAGAATTCGACTAGATGTAAAAGATTTTGAACAACCCATGTTAGATATTTTTACGAATAAATGTTTGTGATTTACATTTTAAGATCCCTTATTTAAAAGGTTTTCATAAGAGCAATGCTTGAATGAAACACGATTCATCACTAGATTTGGTAAATTAAGCGATCTTTAGGAGATGTAAATAAGTTGGAAATTTTTAAATTTCAGTGTACCTAAAATATATTTTTGCGATCAATTGTTTTAATAGTTTTGGTTTCTAAATTTTTAAATTTGTTAAATTTTGTTAATTTATTTTTATTTTAATGTTAGTAAGAAAAATTTTAGAAACCATTTGTACAAAATTTTAAAACATTTCCTAATTCAACTTATTTCATCCATTTTATTATTATTACTAAATGTTGTCTGGTCAATTTAGCTCATATGTTTTCATTCTCTTTTTAACTTAAGTAAGGATTCAATCCTTTATGTAATAGATCAACACCAATCTCAAAATTCATCTAGAAGATGTCCAACATTGAAAGTACTCTGATACAAATCTCTCTCTCTCTCTCTCTCTCTCTCTCTCTCTGCCCTTAATATAAAAATTGGTAAACAAACATCGATTAAAGTATATTAAAAGATTATCCTTTCTTATGCTCTTTTTGTTGCAGGGGAAGAAAAGGTCTTTCTCGAAAGTTGACCGCAAGGTTCTAATGGATCCCCAAGGTTACCTTTGTTTAACATTTTCTATATTTATATGGTGTTTTCTTTGTTAGTTTAGGTTCTTCATTCATCAAAAGGATGAAAATTTTGTCATCTTGATTTGTTGGTGGTGAAAGTTGGGAAGGAGTGTTCAATTTCTTTAATCAAATTTATGCTTTTTTTCTTTTTTTGTTTATTGGTTATTTGTTTAAAGTTTTTTTTTATTCATTTTTGGAAAAAACATACTCCCTTTTTTCATGAGAAAATTAACTCCATTGCATACAGAAGGGGAAGGAAATGTGGTAAGGGACATATGGTTATTTAATCTAGCTCCACATATAGGCTCAAATGATATTTTTCTTGTGGGAATTGGAAAATATTTGCTCTAGTATGCGGTAGATGTAGTAGTTTTTGGCCATGGATAAGAAAGTATAGAATTCTTTTCATTGTTCTTATGTTGGATATTAATGAGTTTAGTTTACTTTTGCTGTTCACACCTACATGCAAGCTTACATTTTGTATATGTGTCTTATTTCCTTACTAGAAACAATAAATAATGGCATCATCAATACCGCAATGAAGGAAAATAAGCATAATAATAGAAGAGTCATTCTGGATTTCAATAATCCCCCAGAGAGTTCATATGAATATTGCAATAAGATGGATATTGATTTGGAAAAGACTACATATGGCAATGAAAAAGAGAAAGGACCAATGAATGCCGCTTTCAACACAAACAAAGAATATACTACAAAATTTCCAATGGAGTCTCCAGACGAACACAATAAGTCTATTGACAATTTGATAAGGTTTGATGATGAATTCAACGAACAAATTCAAAAAGAGCTGATGGTGTTAGAGCCATGCATTGAAGGTTTGAAGGGGAGTTGTAAGTCAATTCTTAACAACAATTTACAACTCGTGATGCTCGAAAATAAGCAGCCACATCAATGTTCAACGTTCAACGTTCAAAGAAAGAATAATGACTTATGCAGAGTTTTTGGAAAATAGAGGATCTTCAGTAAAAAACTACGAGTATTGTGTGAAGATGATCCGTCGACTGGAATGTATGGGATTTATTGAGGCCAATTTCAGAAAAAAAAAAATTCTTATCTTGGTACAGTCTTAGAGCAAGCTTGGATGAAAGGAGAGTTGTCAGCACGTATGTCAGCACCTTTCAGGATTCACCTAGATCCCTCGCGGAACAACTTATTGATACCTTCTCAGAGATCATACAAGTCAAGAAAAACATCAAGTGATTAGTAATTTCCTAGTTATTTTTTTAATGCATAAAGGAAATCTTTGTGATCTACTAGATTTCATGGATTATGAGGGGTTCCTAGAATCCAACTTTATAAATCTAATTAGCTGGTGTTGTGACATATTTATTTTAATTTGTTTTGACTGGAAAATAAAGTATCTTCCATTGATGAGCCTTAATTCTTCTCTAAGAGGAGCAGTTTCTTTCTTATCTTTTAAAGAATCGAAATTATTTAAAATGCGCTTTTGACTCATTTGAGAAGGAAAGAAATTCTTCTATGCCGAAAAAAGAATAGGTTAGTGAAGAACTTGTACAATAAAAATAAAGACTAAAAATGTGTCAAAAATATTCTTCTACTTAAGTCGTTTAAGCATAGCATGTGAGTAAGACTACAATGTGATTGTTTCTTTGGTAAAACTAGAAATTTCTAAAATGAGCTCGACTAGATCATTACACTTTCTTTCATGTTAGATCTAGAATATTTCCATTTTATATTCACACTTTTTTGCTTTTTTTCTCAATTTTGGAGGAAAGTGGATGAATCACCGATCATGCAATATCCATTCACCCAATATTTCACAAAAAGTTGAGAACCAGGTTAGGGTAATTTCACCATGGCTACCTTTTTATTTCATGAAAAATTACCTTATATCATAATAAAATCTATTTAGGCATATCCTCCTTTGCTCCTCATTCTCCCCCTCAACGGTTCTACTTCATATATTTCCTTGCAAACATTGAAGAAATGGGTAAACAATATGCATAATTTTTATTAGTATTTTTTTCTAATGTATAACCATTATTCAAAAGAATTTATTTATATTCATTTAAACATTTAAATTCACATTTTATTTTTGTTTAATGTTAGTATTTTTCTAACTATATGTACAAATGTAACTCACCTAAAGAACAACAAGATCCCAATGGGGCAGAAGAAAATTAACAAGCAATTCTCCAACTTCCTTGATGAAATTTTACTGAATGTATTCAGTTTCCTCCCTAGCTGTGGTGGCCACTGTCGTTTCCGGGAAATGGCTTTATCTCCAACTCTAGTTGAGACTATTGGAAATTAAACTTAATTCACAAAGATGAAAGGACGTATGTATTAAATGGGACTTAGTTAATGCTTGTAGAGATGCATGACTCTTCAAAAGAGGGTTTACGATGAGGTGCTTATTTATGCTGAGTTTCTTGGGTATATGTAAGGGTAATTAATATGGGAATTTGTAAGGGATTCAAAATTACTATATATATGGGTAGTGACTAGTAGTCATAGTAAGAGTGGAACAAATATTGTATTGTGCTTCATGTAATCTCCCTTTTCCATCCTTCTTTATCTTGAAATAGTTCAATATATTGTTATCTTTTTTTAGTGTGTCTGTGTGTTCATATTTATATTTCCAACAAAGTGGTTTCTTCTTGCCAACATTAGTGGTATCAGAGGGATAGGTTCGATCTTGTGAAGTGAGTGGTATCAGTATCCATGCTCGATCAAGTGAAGTGAAGATTTATTTAAAGCCAAGTTGGTTATCTCTGAAGGTGAAAAAAAAAGAGAAAGTTTCAGCAAGCTCAAACAAATATTGTATTGTGCTTCATGTAATCTCCCTCTTTCATCCTTCTTTATCTTGAAATAGTTCAATATATTTTTATCTTCTTCTATGTGTGTGTGGTCAAATTTTTATTTCTAACAAAGTGGTTTCTTCTTACCAACAGTGACCCGCCGAGTTGTTCATCACTCCTCCAGACTCAGAGGTGGATATCTTAAACGATGATGATAATAACTTTTACTATTACTACTCTGATAAAGATGATGAAGTTGATGGTTATAATGACTTCCGAACTCCCTATGGATGAATAGTGAATGATATGAGATTAAGTGGTGTGGCCATTAGAGTTTATCCTAGAGTTTTGTGTGAACTCAAACTCTATGAATCTCTCCATTCTAATTCTTATTCTGTTACTCCTCTTCATGATGAAATGGTCACTGACTTTGGGTTAAAGATGATAGGCATATCATGTCCTCTTCTCAACTCTCTTTGTCCCTTAAACTGCACCGAGGGTATAAGTGTCAAGCTTTATTACATCGCTAAAGGTTGCAATACATTGGGGAACCTCTTTCTCGTGCATTCAACTATTGGTAATGAAGGGCTTGTGCGTATTCCTCAAAAGTGCCCCTTGTTGTTGACAATGGAACTAGAATCTTATCCTTTGATTAGACATAAATCTCTGCTGGATGTGGTTAAATACTCTTCTAATCTCCAATCCATCTCCTTGACAAGATGCATACTGGTCACTGAGATTGGTATTGTTGTTCACTATACTGCCAAGATTGAGAAACATGGCTCTTGTCTCTGTTAAGCTTAGTGATTATGCTTCTTAAGTCATCAGACAAAGTGGTGAGTCCATGGAAGTGATAAGCTTGGAGTATATTGGAGGGCTGACAGAAGCAGGCTTCTTCGCCATTGTTGAAGTGAAGAAGGTCGGGTATTTGGCTTTAGGATCATGCTTCATCTTATCAAACAAAACCTCCACTGTTATGTCCTCCAGAAGCTTCATCAACCTCAAGTAAAAGGAGATTAAACGTTGCTTGAAGTTCACCCAAGTCGATCTAATCTAGTTGACAAAGCGCACGTGTTATTTGGCAACCATCAAGCTGGAGAATTGTGGTGGGTTCACCACTCTAGAGATCATGCAATTATTATTAAACTGCAGAAGGACACTTAAAGCGCTACTTTGTTGAAATGCCATGTTAGTGAAGACCCGAAAGAGGAAAGACTCCCACTGAGAGAAATATAGTCTCTTGCTAGAGGAAATAAAGGCTCATAGCTAGGATCATTGATGATAGATCTAATATCTCCAAATCTCGCATTCACCATAAAATGAAAAGTAAAGAATCAGAGAAGAAGATAAAGAAGAAACAATCGAAATAGATTGAATGGAAGAGAAATCAAAAATGATCAAAAGTTCAAAATCAATAAAAGCCCTGATGCCATATTAAGTTGATTATGAAGAAGAGAAAAAGGAATTTCTCATTCATTCAAAAATTAAATTGAAACAAAGAAGCTCCTCGGCTATATGTTAAATTCTTTTACGAAGTACAACTAGCATAACAACTCAATAAATATTATCAAGCCAAACAAACTTGACAAATACTATTACACGTGTTGTTCAATTTACTTCTATTTGGTTATTTACAATTGTTGCTTTACCAGACTATCAGTTTAGTGAATCCTTTCTAAGACCCAATGAGCACTTGCAATGACCTCTTCCTTCTTTTTGTATGTGGAGTAAGACTTGTAAGTTTTAAGTCCAAAGAACTTTATAGAAAATAACTTAAACACTCCAAAAAGAGACTTAAATGTAGAACTATGCACCACCTTGTTGCATGTGAAATGCTTTGATCCTACGCCTTGGGTTGTTTAGTGTGACAACCCCACATTATATGCATAATGATGCAGTTGATGACATTAATCTAACCATTGATTTGTGGGGGATATAATACACCCTTCTATAGACACGCATCCATCTTGAACCTAAAAGATCTATTGAAAACTGTTTCTAGGAGTCCTCTCCTTAGATCTTCACGTAGTGGTAGCCACACTTCAAATCCAACTTGGTAAATAACTTCATATACTTGGTCAAGGTGGCCATTAATTCAAGTAAGCGGATAGTTGTTCTTGAAAAAAAAATTGGTTGAGAGTATGGTAATTAATGTGCTTCCATCATCTACATTCTTTCTTGAGGATTGCTACTATGAGTGAATTACAAAGGGAGCTACTTAGCTTAATGGTGTTGTTCTTGAGAAGTTGAGTCACTTTTCACTTATTCTGCTACATTCTCTATCACAAAGTTTTTCAATGTGGAAAGGTTAGTAAGTGATGTATCAGAGAGAGTAAACTATGGGGCTCCTTGAAAAACCACTAAGTGGTAGGCACAAAGCTTTGCCATCTCATCTTTCGATTCCATTTTCTCACGACAGTGAAGGCACATGAAGAAATTTGGTAGTAGGGACAATTAGCCGAATCCTTATCAACAAAGTGTTTCATCAAGTATTTGCCAATCACTTTGCATAGCTAGTAGCCACCAAGTCAGTAGGTCGAATTCTCTTCTTTGTGTAGATGAGAAACTTCCTCTCATCGTTATTAAGCTCAGATCATTGGTCCAAATAAGCATTTCACGCATTATAGAATAGACTACCAATTATAACCTAACAAATCTTCGAGGGTGCCACTTTACACTCGACCTTATTAATGCAATGATTGGTGATGGGGCAACGAAGCTTATACTAGTGATGGACTATATGGCCCACCTCCTTTACCCCAATGGACTGAGTTGTGATAGTATTTTTTGTAAACTAAATTTATGTACAAGGTTTGCTAAGATCAAATTATTTTGACTACTAATGTTGACTGCATGGCGATCTCATTCCTAACATTATTGCTGAGGATGAAAAGCTCCTCTCCAATATGTTCCTTGGAAAAAGACCTAAGTCAATCTTGATTGTCTTGACCATTAGATATAGACTTAGGCTATCTTTATCATCATGCTCAAGACATTCACTTTCACTTGCAATCATTTCCACCATAGCATGCTTGCCTTTTTTTTCTTCTCTCATAACTTGTTTTGGCAATAGTTTCAAATGGGGCAACTAGAATTTGTTCTTCTGACCTATGAGCTTAGAATGATTGAGTACAAATCACTTTTGGAAAAGAATAGACTGAGTTACAATCGATGTTTGTCATAGTACTCTTTCATGTATACCTTGGGGAATCCCTCTTTGGAAGCTGCTTCATCATCCCTTGCTTTTTAATCAAATTGTCATTATAATTTTTCAAGTATTGGATATTCCCATCACTTTAAAAACAAAAGGTCAAGTTAGATTTTCTTGGGCAATATCATGTTGATCTTAGTGAAGATGTCTCATTATCTAAAGAAATCTCTAATATCATTGCTAATCATCATAACTTAGTTTTTATTCCTAATCTAAATGATTAAATGATGCAGGAAGCTCGGGTCAGTTGGTGCCGAGTTGGTGGATCAACATAAAAATTGGAAGTGATCGAACCAATTCCGTGATTGGAGCAGTTTTGGAGGTGGTTTTGTGTTTTGGCCATAACTTTGGCTACAGATATCGGAATCACAGTTCGAACCAAATTCGGAAAGTTTGTTTTGGAGCGCACCATGTGGTCACCATGATCAACTCAGTGGGCGCCATCTTCAAATCCAAATTCTGTTGTTTTTCAGCCATATTACTATTTAGATATTTTTGTTATTTCTAGTATTAAATTATTTATCAAATTAGGATAGGATTTGAATCCGATTTGATCTCAGATTTTTAGGAGTTATCTGATGTGTTTAGAGTTTTAAATTTAGATAAGGTTTAGTTTTAAATAATAATTTGCCAATTTTGGCAATTTAGATAAGATGATAGGGTTTCTAGGTTACTTTTTTGAAGCTATTTAACCCGGCTGGTGGGTTAGTCTTAGATTATTAAATTTTGAGCAATAATATTTTCTTGAATTTCAGAGTATTTTCTCTAGTTCTTTTGGTTCTTCGTTTGTTCTTCCTTGCGATCCTTGGATCCGGCTAGCCCTCAGGATAATCGCTATCCTGCCCGGCGTCACTTGGTATCAGAGAGCTCATCTTCTTCCTATGGCATCGGCATCAATGGCTGGAGGTCGTGGTGGTTGTGGTGGTCGACGTGGTGGGCAGGTTCCAGCTAAGGAAGTCTAATACCATGACCTGAGTGCTCTGGAGGTGATGAACGAGGATCTAAAGAGGCAAGTCGCGGAGTTAACTAAGGATTCGCAGAGGCAAGCCACGAAGTTATCAAAGCATCTCGCAATGATCAATTTTGATCGTGGTTGTCGTGGGCAGGTTCCGGCTAAAGAAGTCCACCACCATTATCATAGCGATCAGAGGTTTAGTCAACATATCTACGACGATGATGATGAGGAAAAGATCTCGCCTACCTACGATGATGTTGAGGAGATGGTGATCTTGCCCATCTACGACGAATACGAGGAGGAGACCTCGCCCATCTACGATGACTACGAGGAGGAAATTGGCGAACCCATCTATGACGATTTCGAGCAGAAGATTGGACCAAACTTGAAAATTTTGGACGATTCTAAAGACATTGTTTTGAACTCGAGGATGAGTTCTTTCCAACCCGGGGTGACTGATCTAGGAGGCTCGGGTCAGTTGGTGTCGAGTTGGTGGATCAACGTAAAGACAGGAAGTGATCGAGCCAATTCCATAATTGGAGCAGTTTTGGGGGTGGTTCTATATTTTGACCATAAATTGTATGTGCTTGGTATTTAAATGTGACTCGATCTTTGATATTGTGCCAATAAAAAGTAAACTAGGTCTCCAATTTATCACTCTAATATGTTGTTTGGTAAAGTGATATCCCAGGTGGAATTGGGCACTAAGTGGAAAAACTTTTGAAAAGTTTGAATTTTTTTGGAGGGAAACCTTAAACCAAAGGCCTTAATGATGGTATAATCCTCTTTCTTTATTATATACGTGTGGGTGTGTAATTGACAAATTGCACCCCCTCCCCCCGTCGTTTAATTAACCCAATGCCAGCTTTCATAACGCCTCATGCTCTGTGATGCACATCAGGATGCCAAACATAATCCTCCTCTCCGTTGCTAAGTGAGAAAGGTCTCGTTCATCCCTTCCTCATAAACTTCATCTGAAGAGCCCCCGAAGAAGTGGCATCGTTTAATTCCTCCTTGCACACCTCTCTCACGGTCCATCGCTTTGACGTGCACCATTCCTAGCGGTTGTTCTCCAGCCTGTAAGCGTTGATATTGGGCCACTCACTCTTCCTGGCCTCGCCATGGTGTAGCAGGCCATTGGTTGCCCGTTGGAGTAGAAGGCATAGTCGCGATGAAGCTTCATGAAAGAGCAACGGTTGATTGGGAAAGTGGAACTTCATTGCTAGGGATTGACCTTCAAAAGACCCCCAATATTGTTCAACAATAATTAGCATTAATCATCTATAACTATTTATATTAATAACACCAATTTCATTTGAAAATTTAATTAGTCTAACCAAATAAACAGGGGCATTTTGGTCACATGCCATGGATAGTGGCATATCAATTCAGCTATTATTACTCATATAACACATGCCTTAACCCCTTAAATCACCATTACAGTGTGGGCAGGATTTATTATGCATTAGAAACCGTGTTATTCCAATTCCACTTGGGATATCACTTTACAAAGGGGGCCTAAGTGTCCAATTTTACGACATCCATGTTGTGGTCAAAAGAGGGGGATGTTGATCTTTGCGTCGACCATAAATGGTCATGATTTTCATATATGTTGCTTAAAGAGTCCATATTAAAGTCTAATTCAATTACGCTCATCTCACCAAGATGGAACTCCCTTACAGGAGTCATGCACATGTGCTTTCTATATCAACTTGAGTTTAGGGGGTGGTTTCTATAATTTGCCCCCACAAAAGTAACATTTAGGGATGGCTTTATATTTGCCTAAAATGTTATCTATTAGGGATGGTTTTTATGATCCACCCCAAAATATGAACAATTAGGGACATATAATATAATCTACACCCAAAAGATATGTTCTTAAAACCTACATTTGTTTTAGGGTGTGAATAATACACATTGTTGTCTAGCTCATCCAAGAAAAAACCTGTTTGAACCCAACTTGATTTCATCAACTCAACTTAGGCCAAATTAGAAATTCTCTAGCCCGATTAACTATCTCAATTGTATACATTGTGGTCTAACTTCTGAAATTCAATCTATTTGAACTCAATATGATTCCATGAATACAATTTCGGTTAATTAAGTTCAAACTTTTGACACCCGAAAAGACCAACTTTGACCATTTTATAAATTATTGTCGCATATTTGACTTGTGCATAAAACAACTTGTTTTATTAATATATGGGTATAATTGTGAGATAAATACACACAATATCTTTCTATTTCTGTATGTCATCCAATACATGTGTCGGTAAAGGATGAACTCTAGATATAGAGAAATCTTCTAGGTTCTTCCCAAAAACCGCGAGAGTTCAATGCACTCTCATGATAATTATGTCGAGTTATTTCGCGTGATAAATAAGCCTTTAATGTTATAGAAAGTTTGGCACTATAAATAGACAGTTCATGACCGCAATCCTATACACAGAGCTCAATTGATCTTTGATCTACTTCTCTTTTCCTTGGGGCATAACTTCTCTTCTTGGGGGTTCAACATTCAGTGTTAGCAAGTTTCATTCCGAACCGCTATCAATTTCCCTATCTATACCGGTGCTTACATTCACGTATTCCTTCACCAATTTTTTTTTTTCTTTCTTTCTTTCATGTTAGATCTAGAATGTTTCCGTTCTTTATTCACACTTTTTAGCTAATTTTGTTTCTTAATTTTTTTGGAAAGTAGATGAATCACAGATCATTCAACATCCATTCACCCAATATTAACCAAAAAGTTGAGAACCAGGTTAGCGTAATTTCAATGTGGCTGCCTTTTTATTTCAGGAAAGATTATCTTGTTTAAGAATAAAATCTATTTAGGCGAATCCTCTCCCGCTCATCAATCTCCCCCAAAGGGTTCTGCTTTATATATTTCCTTGCAAACATTGAACAAGTTGGTAAACAATAATGTCATAATTTTTTTAGTATTTCTTCTTTAATGTATTTCCATTATTCACAAGACTTTATTTATATTCATCTAAACAATTAAATGCACTTTTTTTTAATGTAAGTATTTTTCTACCTACACAGACGCAATTGACGACGTGAAGAAGAAAAAGATCCCAATGGAGCTAAAGAACATTCACAAGCAACTCTCCAACCTCCCAGATGATATTTTACTAAATATATTTAGTTTCCTCCCCAATCGTGGTGACCGTTGTCGCTACTCTGTTGTTTCTCAGAAATGGCTTAATCTCCAACTCCAATTGCTACCCTCTGAGTTGGTCATCACTCCAGCCAACTTAGAGGAGGATATCTCAGATGAAGATAATGACTTTCACTATTACTACTATGATGAAGATAATGAAGTTGATGGTTATGATGTCTTCCGAACTCTCAGTGGATGCATGATAAATGATATGAGATTGGCCGGGGTGGCCATTGGAGCTTATCCTAGAGTTTTGCGTGAACTTAAACTCTTTGAAGTCAATTCTAATCATCATTCTGATCCTCCTTTTCCCCATGAAATGGTTACTGACTTTGGGTTGGAGATGATAGGCATGTCATGTCCTCTTCTCAAGACTCTCAGTCTTTCAAACTGTACCCAGGTGACAAGTGTCGGGCTTTGTCACATCACTGAAGGTTGCAATGCATTGGAGAACCTCTTTCTCGTGCATTTAACTATTAGCAATGAAGGGCTTGCGCGCATTGCTCAGAAGTGTCCCATGTTGTTGACACTAAAACTAGAATCTTATCCTCTAATTGGAGATGAATCTCTGCTAGTTGTGGCTAAACACTCTTCTAATCTCCTATTCATAACCTTGACAAGATGCATGTTGGTCAATGAGACTGGTATTGTTGTTGTACTCACTGCACTACCTAGGTTAAGAGACATAACTCTTGTCTCTGTTAAGCTAAGTGATTTGGCTGCTCGGATCATCGGACAACGTGGTGAGTCCCTAGAAATGATAAGCTTAGAGTATGTTAGAGGAGCCACAGAAGCAGGCTTCTCCGCCATTGTTGAAGCGCAGAAAGTCAAGTATTTGGCTTTAGGATCATGCTCCATTTTATCAAACAAAACCTTCACCTTCTCATCCTCCAAAAGCTTCATCAACCTCAAGTACATGGAGATCAAACACTGCTTGAAGTTCACCCAAGTCGGTCTGATTGAGCTAACAAAGTGTGCGCGTCATCTAAGATTCATCAAGCTGGAAAATTGTGGCAGGTTCACCACTTTGGGGATCATGCAGTTATTGTTGAACTGCGGAAAGACACTGAGAAAGCTAACTTTGTTAAGATGCCATGTTAGTGAAGACCTGGAGGAAGAGAAAAGACTCTTGCTGAGAGAAACATACACCTCCTTAGTATCTGAAAGCTATGCCATGCTGCTTATTTTGAGAGTAGAGCAATGCACTGGGATTGGAGAGGTCTTTCTCTCCTGGATTGGAGTTGTATGCTATCAGGCGCACACAATAGCAATAATCGACATGAAGTGTATAACTGATGTTTGTGTGTGCCGGCTCATGGGGGCAGTGTACGGGACCAGGAATCTCTACAAGTTGGATTTGAGGGGCTGCGGGAACATCACTAACAGGTCTATTATAGCGATAGTACAGGCCGTAGGTGACACAGTGAAGTGGCTCGGACTCGCTAGTTGTACCGAAGTGAGCTCGCAGGGACTGGGGATTCTCGGCGAAGGGTGTTCAAGACTCGACCACTTGGACTTGTCCTGGTGCAAAGTCGATGATTGGGCCCTGCTACAAATTAGCAACGCAAATGAATTCAATCTAAAGACGATTATACTCATGGGCTGCACCAAGATCACTGATGACGGGCTCGCGTCGCTGCAACTCTTACGTTGGACTCTCCTTACTGTCAACATCACTGGATGCATTCATCTCACAAGGCCTGGGATTGACTACCTTCGTAGCTTGCTTATATGGGGCCACATTGTTTGTGGCTGATTGATTAATTAAGTTCATCTACATATCTTTATTTAATTTCTTGCATACTTTGGATCCATTGTTAGATTGCATGTTTGTTTGTTTGCTTTGCTTTGCTTTGCTTGTATGTAGGGGTGGGCGTTTTAAACCAAGAACCGAAAACCGATCCGAACCGAACCGAAAAAATCCGAGTTGACTAAAAAAGTCAAAATCCGAGATCCAAACCGAACCGATCCTAATTTTAATGGATCGGTTCATGGATTTTGCTTCGTAAAATCCGATCCGATCCGAAATAATATTAACTATATTTAACATATGTCATAGTGTCATTGGTGTAGAGTTTAAGAAGGAGGAAACTTTCTAGAGCATGATTTTCTAATTACTCAAAAAGACATTAATTTGATTGTAGTTACTACGAGTTGTATCTATTTTTGTTCTAGAGAATTTAATTTTATTCACTTATTCGTATGTCTTGATGTGGTATGTTGATGCCAAAAACTGGTCCACGCCCCGCTTCGGCTACTGTTGCCTCGAGATCTGGCCTCAGCTTTCGACCAACGGTTAAAATTTATAGTTGGTGTGGACGCTTACTTCTGTTTACGAACAGGGAGCGCAAAGGACATCCAGAAATTCCGACCGGAATTATCCATAGGCGAACCTGTAAAAAGGAGAGGACAGTGATCGGAATTGGGCCTCTCTGCCCGGATTCAGCTCCGATGCTTAAGTCAGACAACTTGAGTAAAGAGTCTTGGATTTAGGCAGTTCTTTGTGTGATCAGTTTTTTTCCGGGTCCCCTTTCTTCTATTAACGCTCTTCTTTTATAGCACCTTAAAGACGGTTCAGGAAAGGCGGTGGAATAAGGCGGTGAGATAGGTAAATATCTCCTAAGGCGGTAGGAAAATATCTGCCGCCTAGCGCTTAGATGCCACGTAGGAAAAATAGGATAAATATATGCCCATTGTAGCAAGTGGATAAGGCCTGCTCACTGTAGAGGCGTTAGATATTTATCTCTCTCTCCCCACCTCAGGCCCTGTATAAGAGGGTTGCTACAATTCCGACGGACTTGTTCGCAGGATTGAGTCCTCACATTATTTGCCGGACGGAATTGTGCAAAGGTGGTGACATTGCCATGTGGCCAGAGGAACAAGTGGTCCTTTAGGTCAATGACACCTGTCTTCACCAAATATATCCGTAACACTAGTCCCCCCCAAAGTGTACTTGTTCGAAAAATCTGAGCGAGGGGTGAGCTAACCGCACGTTTCGCTTGGTTCGAGAACAAGTATCGTTCTTAGTTGGCATGTCTACGTAGGCGTAGGCTTCGTGTACGGTTACTTACGTCTAAAGTACACGTGTTTTAATAGGCGACCGACGTTTACTGTGTTATCCTTTCGCTGCTATCAAGGTAGATTTTTGTTCCGGAATTTTCGTCTATAGTATCGATAGGTTCTCCTATTTAAGGGCTTGTATGGATGGCGAGTTTGGGCAGAAATCTTTTGTACTCTTGTATCTTTGTATCATGGCTCAGCGCTTGTCTTTTTATAAGTTTTTTACTTTTTCTCAATGTTCCCGACACTTACGAATTCCCAGCTCTTTTTACGAGCATCTATCGGAACTAAGGACTGGAGTGATTCACTTGGTAAGTCCGAACGGCTGTGTGTGGCCGGCTATTCTGTTGATTGACAGGGGGGTAGGTGAGATGAGCATCGGCGTGGGAAGCTTTTCATGTCGATCACGACGTGGAAGCGGGGGACCTCTTAATTTTCACTTATGCAGGGGGTATGCGTTTCGAAGTTGAGATGTTCGGAGACGACTCCTGCCGCAGAGAGGTGGGCCCCTACCTTCGCCCCCGTGCCGAACCCAGTTCCCCTAGTAATAATGGGGACAGTGACGGTTGCGGAAGTCCGTGCGTCTCTTCTGAGTCTTTTCCGAGCGTATCCTCGGACGGGTCTGCGGATATTTAGCTTTAATCCGTCGGACAATATGTTTTTGTTATGTTTGTTTTGTTTGCGTTTGTCATGTAACCTGAATAAATGGCGTTTGTCGTTTTGCTTCTAAATCCTTTGGCATTTTTATGAGGCCTTCACTGGCGATCCTATATTGGAGTGTGTGCTTTGTCTCATACAGTATAGGCTCTACCTGCCACGTAACGCTCATTACTCCCTAGGATGACATGTGTCCCCTCTACTATTAGCATTAAAGGGGGATAGTGGCGCGACGTGCGCAGCGTGCGCGTTTGTCAACGTCATGATGGGTGATGAGCGTGGCTTTCCATGCGTGTCAGGCGGCGCTTGGTATTGCTGTTGTGGGCAGAATTTTGAACTGTTTTGAGGAGGTGTAATGATGGTTATTTGAACGGTCCAGATTTGTGGACCCTTGGTTCAACGGTTCTGATCGGAATATAATCCTAAGATCTAACGGCCACGGATTCGTTGTGGATTCGTTGCCTTTGTATATAAGTGAAATCGTATAGGCAGAAAAAGGTTATTTCGAAAATCGAATCGCATCTTCTTCTTCAGGTTTCCTCTTCTCCGGCGAGCCCTGGTTTTGAGCTTTCTGCATTTTTCTTGTCTTTTTCCTTTCCTAAGGTAATGGCTAGTGCTGCTTCTTCCTCCTATAGTTCTTCTCATGAGCCCTCGATTCCTTCTCCATCCAACCCTACTGTTTCTGTCGCGATTCCGGGCGAACTTGGAGGCGTTCCAGTTCAGGGTTCGCGGGTTCACCCTGCCTCTAAGGCAATGGGTAGAGGGTCGGATACGTTCATAAGACTTCTAGGGCAGAAGGATGTAGATGGCCTAGCAGAGAGATATGAGATAGACCTCTCTATTCGAGGTTAGGGTTTCTTGTTCAGGGGAGAGGGCGAGTGCCCCCAGGGAGAGGGAGATAGCTGTCTATCAGGATGCGTTGCTAGGTGGACTTAGGCTTCCTTTCCCTGATTTTACTAAGGCGATCCTAGAGGAATATCGTTTGTGTCCTTCACAGTTAACTCCGAACTCTTGGAGGCTGCTCAAAGGATTTGTCATGGTTTTTAAGAACTACGGGGTAAATCCGACCGTCTGCTGGTTCTGCCTGTTGTTTAGTCTTTGTTTGGAGTCTAATGCCGATTGGTATTATTTCTCGGCTCGCCCTGGGAGAAAGTTTCTAGGGAAAGTTCCTTCTTCCATCAAGCGATGGAAGAGCAAGTTTTTCTTTGTTAGATGTAAGTCCGAGTGGGATATCCGAACAAGGTGGGAGGTTCCCCGTGCGGACATTACTTGTGAGGAGATGTCGGAAGAAGAGGGAAATCTTCTTAAGTCAATAACAGGGCTATCCAAAGTTTATATGGATAGGTTTTTGACCAAAGAAAACCTCATTAAGTGTCATTTAATAGTGTCTACTGGTAGGACTCGCTCGCGTACCTAATTTGGTTTGGTTTTGACTTGTGATGTCTAACCTTATTCGGAATTTACTTTGCAGAAAATCCGATGGAAGACGAAGACTTGAGCTACGTTAAGGGTCTTTTGGCTTCCTTCGAAGGTGAAGTTCATCCGCCCTTAGCTCGTGGGCGGAAAAAGAAGGAAATGGTATCTAGCAAAGGTGCTGATACCTCCAAGGAGGAGAAGAAGAAGAGGAAGAGAAAAGAGACTGACTCTTCCAAGAAGGGGGTTAAAAGCGACCCCGGTGCCGGGTCCTCACGAGAGAAGAGGATAAAGAGAAGGAATTCCGAGGACACATCAGGTCCCGAAATTGCGGAAGAACAAGCGGAGGCGCCTCTGGAAGAGGTTCGTGCGGAAGAAATCCGCCCGGCTTTGTCCCCAATTTCCGAGGGTCCTTCTTCCAGCCGGCCGGAGGATATCCTTCTTATAGAGGTGAGAATTTCTACACACATATTTTCTATGGGTACGCTTCGTGCTTCGTTCAGAACCTTTAATTTAGATTTTATAGGCGGAAGCAAGAGAAGCGGCTCTCCTGGATAAACTGCGGGTGGCGGACTCGGTCTTAAGGGGACCGGCTCCTCAAGAGAAAGAGGTGCCCTCCGAAGACGTCCCTTTTCGGGATGCCGCTTCCGTAAAGACTGTTTTGATGGCAATGAGGCCCGAACAGCTCTCCTCCAAACGTCATAGAGCTGGAAGGGAAGAGGTCATTTCTCAACTATTCCGTTCGGCCATGCATGTGAGGATTATCCTCGTATTAGTTTTACTTTTTGGCTCGGTATTAATGCTACTAACTTATTTGTTTGTTATTTCAGAGGCTGACCTTTGGCGGACTGAATTCGGCAATCTTTGCCAAGACGATTCGGCAAAGATGGAAGCGTGTAGGGCGAAAATCGCCCAATTGAACTCTAGGGTGGCGGCCTTGGAGGGGAAAAACAAAGAGCAGCTTGCCATTATCCATGCTTTTGAGAAGGATAAGGCTGAGCGGCTTCAACAACTGGCTGTTGTGGGAAAGGAGAAGGACGATTTGGCAGCCAAGTTGTCTATTTCTGAGGGTTCCCTACTTACTGCTGAGGAGAATGTTAAAAAGTTGCAGGAGAACTCTAGCAGTTTGGAGAAGGAGCTCAAATCTGCCCGAGAGGGGCAAGCTGAAGCCCGATGGGGGCTGAAGCTAAAAAACGCTGAACTTGCAGCCGTTCAGGCGGAGTTGGAGGAGCTAAAGGGGGAGCGTGACACACTTAAAGAAGACCTAGCTTCCCGACTGACAACTCCTAAGTCCAACTCGCAAGAAATCAAGGATTTAATAGAGCGAGTGGATAAATTAGAGAAGGAGGTCGCCCGGCTTAGGCCGAAAGCTAAAGAAGGGGCCACCCGTATTTATTCGGTGGTACAATAGGTGGGCCGTCATATCCCTCCTACGGAGGTTTTGTCCATGGGGCTGGCAGGAGTTTTGAAGAAGTTCACGGAGCTAAAAGAGCAACAGACTATTAAGACTCCAGAGGCTTCTGCCCCCGCCCCCTCGGAGCCTTCAACCCAAGTTCCTCCAGAAGCGGCTGGCTTCCCTGAGGGCCCTCCTAGCTCTTAGGATGTTTTTAGCATTTTTGAGAAATGTTTTTGTAAATTCGTAATCTTCTGGAATGTAATTTCTATTCATATGAATGAAAAGCAAACATTTATTTTGGTGAAGACTTATTTCCGAGTGATGGTTATCCTTAACCGTGAGAAGTATTTTCTGAAGTCCTTTGCAAACTTCTTCCTTCTTTATTTGGCTTGTCAAGCTTCGTAACGAGTTCTTAGTCCAATCATGGGACTTCAAGCTGTTGAGCGAGGTACTCGTCTTTATAAATGAGATTGTTGCCTCATATTTCGATCGGGATTTTTGCCCCTTGTTTTTTTTTTTTTGGATAAGAGTTTGTCGTTTATCCTATAGGATAATTCCGACTTATCTTCCAAGAATGGGAATTTCACCGCATTTTTGTAGAATGGGAATTTCACCGCATTTTTGTAGAATGGGAATTTCACCGCATTTCACCGCATCTTTGTGGGATGGGAATTTCACCGCATCTTTGTGGGATGGGAATTTCACCGCATCTTTGTAGAATGGGAAAGGCTTGAGCTTTATTCCACGAAATTTAAGAGACGGCTACAGAATTTACTGATAGTAGCGTCGTAAGTGTTCAGCATGGAATGGACGCTTGAGCGTTTTTCCGTCCATACTTACTAGATAGTAGGTTTCCTCTCGGACGATTCTTTGTATGACGTAAGGGCCTTCCCAGTTAGGAGTTAGTTTCCCCGTTCGGCTTTTATTTCCATGAAACTCATTTTCTCGCAGGACTAGATCGTCGATTTAGAAGAAGACTCTTTTTACTCTTGTGTCATAGAACCTTTTTACTCTCTGACGATAGATGGCTGCCTTTGTTTCCACAGCTTCTCTCCGTTCTTTGAGTAGATCAAGTTCTGCTCGGAGTTTTTTCTCATTCTCTTCCGATGAGAAAGTTTGCTGTGTCCGTAAGGTAGGCATTCCTATTTCTGCAGGGATGGCGTACCTGCCCCATAAGTGAGAGAGAATGGGGTTTCTCCTGTAGGAGTTCTTGTTGTTGTTCTGTAGGCCCAAAGGGCGCTCGGGATTTCTTCTACCCAGTTAGTCCCATTTCTGGATACCCGAGTTTTCAGTGTTTGTAGGGTGCGATTCGTCACTTCTACTTGGCCGTTGGCTTGGGGATGTGTGACAGACGTTAGTCTGGATTCAATTCCGAGCTCGGAACAAAAGCTTTTGAAAGCCTTGTTATCAAATTGTCGCCCATTATCAGAAATAAAAGCGACCGGAATTCTGAATCGACAGATAACCGTTCGCCACAAGAATCCCTGACAAGCCTTTTCCGTGATTTTGGCCAAGGATTCAACTTCCACCCATTTGGTGAAGTAGTCAATAGCGACTATTAGAAACTTCATTTGCCGAACTGAAGTAGGGAATGGTCCCAGAAGATCAACTCCCCAGATGGCAAATGGTCGAGGGCTAATGATTGGTGTAAGCTGCGCCGGTGGTCGCCTCTGAATTTTGGAATGCCACTGGCAGGCATCACATTTCCGAGCGAACGCCATTGCATCTTGAGTTAGTGTTGGCCAGTAATAACCTTGTCGTAGGACTTTGTAACTCAAGGCCTTGCCCCTATGTGTCCTCCTCCAATGCCTTCGTGAATCTCTTGAAGGATGTAGCTAGCTTCATGGGGCGCAAGCATCGCAAGAAAGGTCAGCGTATAAGACCTTTTGTATAGGTTCTCATTGATGTGATTATGCTTGGCCGGATTTGTAAGAAATCCGTCTGGCCTCTGCTTTGTTGGGTGGTGCAGGCCCACCTTGTAGATAGTTTTTGATGGGGTCCATCCAACTTGACTCTTCGGCTGCACTTTGTACCTCTCCCTCCAATCTGTCAATGGTCTTTGCGGGAAGGTACTGTAGGTTAAAGGAAGACTCCGAATCTCCGTTCGGTGCTGTGGCCTTTTTAGACAGAGCGTCCGCCTCTTCGTTTTGCGCTCGACAGATTTTTTCAATTTGGAAGTAAGCGAAGTATGGAACTATTTTCTTCACCACTGCTTGGTATCTGATCATGTTCTCTTCCTTTGCTTCAAAGCTGCCCAAGGTGTGGCTCACAACTAACTGCGAGTCGGAATATGCCTGCAGATGTTGAATTCCGAGCCCCCGGGCCAGATGTAATCCTGCGATGAGGGCTTCGTATTCGGCCTCATTGTTGGTTGCTCGGAATTGGAACTTCAGTACTGTCGCAATTTTCCACTTAGAAGGAGAATAAAGGACGAAACCTGCCCCTGACTTCTCTTCCGTTGTTGATCCGTCAACATATAAGGACCATAGGATGCTAAGGCTTTCTTCTGAACTCTGTGACGGGGGTTCGCCCCTATTTGCAGGAAAAGTTAACTCCGCGACGAAATCCGCCAGCACTTGAGCCTTGATTGCCGTTCGGGGTTTATAGGTGAGATCGAACTCGCCCAATTCTATCACCCACTTGGCTAGGCGTCCGGAATTTTCAGGCTTATGAAGAATTTGCTTTAACGGCTGATCAGTCAACACTGTGATCTTGTGGGCTTGAAAATATGGCCTTAATCTCCGTGCGGATGTGACAAGAGCGAAAGCCAACTTTTCAAGCGGCAGGTATCTTGATTCTGCTTCGTTAAGGATTTTACTTGTGTAGTAGACTGGTTTTTGAATTCCGTTATCTTCTCTCAAAAGGATCATACTGCGTATGGGGCGCATCGCCAAGTAGATGTAGAGTTCTTCTCCCACTTGTGGCTTAGCTAGTAAATGGCGATCGGAGATAATCTTTAAGCCCACGAAAGGCTTTTTCACATTCTTACATCCGCTCCATTTTGATTGCTTTTCGTAGGGCTTGAAAGAGTGGGAGATTTTTCTCTCCGGTTTTGGAGATAAATCTACCAAGTTCGGCGAGGCGTCCGTTAAGCCGCTGAATTTCTTGAAGACTCTTGGGCGACCCCATGTCCAGAATAGCTCTGATTTTTTCTGGATTTGCTTCTATCCCTCTTTGTGTCAAGATAAATCCCAGGAATTTCCCCGATCGAACGCTAAAAGAACATTTATTCGAGTTTAACCGCATAGTATAAATCAGAAGAGACTGAAAAGCTTCTTGTAAGTCTGACAGGTGTTCATTGGCCTTTCGGCTCTTCACCAGGATATCATCCACATAGGCTTCAACGTTTCTGCGAATTTGTTCTTTGAAGACTGTATTTATGAGCCTCTGGAAGGTGGCTCCGGCATTTTTTAGGCCGAACGACATCACCTTATAGCAGTAAGTTCCCGTGCTCATAATGAAGGACGTTTTTTCTTCGTCGCCTTTGGCCATTCGGATTTGGTTGTAACCTGAGAAGGCGTCTAAGAAACTTAGCATCTCATGCCCCGTTGTAGAGTCAACCAAACCATCAATTGATGGTAAGGGAAACGAGTCTTTCGGACAAGCTTTGTTTAAGTCCGTGAAATCAACGCACATCCTCCACTTTCCGGACGGCTTTTTTACTAGAACCACATTAGCCAACCAATCTGGGTAATGAACCTCTCGGATAAACCTAGCCTTTAGGAGGTTTGATACTTCTTCCTCTGCGGCTTTCTGCCTTTCTGGTGCGGAATTTCTCCTTTTTTGTTTCGTGGGTTTAAACGATTGATCGATATTGAGACGGTGCTCGATGACATCGCGTTTTACGCCCGGCATATCTTCTGAAGACCACGTGAAGAGGTCGGAATTGGCTTTCAATACTCTCATGAGATCTTCTCGCTGCTCTGTTGTCAAATCTGCCCCAATCCGCACCGTGCGGTCTGCTCTGGCTATGTCTAGGGGGACTGTTAGCAATTCTTCAACAGGTGTAGGTCGAAGCTCTTCATTTTCCCGTTCGGCCATTCTGCTGACTAGCATGGCTTCTGAAACCTTTGTCTTGCTGCTGTTGAGCGCTTTCCCTTTGAGGGTTGAGACATAACATTGCCGTGCCAGGGGTTGATCTCCTCTCACTTCTCCACTACCACTCTCAGTCGGGAATTTGAGGAGAAGATGGTAAGTAGAGATTATGGCTTTCAAGGCGTTGAGGGTTGGCCTGCCAAGTATCAAGTTGTAACTTGAAGCACAATGCACAACCAAGAAATTTGTTGTCACTGTTGATGATCTTGGCAAGTTTCCTACCGTAACTGGTAAGGAGATCATTCCTTCTGGCTGTACTACCCCTCCGGAGAATCCTACTAAGGATGACTTTATCGGAAGCAAGTCATCTGCGTCATATCTCATTCTTTCGAAAGCACTCCAAAAGAGGATATCAACTGAACTCCCACTGTCTATCATAACCCTCTTCATCTGGAAACTAGAAACTTTGATAGCAACAACCAACGCGTCATCATGAGGGTGGCGAACTCCACGACGTCGATTAATCGTAAAGATGATTGGAGCCGTGGGTCGAGATCGTCTCTGTGGCGTTTTTGTTTCCTGTGTGGTTCCCACCATTCGGGCGTAACTTTTCCGAGAGGCTGAACTTTCACCACCGCAACCAGGACCTCCACTAATAAACCCCACCATTTCTCCTTGTTCTTCTTCAGGTTGTGAAGCTTCAGGTTCCCCTTGAATCTCAAAGTTGATGTACTGCTCCAATTGTCCTTTCCGAACGACATCTTCTATTGCGTTCATCAAGTGGGTGCACTTTTCCGTATCATGTCCTCTAGACTGATGAAACTGGCAATATCTCTTACTATTCTTTTGTCGTTCGGTATTTCTCGTGGGTTCTGGCCATGTCAGAAGTTTTTGTTCTTTGATCTGCATGAGGATATGGCTTCTGGTTTGGTTTAGTGGGGTATGATGATCATATCTGACAATTTTTCCTTCCTTTGGAGGTTCTCTGGGCTGCAGCATATGTCGTTGGGGCCGCGTTGAGGTTTCTGGACCTCTGTTTGCGCCCTTGTTATCCTTATGCGATCCTCTTTCCTTTCGTAGATCCGGAGGCCTTCTGTTGACACCGTGGTGGGTTTTTTCCTTCTAGGTGTCCACGGGTCCACGCCTAGCCTCCTCTTCCCAACCCGTATAAATTTCCTCGGAATTGATATATTTTTGGGCATGGATCATAAGGGCGGGAATGGTTTTTGGTGGATCCAAAGTGAGGGAAAAACGAAAGGGGGATTCTAACAGTCCCTCCATTAAGAAGGTTACGGCCATTCGCGGAAGGAGGTCTGCTACATTCGTTGTTTCGTCTATGTAACGATTTAAATAAGCCTGGAACGTTTCTCCCTTTCGTTGTTTAACATGCAGAAGGGTAGATGGAGTTTTCTTCTGCTTTGAGTAATAGGCAAAATGGGCTAGAAAGCGATCTGCTAAAATCTGAAAAGAAGTAATTGTGCTAGATGGGAGATCGACAAACCAGTCTTGCGCTTTCCCCTCTAAGGTGGCGGGAAAAGCTCGGGACATGAGAGCGTCTGTGATTCCGGTGAGGAGCATCTTCGACCGGAAAGACTTCAGGTGACGAGACGGATCGGTTTTGCCTTCATATGCGATCATAACTGGTGGCCTGAAGCTATCAGGAACTTGTTCTCCCAATATTTCCTTGACAAAAGGCGAACACATACTGAGAATATGTCGCTCGGACTTCCTGTTTCCTTGAGGGAGGTCCTGTTGTTGAGTTCTTCTATCAACCGTTTGAACAGATGGACTATTCCGCTCTGTCCTTGTCCGCTCGGTTCTTGTAGTGGCCTGCTGTCTGCGTCGAACAGAGGGGGGTTCTGAACTAGCGAAAAATGCGGTCCTTTCTTTCCTCTCTTTATGGGTGCGGATTCTTGTCCTCCCCCTACTTTCGGAATTATCCAGTGGGGCTGTTGGTATGTTTGGTGTTGGAACTTGTGTAGGAGGAGGCGGAGGGTGGGTCAAAGTATGAACAGCCTGAGTCAACCGCTCCAATTGTTACTGTATGTTAAGATAAAACTCCGGAACAGATTCTTGGGGTTGGACGGAAGGATTTTCTGATGGAGGTAAGATGGGTGGATTATCTGACCGGATTTCCTCATGTCTTCCGACCTCGCCAGGCCCTTCGGGATTATTTGGGTCTTGGATTCGTGTTGATCTTCTGGTAGTGGTCATTTGGCTTTTCGTAAGGGTCCCCACGGACGGCGCCAAACTGTTGATGCCAAAAACTGGTCCACGCCCCGCTTCAGCTACTGTTGCCTCGAGATCTGGCCTCAGCTTTCGACCAACGGTTAAAATTTATAGTTGGTGTGGACGCTTACTTACGCTTTCTGAGCGAGGGAGCGCAGAGGACATCCTGAAATTCCGACCGGAATTATCCATAGGCGAACCTGTAAAAAAGAGAGGGCAGTGATCGGAATTGGGCCTCTCTGCCCGGATTCAGCTCCGATGCTTAAGTCAGAAAACTTGAGTAAAGAGTCTTGGATTTAGGTAGTTCTTTGTGTGATTTTTTTTCCGGGTCCCCTTTCTTCTATTAACGCTCTTCTTTTATAGCACCTTAAAGGCGGTTCAGGAAAGGCGGTGGAATAAGGCGGTAAGATAGGTAAATATCTCCTAAGGCGGTAGGAAAATATCTGCCGCCTAGCGCGTAGATGCCACGTAGGAAAAATAGGATAAATATCTGCCCATTGTAGCAAGTGGATAAGGCCTGCTCACTGTAGAGGCGTTGGATATTTATCTCTCTCTCCCCCCACTTCAGGCCATGTATAAGAGGGTTGCTACAATTCCGACGGACTTGTTCGCAGGATTGAGTCCTCACATTATTTGCCGGACGGAATTGTGCAAAGGTGGTGACATTGCCATGTGGCCAGAGGAACAAGTGGTCCTTTAGGTCAATGACACCTGTCTTCACCAAATATATCCGTAACATGGTATATTGATTTGAATCATGAAAGTCGAAAATCGAATTATACGATTCGAAAATCCGAATCCGAACCGAATCCGAACCGAAATAGTTGGATTTGGATGACATCAGATCGAATAATTTTTTATCTCCAAATCCGATCCGATCCGATCCGATTAATATTTATGGATCGGTTCTTAGTTTTAGTCAAATCCGATCCGATCCGATCCGATCCGATCCATGCCCACCCCTACTTGTATGTTTAATTGGTGTTTGTTTGTTTGAATTATATATGTTGTTAAATTTTAAGTTTTAAATGAAATAAAGGAAACAATATATATGTTTGTTTGTCATTCCTTCATCTTATTTTAATATTTGTCAGATTTTTTTTCATAAATTTAAATATTTTTTACAAACCAAACCAAAATTTAACTACAATAAGAAAATAATAATAATAAATATTGATTCCTCTCTTTTTTTTCCGGGGCCTATGTTAGGATTATAACTTTAATTCTATGTTAATCCATACATCTTTGATCCTGGCAGTGAGAAAGAAGCCTGTGTTAGCTAGGTTCAATTGGAATTAGCTTATTCTATTATAAAGTTCAACCTTATTCCTTTTTATTTTTATTCAAAATAGAATAAATTATTGATATTTACTAGTATATCTATGAAATTGTTGATGTTAAGTATATAACACAAAAAAAAAAAACATAATTACGGATATACGTTTAGATTACTAGTTTGGTTGAGTTGAGTATATGCCCTATGTTAACATTTGAGGTATTTAGTCATTTTTAACAAACGAAACTCTTATAAAAATAATCAAATGCTATTATACTATGCTGATGCTGAGATTTGCTCCTCCTGGGATTAGAGCAGATCTAGATTAACATGTGAGAAAGGTTGGTGATAATTCCTAAGCTTCAATGATTTCGAGGGAGAGATCAACTCTGGTAAATAAATTCTCGGACGAACTCCTTCATGCTCACCGGGAGATCAGGAAGGAAGGTATCAAATCAGAATAAAATGGAATAGGAAGATAAGATAAGATGTTGATTAGTAAGCTAAAGTCCTCTTATATGGTCCAAACTAGGAAACAAGCGACTGCCAACTTGGAGATAGTTAGGTGTCATTCTAGAGGCAGTTAGTTGCTAGCTTTAAGAACCTTCTAGGGTCTTCTAGAAGCTCTTCTCCACTGTCGGATAACCAAGTGTCATTTGATATTTTTCCCCTATAAAATACCTTTTATAAATATATCTTTAAAAAATTTATTTAACTATAAATTTACAAGTATACCCCTAAAAATGTAAAATTAAAATAATTAAAATTTCTCTTATGAATATAAGAGAGAGTTTTTTTAGTTCATGGTTTATATTTATCCATAGTCAGAACTTTGTGTTAGATAGCATTCACAGATTTCAATCAAAGTCAATTAATTATAATTTTTTCATGAGTATATATATACATTAGAATAGTTTTAGGGGTAATTTAGTCATAAGCTATCAAGCATAATCCACCTTAATGCTAACATATCGGTATGCTAACCACCAAAGTCACGTGATCATTCTTTGACAAACCACGTGAGCAGAGAACCAGGAGAAGATCGGTAACCTTACGGGTTAGGTGATTTCATCCAACCCAGTCACCCACCCCTCCCACTCCCACTCTCCCCAAACTCCATAGCAACGCGATGCTCGTCTCTCTCCCCTCTCCTCCTCCCTCGCTTCTCTCCGCTTCGTCCTCCCTCCGTTCCAGAGCTTCCTCCCAAATCCGCGATCTCACCCTCTTGATCCGGAGCCGCAAAGCTCCGGTTCGCCGGGGATGCCGCGCGGAGCTCGCGCAGGACGCGCCATTCGCCGCCGCGATCGGGGCCTGCGTCCTGGCCTCGCTTGTCTCTCCGATCCCCACCGGAAAATCCGAGGGTGGAGGCGGCGCAATGGATTCCACTGACACGAGGTTTGCTGTTATGGGTATTGTTAGCTTCATCCCCTATTTCATTTGGCTGGTGAGCTGATGCTTTTTTCCTTTTTCTTTTTTCTCTGTTTGATTGCTATGATTTGATGGTGATTCGAGCTTGGTTATGGTTGTTTTTGGGTTGGTGATTGGATGTTTAGAGCTGGGTCTTTGCTTGGCTTGATAGCGGGAGCCAGAGATATCTCATCTACTCCATTGTGTACTTGGCTCCCTATTTGAGGTTTGAAATCCTTCTTGCATAGTAATCACGCTATCTTGTTTTTTTCTTATATGTTATGATCATTGTTGATGAATGTTCTCCAATTCTTCAGTCTGATCATTGTATTGTTGTTTAACAGTATCTATGTTCTTATTTAGTTTATTACAGTTTATAGATTGGCTTTCAATTTGATGAAATATTGTAAGGTTTTTAAATTTTTTTAATAGAGTTTTCAATGTTGATTCTCTTCTTGTTTATTTTTAGATTTTATGAGCTCTATTTAGTGCTCTAGAAGAAGAAAATTGCTGAGGATGTTTTGTTACTTCTCTTGAGAACTCTGCAGAACTTGCAGATGAAGTTGATTTACTAGGGTGTACTTTTATGGTGTGCAAAATGGTTTATTGATGTTCTCAACTATGTTGGATGGATTGGTTTGAGAATTGCACAAATATTTTAACTCCTGAGAGGAATAAAAATAAAAATAAAAAAATAAAAAGATTTACAAATCCAAGTCTGGTAGAATGTGTTCTTAGAAGAAGAAAATTGTAACTCTATTGAACTTGAAGATGAAGTTGATTTACTAGGACGCACTTTTATGGTGTGCGAAAAAGTTGATTGAAGTTCACGGCTATGTTGAATGGATTGGTTTGAGCAGTGCACAAATAATTTTACACCTGAGAAGAATAAAAAAAGAAAAAGAAAAAGATTTAGAAATCCAACTCTAGTAGACTGTGTTGCTAGTTTTTAGGGCATTGTCTGATGGTAGAGGGGCTGTTACCAAACGCCATTTATGCAATCTAGAGTGGAAAGAATTTACTTTTTTTTTTCATGTTCCCCTTGCCTGGTTGCCTTTTTTTTTTTTTAATTCCTCTTGGTGTCAAATACTCCTCATTACCTATTATCTGACTGGAGGATTCACAAATATTGACAAGAGATTGCTTGCAAGTTTGGTAGCTGTAAATTTGGAATGGAAAGAAACCAAAGGGGGATTTATGAACCAAAACGCACAAGCACACAGTTGAGAGCTATTGCAGTTTATAAACTTCAGTCTTACAGACAGGAATAGAAATCTATGTAAAAAAAGAAAAGCCTACATATCCCTAGTAGAAATTTTGTACCACCGAAGATCACAATTGTTCACAATCCGTAACAATCAATTGATTCAATTGGATGAATACACGGTAAATTTAGTTTCCCAAGTGGCTACTTTACATATCTATGCAAACAGGAAACCAGAATGTTCAACAGTGGTAATCAGTTTTTTCTCTTGGCTAATGTGGGGATGATTTTTTTCCATATAACTCTTTATAGAACTCATGTACCTTTTGAAGCTTTCTTTTTCTAAAAAATAAGAATGGACAGTGGTCCAAAAACCTAACCCAACTAAAAGATAAAGTTGTATCTTTGAATTCGTGTTAATGTCAAGCACTACACATGGTAGTGATATATTACTCAGTAATGATTTTATTTCCCGATTCCTCACATATGCACAAACACATGTCATAGTCAAACTATACACTCCTTGTAGACATTGGCGGGTATTACCACGAATTTTTAATGGCTATAGTCAAAAACGCTTTCGAATTTTGCAGTCAACGTGGTGAGAAAGTTGACTTAAGACAAGTACCAGTACTCATCGCTCGAACTGTAAATGAAAAACCAACATGGTTAGAAAACATAGAAAAATCACTTGAAACAACTTTTAGTGAAGATCCTATATATCTTTGGGATTTAGATAAAACTATGCTAAAATAGAGTTACCAAATCCTAATGATATGATAAGGGTAAAACCTATAAGATACAATCAGGAAGATGTAAAAGAATTTGACAAACAATTAGCAGAATTGCTAAAGCAAAATTTAATACAAAAATCCCAAAGCCCGCATAGTAGTCCTGCTTTTATGGTTAGAGATCATGTGGAACAAAAAAGAGGAAATATTAGAATGGTAGTAAACTCTAAACAATTAAACGATAAAACCAAATTTGATGGGTATTTCCTACCATACAAAGAATTTTTAATAAATCTGGTAATAAGAAAAAACTATTTCAGTAAGTTTGATTACAAGTCAGGATTCTGGCAAATAAAACTAACTCCAGAACTATTCCCTTAACTGCATTCAATGTTCCTAATGGGCATTATGGATGGAAAGTAATGTCATTTGGAATAAAAAAATGTTCCACAAATATTTAAGAAAAGAATGAATAAAATATTTCAACCCATCAAATAGTTTTGTTTAGTTTATGTAGATGACATATTAATCGTTTCAGATGTTGAAGAAGAACATGATGCCCATTTGAAGAAATTCTCTTATCTAGTTGAAAAGCATGGAATAACCCTATCTAAACAGAAGAGTGAATTATTTAAAAGAAAATAGATTTTTTTAGGATTTATCCTGCACAATAGTGGCTAGAATTACAACCCCACATAAGAGAAAAAATACGAGCTTTCCCGGATAAAATAGAAAATAAGAGACCATTATAGAGATCCTTAGGATTTCTTACCTATATAGAACAGTTTATACCAAACCTTTCTAAACTACGAAATAACCTAAATAAACTACTGAAGAAAGATACTCCCTTGAAATGGGAAGAAGAGCATACTAACTCAGTAAAACATTTAAAACAATTTTAGCTACAATTACCAAAACTAAAACTACCTAAAGATGAGGATAAACTTGTATTAGAAACAGACGCTTTAAATGATTATTAGGGTGCAGTATTAAAAACCAACCAAGAACAAATTTGTAGATATACTAGCGGAACCTTCGCCGAAAAAATTTATGATAGTAATGAGAAAGAACTACTAGCTATAAAAAATGGAATAAAAAAGTTCTGGTACTTCTTGTTACCAAAGAAGCTTACTGTACGAACCGACATTTCTCATGTAAAATCTTTTATCTTCAATAAACTCCCAAGTACTCTTGAATACAAAAAATTTCAATGATGGCAAACATTCTTTGCGGAATATCATTTTGAGGTTGAACTAGTCAAATGTACTAAAAATTGTCTTACATATTTCTTTATCTAGAGGACATTATGAATAAATATGCAATACTAGAATACAAAATCAATAAATCTATAGAAATGATCGGTGAAGCAGTTGATCTTACAGATTATGTAGGCGAAGTAATACATGAGCTCCAAAAAGAAGATCAGAAATTTAGCAAAACGAAGAATCTAGAACAACTCCAAGCTGAAAACCAAAATGAAAAGATACGATCATCTATACAAACTCCATCAAGAGAAAAACAAGAACCATCATCTATACAAACTCCATTAAGGGAAAAGTAAGAGATACATTCTCCAGCAGAAGAAAAACAAAAAGAAAAAATTGAAATTGCTACAACTATCAACAGCACAACCTCAGTCAGCTCCAGCACTATTAGCATGGATATTGATGAAAAATCTTATCTTGATAAGTTTGCTTAAGTAAGCCAGATAGCCTTGAACTCTAAGAAATGTCACACTATTCATAGAGGTATCTATCCACGACTTATTATGCTTTTAAGAGTCAAGCCTGAACTAGTTGCAAAGATGATCAAGTTCGGATACTTACAAACCATATATCCATCGTCTAATCTATAGGAGTGAGTCTACCTATCGGCCGAAATTCATGAAGCAGTAAAACAGTTTCGTTAAGGCACTAAGACCATAACAGATTTATATTTACAGATAATAAGTGTTGCTCCCCACTGGGAAGGAGATAACTATTTTCCTTGACAACACCTTGTTTAGATCAACATCTCCAAGCCAAGACCTTTTCTTAAGAACTTATATTTTCAGAAGTTTCCTGATAACATGAATAACAATTATGTTGAAGACCGAAGGGCCTCTGGATTAAAAACTTTATATGAACGATATACTGTGTGGACTTATCAATTCTCTTCCATTATAGCAGTGATATCTATTGGAAACAAATTTATGCTACCTCTATCGAGAAGATCCGTAAAGAATTATCCAAGATCTTCATCAATAAGGTACCTTCCAGTACAAGAACAAGAGCATAGTTATGCAATCTTCTCTAACATGAGGAGAAATCATGTGGACCTTGCTACACCAAAGGCACAAGTACTGAAGCAGAAGAAGAAGACAAAAATCAGGCTTTCATACTACTTTAAGCAACAAAGGCCAAGAGTTCATACTACTTTGTCTCACAAATTATTAAAGTTTCAAGATCTAGTCATCATGATGGGTGAAAGCTCATCAAGTGCTATACTTCTCCAACAAGAAGACAATGAATCACGTAATGAAACTTATTTTGTAATATTTTATTTAAAACTTATCATGTAAGTTTATCTTTGTTTATTATTTAGACTTTTAAGTCTACAACCTATAGTAGGGAAGGCTTTGTGGACAAGGAACTCTCTCTTTTATTAGTAGAATGGAGTCGGATTTTCTTTTGAAGGAGCTTATAGAACCTTAAAGAGATCCTTTGCTATCTTCTAAGTTTTCTTGTAATATTTATGCATTAAATAAAAGTCCTTTTATATTCATATTTATACTATGATTAAGTACAACACTCCATAAAGGGAAGGTTTCCTTCCCTAACTACTAAATCTTTACCTAAAAACTTTTAAACCCCTCTCTCCATCTTGCCTTTAGATTAGCCATATGTTAGTTTCATGTATGGAGAAAGAATCTGAAGTCAAGATGGAGAGAGTGGTTTAAAGGTTTTTAGGTAAAGATTTAGTGGTTAAGGAATGGTCCTCTATGGAGTGTTGTACTTAATCATAGTATAAATATGAATATAAAAGGACTTCTTTATTTAATGCATAAATATTACAAGAAAACTTAGAAGACAGCAAAGGATCTCTTAAGGTTCTCTAAACTCCTTCAAAAGAAAATCCGACTCCATTCTACTAATAAAAGAGAGAGTTCCTTGTCCACAAAGCCTTAGAGTACCCTACTATAGGTTGTAAACTTAAAGTCTACATAATAAACAAAGATAAACTTACATGATAAGTTTTAAATAAAATATTACTAGATAAGTTTGATCACGTGATTCATTGTCTTCTTATTGGAGAAGTCTTATAGCACTTGATAAGCTTCCACCCATTATGATGACTAGATCTTGAAACTTTAATAATTTGTGGGCCAAAGTAGTATGAACACTTGACTTCTTTGGACAAAGTAGTGTGAACTCTTGGCCTCTGTGGCTTAAAGTAGTATGAAAGCCTAACCTTTGTCTTCTTCTGCTTCGAGACTTGTGTTTTTGGTGTAGCAAGGTCCATATGATTTCTTCTCATGTTTGAGAAGTTTGCATAACTCTGCTTTTGTTCTTGTGTTGGAAGGCACCTTATTGTTGAAGATCTTGGATAATTCTTTACGGATCTTCTCGATAGAGGTAGTAGTCATAAGTTTGTTTCCAATAGATATCATTGATGTGGTGGAAGAGAATTGATAAGCCCATATACTTCAGTTGTTTAGATGTGCAACATATTGTTCATATAAAGTTTTTAATCCAGAGGCCAATAGGTCTTCAACATAATTTTTATTCATGTTATCAGGAAACTTCTTAAAATATAAGTTCTTGAGAAAAGGTCTTGGTTTGGAGATGTTGATCTAAACAAGGTGTTGTCAAGGAAAATAGTTATCTTATTATTATTTGTAAGTATAAATCTGTTGTGACCTTAGTGCCTTCACGAAACTGTCTTACTGCTTCATGGATTTCGGTCGGTAGATAGACTAGCACCTGTAGATTAGGTGATGGATATATAGTTAGTAAGTATCCGAACTTGAACATCTCTGCAGCTACTTCCGGCTTGACTCCTGGAAGCATAATAAGTCACTGATACAGATACCTCCATGAAGTGTGACATTTCTCAAAGTTCCTAATGTTGAAGACTATTTAGCTTACCCAAGCATACTCGTCAAGATAAGATTTTTCGTCACTAATATCCATGCTAATAGTGCTGGAGCTGACTGAAGTTGTGTTGTTGATAGTTGTAGTAATTTCAAATTTTTTTTTTTGTTTTTTTTTTTTGTTGGAGATTGTATCTCTTGCTTTTCCCCTAATGGAGTTTGTATAGATGATTGTACTTGTTTTTCTTCTAATGGAGTTTGTATAGGTGATGGTATTTTGTCATTTTGGTTTTCAGCTTGGAGCTGTTCTAGATTCTTCGTTTTGCTAGATTTCTGATCTTCTTTTTGGAGCTCATATAATACTTCGTCTACATGATCTATAAGATCAACTGCTTCGCTGATCATTTCTATAGCTTTACTGATTTTGTATTCCAGTATTGCAGATTTATTCATAATGTCCTCTAGATAAGAAATGTGCAAGACAATTTTTAGTACCTTAATTAGTCCAACCTCAAAATGATATTCTGTAAAGAATGTTTGTCGTCTGTAAAATTTTCTGTATTCAGGAGTATTTGGGAGTTTATTAAAGATAAAAAGATTTTATTTGAGAATTGTCGGTTCATACAGTAAACTTCTTTGGTAATAAGAAGAACCAGAACTTTTTTATTCCATTTTTTATAGCTAGTAGTTCTTTCTTATTACTTGGATAGTTTCTTTCGGCGAAAGGTCTGCTAGTATATCTACAAATTTGTTTTTGGTTGGTTTTTAATATTGCACCCCAGTAATCATCTGAAGCGTCTGTTTCTAAGACAAGTTTATCCTCATCTTTAGGTAGTTTTAGTTTTGGTAATTGTAAGCAGAGTTGTTTTAAATGTTTTATTAAGTTAGTATGCTCTTCTTCCTATTTCTAGGGAATATCTTTCTTTAGTAGTCTATTAAAGTTATTTCGTAGTTTAGAAAGGTTTGGTATAAACTGCTTTATATTGGTAAGAAATCCTAAGAAAGACTATTTTTCTTTTAAAGAATTCACTCTTCTTTTTAGATAGGGTTATTCCATGCTTTTTAACTAAATAAGAGAATTTCTTCAAATGGGCTTCATGTTCTTCTTCAACAACTGAGATGATTAATGTCATCTATATCAACTAAACATAACTGTTTGATGGGTTGAAATATTTTATCCATTCTTTTGTGAAATATTTGTGGAGCATTTTTTTAATCCAAATGGCATTACTTTCCATTCATAATGTCCATTAGGAACACTGAATGCAGTCAAGGGAATAGATTCTTGAGTTAGTTTTATTTGCCAGAATCATAACTTGCAATCAAACTTACTGAAATAGTTTTTCTTATTACTAGATTTATTAAAAATTCTTTGTATGGTAGGAAATACCCATCAAATTTGGTTTTGTCGTTTAATTGTTTATAGTTTACTACCATTCTAATTTTTCCTCATTTTTGTTCTGCATGATTTCCAACCATAAAAGCAAGACTACTATGTGGGCTTTGGGATTTTTGTATTAAATTTTGCTTTAGCAATTCTGCTAACTGTTTGTCAAATTCTTTCACATCTTCCGGATTGTATCTCATAGGTTTTACCCTTATGATATCATTAGGATTTAGTAACTCTATTTTAGCATAGGTTTTTATCTACATCCCAAAGATATAGAAGATCTTCACTAAAAGTTGGTTCAAGTGATTTTACTATATTTTCTAACCATGTTGGTTTTTCATTTGCAGTTCAAGCGGTGAGTACTGGTACTTGTCTTAAGTCGACTTTCTCACCACGTTCGTTGCAAAATCAAAAGGGTTTTCATCAGAGGCATTAAAAATTCGTGGTAATACCAGCCAATGTCTACAAGGAGTGTATAGTTTGACTATGACACGTGTTTGTACATATGTGAGGAATTGGGAAATAAGATAGAAAACAAAGAATTATAACAAAGTCCTCTGTAGTAGGCACTTTCTTGTTTGCAAAGTAATTGAAAAGCCCAGTTAGAAATTAGCCATGTTATTTAAACATTTTCTTTGTATTGGCCCTTTGATATGATGACAATGACCTGGATTAGGCTTTGAATTCTGGAAGAAAGAAAACAGGAGACCACATTTCTTATATTCTGATAATTTAGTTGTCTTATCATTTTAATCGGTGAAATATCTTAGTCTGTTTGGTTCATTGCACCAAGATATGCTATGAACCATCAAAACTGCAGCAAATATTACTGGACCCATATTTGAGCTTTGCTGTTGTGATTTATTCTCTATCCTTTTTGTATCTTTACAGGACTAATCTCTCACTATCTCCAGATGAAAGCTGGTTGCCTATTGCTAGCATAGTTTTCTGCATACTTCATGTTCAGGTATGTGACTTCCAATATTCAGTTTATTTCATGAAAAAATGTGCATGTTTGGTCACTAAATACATTTTTGCTGGTAGCTGGAAGCAAGCATTCAAAATGAAGATATCAAGGGCTTCCAATTTTTTTATGAAATTCGACAAATGCTTTTTGGAAGAACAAAAAAGAAAGAAAACTTCTTTGAGACCTCCCAGAAATTTACGAAGGTATTTATCTCCTTCTCAAGAACTAACATGATTGTGCTTAATGTATATGCATTTGACAAATCTGGTGATCAACATCTGCATTCTACTTGGAACTTCTGTCCAGAAAACTAGGGAGGAGAAAGATGAGCTACCCTCTGCCCATGAACAAACAAATAGTCCCATGTCTGGGGAGGACGATCTGATGAACATCAGGATGGAACTTCTGGTGCAAATGAGGACAAGAGATCAGATTAGACAAGCTAGTTGACATTAAAACATCACAGGATTTAGGCAGTCTTCGGCACTTGAAACTATCAGTAAGCTGTGGGAATAGAACTTTTGGTGTCGAACAAATATCAATGACTAGCTGGGAATGTTTTTAGTTGAGTTGTTTTAAGGGAATGTGTTCTTATATGATATCTCTATGACTACTTCCTAATGCCCTATTTACTGAAATATGAAATGAGAATTTGCAGATGGTTTAAACTTTCTCCGTCCAAAGCAATTGCTTCAATCATGAGAGGAGAATTTTTTTATTTCATTAAATTGATTGGAAATAAGTTTAATTTTGCTCAAAATTAAATTGTGGTGTTTTTTGGCAGGTATACCTCTAAAAAAATGTTGATATTGTGTATGTAACCATGGGAAAATCACAATCACAGTTATGCCCTTGGATTTCTTGTTTTGTTGCATAAATACATCTCTCACTCCATGGAAAAAATCATTATAATTTTTACAAATATATTTTTAAAATATTCAATCAAATGTGCTCTTGAAAAATATGGAACTTAAACTAATTGAAATGTTTTCAAGGGTATAAGATGCATCTCTTTGATACATGGTATATGCGCAATTAGGATTGTTTTGAGGGATAAATATGTAATATTCTCTTTAACTTCTTGCACATGTAAAATGCAGGGTTATATAATTTAAAATTAAAGACCAAAATTTTTAAGTGCTGTTTTAACCTATTTTTATGACAAATTTAACCAAGACATTCAATATTAAATCCCATTTGAAGAAAAATTAGACAGAAGGGGAATATTGAGAGTAATTAATTTATATAAAATATTATTCTTTAGAAAATATTCCCGCTCTTTCTTGTTTAATCCTTCTTTCTACATCATCTTGTATTAGGTGCTAGATCTGACTAGTCTTTATAGGGACCAAGTTTTTATGATTTTATCCAATCAATTCATGAAAGTCAACCGATCGATCATACACTACTTGTTGTGACAACAAAAGTAATCGAGTTTTATTGCATGAATGTTTATCTGCACAAAGATTTCTAACAAGTGAAGATGAAGATGATCTGGTCTGTCAATGCTGAGGAAAAAGAAGTACCTGAAATCAAGAAATCCTCATCATCTAAATTGTCATTCATCTTCAGAGACCGAAGGCAACCCTTCTTTGAACCATGTATACAATCCTCCATCCAAGTGAAAAACATTCTTGTATCCATTCAGTACCAGTAAGTAGGCGGCTATCAAAGACCTATAAAATCAAAACAAACGGATAAGCAGATCAACAGTGTTCTACTCATGATGGTATATCACCTTTAGTTTCATAAGTGTAGTCCCATTGAATCTGATGACATGCAGCATTTCTGCCCTAAATGATGTTCTTTCCATTTACATCCACAAATAAAGTCTGTAATTTTGTAGTGCGAAGTGAGAACTATAAATTCAAAAAGAGAAATGTCAAACCTTTCCAAAAGTATGTGGGGTTATATATGATTGACAAGTGAATTAGGAAAGGCACATGAATTCATAGTGCTATCATCCCATAAACGAGACTCTTGAAACCCCATTAGCGTGCCATTGAATAATAAGTCTCAGAACACATAGCGGAGTGAAGGAAGGTTGATGAAAGTATAGTACCTGGATTGTTGGCCTTCTGGTAGATTTTGTGATGGTCTCATTGTACCCCCTGAAGAGCATGCCACGATTATTTTGGCATCTTTACCTAGTTTTGATTCAACACCTGTTTACGATTAAACATAGTCATTATGCAGTAAAGACTGATGTGAAAGCATATAGTTGTCTCTAGAGGCCAAATTAGATACTTTGCAAGAACTCAGGGTTTTCTTCTGTGCCCGAAAATATTCCAAAAAATGCAAATGCTGCTCGCCTAGCAATATCCCATGCAGTCCATTCCTTTATAAGCCTATAGACTTGTACATTGATTGCACCTGGTGGGTGAGCCTGCAAACGTTGTCACATATAAGTCTTGCACCATATTAAACACCATTAAGAAGTACAAAAGGCAAAGAAACCTTTTGCGCTATCTGATTTAACATGTAGCCTGGAAGATTGAACTTGAGAAATTAGATTAAGATGATGACATTCAACAAGAATGACATATACAGGTAACAGTTTTTACAACATATTATGCAACAGATGGTCTCTGGATCATCATGGTATCAGATTGCCTTGAAACTTACAAATGAGCTTCTGTTTGCAAAGCATAATATTAATCACCGAGTAAAACCTGGTCAAAACAATACTTCAATATCTTTTGATCTCTGACCATTTCTCACTAGGATATTATTGTAAATTCTTTGTTCACACAAAATGTAATCCTTTACCGTTACTTTGTTTTTGGCATGCTATTCTTATCAAAGGTCCACACAACTGAAGTGACTTAGAGGAAAACAAGTGTTAAGTAATTGTTGAAGGCATTGAAGAAAACCTCCTTAAATTCTGCCTCAGGCCGAACATCCAAAATCACAAAGTTGTTCTCCTTTTGAAGGCGTAAAGCTTCCTTCACATCAACACTTCGAACCTGAAAGCAATCAAGAGCAGTAGGAATAAAACTTTGCAGCTTCATACTTGATCAAATAAAATGCAAGTAAAGATTGAATGGGTATTATTTCCATGTGTCAGTGGGGTGCACACAATTCTTAAAAAGAGAATAAGTCCACGTGTCAAAAATTTATAACAAAAATGTTATATACTTGGTGAAATATAGAACCAAGTAAATCTCGCAGACGAGCCAAAAATATCATAATTGATCAGACAAAAACATGAATAACATGACATAACATGACATTATTCCATCATACTTGGACGACATGACTCTTCCAACTTGATTGAAATTGAACCATTGTGATGCCCAATAAAAGATGCATAATGAAAGAACTTTTTAGTTGATAAAAATTTCTCCAGGTTAACAATACCTGTAAAAATAAGTATCAAATAGTACTACTTCATGCCAGTGTCTCAGCCTACAAATACATAATGATAGCAAACACCAGAATAGTGGATAATTACTGAATCCAATCTTTCTACTACATGCTTCTACAAAAGTCTAGTGTGCCTTGTGATTTGTGGATACAGAATTGAGTAAATCTAAAAAAAGAGCCAAAAATGTCACAAGTGATCAGACAGAAACAGGTACATACATGAATAGGATATGACTCCTGACACTTCTTTGCCATTAAAACAAGGTCAATACACTTGTTTGATAAAAATTCCTCAATGTTAATACTCATGGTGGCAACTTATAAAAAAAATAGTAACACCAGCATTAAATTATCATAAAATCAAATATCACTACCTGTAAAAATAGTATCAAACAGTAATACTCCATGATAGTGTATTTACCTATAAGAACATAAGATAGCAAACACACAGAATAGCGGATGGATACTGAACCTAATCTTCTACTACATGTTAAAGATTCTGTTGTTTTGATATATATGTATATGGTTCTGTGTCCAAGAAAGTGTATTATGTCTTAAGACTACTAGTTCACACAACCTGCTATTGCAAATAATGAAGGATATCAACTAGTAGGCGGAGAATTTGCAGCAGGTAGGGATCACACTCGACCAATATAAGCTCACTGGTGTAAGAAGGAACACCAGAGCAGAGAATTTAAGTCATAAGAAGGGCTTGGATGTGGGGATTCAAGCTTGATTAGGTGCTCAAAAGACACTGATGATAGCCCACTGTGCATGATTAACAGGATTTTCATAGACAGAAAGCTGAAGAGCCAAGTGTTTAAAGTGATGGCACATTTACAGTTGGGAGGTCTAAAACCTCAACCAGATTGCTTGATCCATCTAAGAACAAGAAGCACACTACAAAATTTACCTCTGAACTTGCTCATAGTTGAATCATCTAAAATTCATGCACAGGTTATGGAAACAACTATCAGCAAGAAATAGCGTGAATTCCTTTCAATTGAAATTTGAATTGTAAAAAAAACTTAGAAAAAAGAAAAACAGAAAATTACCCTCTTCTCTAGCAGAACTTCACGCTTGATCTTCCAATCTTCTTCAGCTGAGCTCAACCAACAAAACAAAGGCACACCCATTAATTCAACACAAAAAAGAAAAACTATAAAATTTAAACCATGACAAGCGTCTAACTTTCTCCATCCCCATAAGGAAAAAAGAATACCAGGTGACTTGGCAGGTTTGGTTGCAGCACATCTGATCCGTAGTGAAACAGGGCGCGAGGAGGACCGAAGTCCAGAAACAACTGGGGAGGGGAGATGAACAAGGTTGAGGTCTGACAAGGAGAAGATCCCTGATGATGTGGGGACACTAAGCCTTGCCATTGGTGCAGCAGCAAGCATTTTTCTCCCTGAATTCTTAAACAATGCTAAGAAAAAAAGCAAGCAAAAGGGATAAGTGATGATATATTTATATATATAGCAAGATAATTATCTGAGCATGGGACCCATGTTTGGAGCTTTGGATTGGAGTTGTGATGTCTTCTGATTCTCAACTGGTGGCTGAGGTTGAGACTCTTGATCCCTCATTGGATTTCTCTTCTTTTCATCCATTTCTATATCCTCTACCAAAATTAAGAATGTTAATGATCATCAAATTACAAGAAAAAAATTCTAATTGAACAATTAAATCAAGTAATTGTGCCAAATAATTCAAACAAAAGTAATGAAATGAAATGGCATTCAAGCTTACGGATCAATTAGAAGGAATTTGGAAAAAATATATATATATATAGTTTTTCTGAAAAACAAACCCTAAGAAATTAGTAGTTGAGATTCTAACAATAAATTCTAATTGAACAATTAAATCAAGTAATTGTGCCAAATAATTCAAACAAAAGTAATGAAATGAAATGGCATTCAATTAGAAGGAATTTGGAAAAAAAAAAAAATATATATATATATATATATAGTTTTTTTCTGAAAAACAAACCCTAAGAAATTAGTAGTTGAGATTCTAACAATAAATCCATTTTAGTTTTAGAAATTCCAATATCTCAATCTATATTTTCAATTAGAACTGCAAAACTAGAATTAAAAATAAATAAATACATAAAAGGTAAAGTTAAGCCAAAAGCCATACCTGATTAGAAGGCAACCCAAAGACTATTCAAAACCCTAACCCAAAGACTATTCAAAACCCTAACCCTAAAAAAGTAGGAGCTTCTATCTTGGAGAGGCATGGCCATGGCCTCCTCCTCCTCCTACATCTCCACCGCCATCCCCAAACCCTCATTCCCCGCCCCCAAAGCCCTAGTGCCCCAAATCCCCGCAACCCTTCTGCCCAAATCCAATCCAAACCCTAATTCCATCTCGATCTCCATTTCCACCTCCAGACCCTTGCCTTCGCCTCTGAAATACTCCACTTCCCCCTCCGAGCTTGCCGCTGCTCGTCCTGCCGGGATCCTAAAACCCCGCCTCGCCGCCGGAGAGGTCCTCTATGGCCTCTTCCTCATGAGCTCCTCCCCAACCCTCGCCGAGATCTCGGGTCTCGCCGGCTACGACTATGTCGTCGTCGACCTCGAGCACGGCCCAGGTGGCATCTCCGACGCCCTTCCTTGCCTCCGCGCCCTAGCCGCCACCGGTACCCCCGCCATCATCCGCGTCCCGGAGAACACCCCAGCCGTAACCAAGAAAGCCCTTGATCTCGGGCCCCAGGGTATCATGTTCCCCTCCGTCGAGACCCCCGAAGCCGCCGCCCTCGCGGTCTCCTACTGCCGTTTCCCTCCCCGTGGAGTCCGCGGCGCCGCCCACCCCGTCGTACGTGCCTCCGCCTACGGCGTAGACGACGGGTACCTCTCCCGATGCGAGGAGGATCTACTGATCATGGTGCAGGTGGAGACTACAGTGGGAGTGAGCGAGATCGAGGCGATCGTCGGCGTCGAGGGAGTGGACTGCGTGCAGATGGGGCCATTGGATTTGAGCACGAGCATGGGGTGGTTGTGGGATCCGGGAAACAAGAAGGTGAGGGCGGTGTTAAAGGAGGCGGAAAGGAGGGAATTGGGGATGGGAAGAGGACTATGGCTGGGAGGGTTCGCGATGCCGCACGATAGAGAAATTGAATTGAAGGCGAGGGGTTACCATATGGTGGTTAGAGCGGTGGATATAGGGATGTTCAGAGCGGCGGCAATGGAAGACGTGCTCCATTTTCGGCGAGCGGAGGTGGAGATTGGGGAGGAGGACGACAACGAGAAGCCCAGTAACGCCGAGTACTGTAGCGAGTGAACTCGGATATAACTCGGTTTTTTTTTTTGAAAAATCAGAGAAATGGAATAAATTGTTTTTTGTTTATCTGATCCAAATTTCATTTATTGATTAATTTAACTATACTTGTATTAATAGTTATAGTGTAATTGGATATAAAACATTAGATTTTTAGATGCAAATAAAAAATTCACAAAATAAGCTAATAATTTTGTTATACCAATCAATAATTGAAGAGACACCACAAAGCACAAATGTTATTTTTGTTTTAATTTTATGGGTTCTTTCATGGTCAAGTCAATGAGGTTTAGGGGATCTCTAAAGATGATGATTATTGTTTAATAATTTGGATATGAATTTGGTTATATTTGTAGATCATAAACTTTGTTTTTTTATGTATTTATTGTATTTTATTATTTCTCTTTTGTTCTTGGTTGATCTTTATCTTCTACTTCTCATTTTCTTTTTTGCTTTTATTTTGCTTGTTTCATTGATTTTATCTTCTTCTTTACTTGGTTCAATGTTTTTCCCTTCTTTCATCTTTTTCATCTTCTTGTGTGTCTTTTTCTTCTTGTTTGCTTTTTTTTTCTTCATGCATTATTGTTTGTTTTTATCTTGCTTTATTATTTCTTTTCTTATTGCTTTCTTGCTAGTTTTCTTCTTGTTGTTCATCTTCTTCTTCACTTTTGTTCCTGCTTCTTGCTCCGTGATCCAAAACATTTTTTGATTTGTTTCCATTTCAAAGATATTCTTTAATTTGTAAGGTACCATTTAGTTTGTAAGGAATCCCTTGGTATAAAGGGTATCCCTTGATTTATAGAGTACCCTTGACTTTTAGGTTATTCTTTGATTTGTAGGGTATCTTTAGCTTTTAAGTTGTCCATTAATTTGTAGAGTATCTCTTAACTTTCAAGTTGTCCCTTGATTTATGGGGTATCCCTTAACTTTTCGGTTGTCCCTTGGTTCATAGATATCTCTCTAACTTTTAAGTTGTCCCTTACTTTGTAGGAAACTTTTATGTTGTCTTTGATTTATAGGACATCCTTTGCTTTGTAGGATATCCCTTAGCTTTTAAGTTGTCTTTGATTTATAGGACACACTTTGCTTTGTAGGATATCCCTTAGCTTTTAGGTTGTCTTTGATTTATAGGGCACCCTTTGCTTTGTAGGATATTCCTTGGCTTTTAAGTTGTCTTTTGATTTATATGGAATCCCTTAGCTTTCAAGTTGTCCCTTGATTTATAGGGTATCTTTTTTTATTTATACGATATCCCTTAATTTTTAGGTTGTCTTTTGATTTATATGGTATCCCTTAGCTTTCAAGTTGTCCCTTGATTTATAGTGTATCTTTTAATTTATAGGATATCCCTTAATTTTTAGGTTGTCTTTTGATTTATATGGTATCCCTTAGCTTTCAGGTTGTCCCTTGATTTATAGGATATCCTTTTATCTATAGGATATCCCTTAACTTTTAGGACATTTTTTATTTATTTATAGGGTATCTCTTAGCTTTTAAGTTGTCCCTTGATTTGTAAGGTATCCTTTATCCCTTAGCTTTTGGGTCATCCCTTAGCTTTTGTAAGGTATCCTTTAGTGCTTAGAGTATCTATGTTGCATTAGATCTATTCCAGGTCTTCCTCTCTCTTCTACTTCTTTCTCCTTTTTTGCTTCTTTGTTTTTTCTTCTTTCGTCTTTCTTCTTTCTTCTTTCGTCTTTCTTCTTTCTGCTCCGCTTCTTCTAGGTTTATCCCTCAGCTCATTTCTTCTTCTTTTTCTAGCTTTCTGCTTTCTTCTTTCTTTCTGCTCCGTGCTTCTTTTTCCTTTTTGTTTGCTTCCTCTTCTTTATCTTCCTTCCTCTTCCTTTTCTTCTTCTTTCTATTTCTTCTTTTTTTTTCTTTGGCTTCTTTCTTTTCCATCAAACTTCCTTGCATTTTTCTTCTCTACATCTTCTCGCATCTTTTTGTCTCCTTCTTGCATCTTCATTTCTCTACATTTTCCTTCCTATGTGTATTGTATATTTTCTCTATGTACTTCAGCTTTAGAATACATGCTTGCTTATGCTTTGTTTGCCTCGAGATTCACTTCCACCTCCAAATGTGTGCTTCTGCTTCCTCCTCGGGATATGTGCTTGCTTTCGCCTCTGCCTTAAGATCAACATTTGCGTCTGGATTTGGATCTTCTCTGAGGTTTGGATCTAGATCTTCACTAGAGTAGAGATTTGGATCTTCCCGATCAACTTCACGGTCTTATTTGTACTTCACCATATCTAGGTCTAGATCTTCTTCACCATCTTCACCAGCCATGATCTTTACTGGGATCTCAAGACATCTTTGGATCTACATCACATCGAGACCAGGATCTTGAGATTTGTATATATTCTTCTCTCTCTAGGATTGGCCTCTGGCAAAGAAGAATGATGCCTTTTTCATCTTATTTATCTTATATATATAATTAATTTTTTATTTTTTTATATTCTTTCTTTAGAGAATTTTTTTTTTACTTTGTTCACTTCCTCATTCTCGGTTTCCTCACTTCCTACTTTGAATGCTTCCTTCCCCCTCTCCCTTTCTCCACTCTGATGCCATTTTGAAATCTCCCATCTCCTTTTATAGCCCTAGCAAATAATCAGCTCGAGTCTGCCAGGTAGAACTTCGCACTGAGTTTTATATCTGCTTGGTGGGATTTTACGCAAAGGTTCTGATCCACCAAGTGGTATTTCTAAGAAAGTTTATATTCATCTCACGCCAACCTAAACATAGAGTTAGGGAGGATGGAGGAACAACCAGCTAGAATCAATATAACGAACTACCTTAACAACCAACTCTAGAGGGGGAGGAGCAATGGGGTATGGTGTTGATTTCTCTTGGAATCAGCTTGGCAAAACCTGAGAAACAGCAACAAAGAACTCTTCTCTTCTACAATTGTGAATCTCCAATCTGCAAACAAAGTGAAGATCTGCATATCATGGCTTCCATTCATAAAGAAGAAAATAAGAAGATGAAGGAATGAGAGTGAGGAAGAAGAAGAGTATTTTGTTTCTCATTAAATTGTGATTTAAAATCATACAATTAATTGTAATACAATGTCTATTTATTTACAGTTGTGTAGCTGAAATCCTAATGTGGCTTAATTTCTCAACTGATTGATTATTAATCACTTAACCATCATTAGCTTCTTCTTCTCTTCCTCTTTACTTCAAGCTTCAACTCTTAATAATAGTTAATATTTACTAAAATCCATCCCCCCCTCCCCTCTCAAGTTAGAGGGTGTGAGTAATGTCATAACACCCCTAACTTGGAAAGAATAAAACGATGTTGAGTTCCTGGCAAGGATTTAGTGAATTTATCTGCTAATTGATGTTGTATTGGAACATGTTGAAGAGTAATTTGCCCTGCCTGAAGTTGTTCTCTCACAAAGTAACAATCTAATTTGATATGCTTTGTCCTTTCATGAAAAACAAGATTCTTAGCAATATGAATTGCGTCTTGGCTATCCCATTTCAATGGTACTGGGATAACTAAGGGGACAATAAGCTGTCTCAGAAAATAGATGAGCCAAGCAAGCTTTGAACAAGCTCTCCTTATTGACCTATATTCAGCTTCGACTAAAGATAAGGCAATTGTGTTCTATTTTTTTGATTTGCATGAAATTGGACTTTGCCCCAACATGTATAGAACCCGCTAATAGAATGTCTGGTTTGAGGGCATGTTGCCAAGTCTGAATCATAGAAAGCTTGCAACTGAAAAGAAGCATCATATTTCATCAAAAGGCCTTGACTGGGATTGTGCTTTAAATATCTCAATACATGAATTGTTACTCCAAAGTGTGGAACACGTGGTTTATTCATAAACTGACTAAGATGTTGGACTGTAAAAGCAAGATCAGGCCTTGTGTTGGTGAGGTAATTTAATTTTCCAACTAGTCTTCTGTAGAGGTTTGGATTAGCAAATGGTTCACCCATGTTCGACCGAAGTTTAGCACTATGCATAAGTGGACTTGTTGCAGGACCAAGATTTTGACATTTAAACTCTTCTAGTAGATCATTTGTAAATTTTTCCTTGTGTCAAGATCACATTGCCTCCTTCACAAATGGATTCAATCCACAAGAAGTAATGTAAAAGACCCAAGTCTTTAATTTTGAACTCCTGGTTAACGAATTGTTTCAGACTTCATCTCAAATTCATCATTACCTGCCATGAGGATATCATCCACATATACTGCAAGGAAAGTGACTAGACCTTTTGTCTTCTTATGAAAGAGTGAGTAATCATTTTTGGAATTTTGATACCCTCTTGATCTTAAACAATCTGATAATTTGGAATACCACTGCCATGATGCTTGTTTGAGACCATAAAGAGATTTTCTTAGCATACAAACTAAATTTTGATCAGTAGTTGCAAGACCCGGTGGAGATTTCATGTAAATCCCCATGTAGAAAAGCATTATTCACATCAAGTTGGTATATATTCCAACCTTTCTTCACAGCAATAATGATGATTAAACTTCTCACAGTAGTTATTTTAACTACTGGGGAAAATGTTTTAGTGTAATCAATACCACTAATCTTGCTTTGCATCTTTCAACTTCACCATTAGCCTTATATTTCACTTTGTATATCCATTTACAACTAATGGGCTTCTTCTTAGGAAGCAATTTAACTAGTTCCCATGTTTGGTTGGCTTGGAGAGCTTCAAACTCTTTTTGCATGTCCTCTTGCCAAATGGGTTCAATAGTTGCCTCTTCATATGTATAATCACAAGATAGGTTTTGTATTTACTTTCTCTGCAGAACAATGATACATAGGCAAGGATATTAATAGTTACAAGAGGGAGAAGAATCCCAACAATATGAAAGATATGGTCAATCAATCACTAACAACCAATCCTAGAGATATGATTGACAAAGTATGGAAAGATAAGATTCACAGGATATTTACAAGATAATACCCCCCGGCAAGCTCAAGTACGGGACCGAACTTGAAGCTTGGACCGTAAAGTACCGAATGAAGACGAGCTGAGTGGTTTAGTGAAGATGTCGGCCACTTGATCTGCAGAAACAACATGACTGACTTTGAGGAGGCCAAAGATCAACACGCCTCGCATACAAAGTAATAGTCTAAGTGAATGTGCTTGGAACGAGAGCCAATGACTGGATTAGCTGACATGAAAGTGGCCCCAAGATTGTCACACAAAAGTCGTGGTGGATGTGACAGAGAGACGCCAAGTTCAAATAAGTCAGCCGGAGCTGCACTCCAATTGGTCGTGGTATGCAAGGGCACGAAATTCTCGCTTCAAGCATGCTGCGAGCCACGTTGCTGTTTTGCGAGAAGTCCAACTGCTCAAATTGGGACCGAAATAAATAGCAAAGCCGTATTGAGAGCGACAATCATCAGAATCAGACAACCAACCGGCATCAGAGTAGGCACGAAGTTGAGGTTGAGAACACGGACGAAGAAGAAGGCCATGCTCAATCGTGCCTTTGAGGTACCGAAGAATGCGCTTTGGCGGCCTTCCAAAGGATCTTGTGTGGAGAGTGCATAAATTGACAGACGCTGATTGGCAAATGGTAAGCAATCTCAGGACGAGTGAGGGTAGCATATTGTAAAGACCCAACAACCTGACGATAGAGACGAGCATCAGCAGCAGGAGTCCCAGACTTGCAAAGCCGAGAATTGGACGCAGCAGGTGTCGGCAAGGGCTTCACATCAGCCATGTTGCAACGAGAAAGAATGTCCCGTATGTACTTGGATTGGGACAGAAATAGACCAGAACTTCGTCTTTGGAGCACTTCAACACCCAGAAAGTAATGCAGTGGTCCCAAATCCTTTAAGGAGAAAGTGTTGTTGAGCACTCCAATGAACCGAGAAATGAAGGATGGATCACTGCCTGTAATAATGATGTCATCAACATAGACAAGGAGATAGATAGTCGTTGTGGGCGAGTGATGAACAAATAAGGAAGTGTCAGAATGACAAGCCCGAAAACCAGTAGAGAGAAGGAAATTCTTGAGCTTATTAAACCATGCACGGGGCGCTTGCTTGAGGCCATATAGAGCTTTGTGAAGTTTGCAGACATGGAGTGGAAAAGCAGAATTAACAAATCCTTTCGGTTGCTCCATAAAGACAGCTTTTCGCAACTCACCATTGAGGAAGGCATTGTTGATATCAAGTTGGCGAATCGCACCAACCTCTTAGAAAGGGCTAGAGAGAGCACAAGTCGAACTGTTGTTGGCTTGACAATGTGACTAAACGTGTCAAAATAGTCGACTCCTTCCTCTTGGTGGAACCCCTTGGCAACAAGTCGAGCTTTGTAGCGCTCAATAGAACCATCAGCTCTCCTTTTGATCCTGTAAACCCACTTACAACCAACCAGATTAGTATCACGGGGACGTGGTACAAGCGACCAAGTATTATTACGCAATAAAGCACTATATTCAGCATGCATAGCCTGTTGCCAACAAGAATGTTTGCTGGCCTGATGATAGGTTGTGGGTTCTTGGAGGGGAGAGGATGTAGGATCCGGAATGATAGGGTGACGGGTGGCATGGAAGGATTCACCACCCCAATCAGTTTGGAGAGACTTGATGGTACACCCGAATTGTGTTTGAACCATAGCCTTAAAGTGAAGGAAGGCTGTAAACACTTGAGATTTATGAGTAAGAAAATAAATCCAAATGAATTTAGTAGCATCATCAATGAAGAACACAAAATAACGATTTCCACTAAAGGACACAAACGGGGCAGGACCCCAAACATCCGAGTACACAAGATCGAATGGTTTATTTGAACTAACATGAGAGCTAGGAAGATGAAAACGACTCTTGCCTAACCGATGTGCATCACAAACAAGAGGGAAAGTTATGTGAACTAACAGGAGACGAAATCGAGACACGAGACGAAGGATGTGTTCATGAGGATGAGCCAAGCTTACCGATGCCAACCATGTAGAGTCGTGACGGGCCAAAATAAAGGTAAATGGGAGGAGGTCATGGATGAGGATGGTGTCCGAGACGGTAGAGGCCGTGGTCAACGACCCTCAAGGAGGGTGTTCCCTGCAGAGTCTTAAGAACACAATGGTCAGGATGAAATTCCATAAAAGTAGGATTATCACGAATAAGTTTGGAAACACTGAGAAGGCTCTTGGTAAGATGAGGAACAACAAGAATGTCTTTGAGACAAACGGAATTAGACATAGCAGGGAAAATAGTAGAGCCATAATGCGAAATAAGTAATTGGTTACCGTTACCAACGAGGAGTTTGTCATCACCACGATACTCATCAGAAATGGTGAGCTTGTTCAAATCTGGGGTGACATGATCAGTAGCGCCAGTGTCGAAGTACCAGGAAGGATCAACAACAGCAGATGGTGACGCATAGTTAGCTGACCGCTCAGAAGGACGAGACTGGAACTGGCGAGCCGGATAATCAGTATGGTTGTTACGATTAAAGCAGTCAATGGCCGGGTGTCCCATCTTCCCACAAATTTGACACTGAGTGCGACGGCGAGACGTGCCGGAAGAGGCGTCAGAGGAGCGGTTGTGATCACGCGGGCGGCCGTTGTCACGGCCACGAGAGTCAACGTGGCGAGACGGCGAGCGGTTGTTGCGAGAAGAATGACGGCTGTAAGCAGCATGAGCCGAAGGAGCAGTGACAGAGGAGGGCAGTGGCGAGGGCAAGATGGTAGGTTGAGCGTGCCGCGTGGTGTCAAGAGCAAGCCGCTCCTCCTCCTGAAGAAGGAGGCCAACGAGTTCGTCCACATGAACATCCTCCGTTTTCATCATGAAGGCAGTGACGAACGGGCCATAAGAGCTATCAAGGCCATTGAGAATGTGACCAACGAGATCTTCATTGGAAACAGGATGAAGATTTTCAGTGAGATCATCTGCAATACTCCGTTTCTGCTCAACATACTCCTGGATAGATAAGGAGCCTTTCATCAGCGACTGCAGTTGATTCTTGAGGGCCATACGACGAGCCCGTGTTTGAGCCTGGAACGTACGGTCAAGAGTGGTCCATGCATGCGTCGCAGATGTGGTGACGAACAACGAGCGAGTAGCGCTCGATCCAACGTAGATCGAAGCCGAGAAGGGACGAATCGATCAGCGGCGACGCCAAGCAAAGAAAGTCCGTTAGGCTCGAGGCGCAGGACGCCAAAGACTCGGGGTTTGAACTCAGGGGGAGGGTTGGAGTGCAGCACCGAGTCCTCCAAGTCAAATGCCTGGAGAGAGGCCAGAATGGTGTTGCGCCAGAGAGAAAAGTTGTGACGATCAAGCTTGATGGTGACCGACGGGATCTGAAAATGGATCGGAGAAGTCGAGCTGGCTGCCAAGAGAAGCTGGCCGGCAGCCGGGACGGCGGTAGGGTTGGACATGGTGGAAAGCAACCCAGCGTCTGATACCATATAATCACAAGATAGGTTTTGTATTTACTTTCTCTGCAGAACAATGATACATAGGCAAGGATATTAATAGTTACAAGAGGGAGAAGAATCCCAACAATATGAAAGATATGGTCAATCAATCACTAACAACCAATCCTAGAGATATGATTGACAAAGTATGGAAAGATAAGATTCACAGGATATTTACAAGATAATAATATGACTGTGGTTCCTTAATTATACTCAGTAAAGCAAATAGGTTTTGATCTGTGTATTGTAGTAATTCAAAACTGACATGATTTGGTATAGGATGAGAATTTGTAAGAGTGTGTAAACATTTTGCAAAATAGGAGATCAAATTTTGAGAGTCAGTGGATTTGATATTATTGCAAATGTAATCATTTAGATAAGAAGGTGTTGTGTGAACTGAAGAAATGTTTACAAGAATTTTAAAAAAAAATAAAGGAAATTTCAGATTGTAAATCTGAATTTACAATATCACAGAATGAAGAAAGATTGTCTTTATTTGGAGAGAAGCAAGACACAGCATCATTCTTATGTAAATGTAGTAAGTACAAGCCTTTGTATGCCCTACCAAGAACGAGTTGCCTCCTCATTGAAGGGGCCTCAGAAATACATAATTCGGGGATGTGAAAAGGATTTTACATTGCATCCGCTGAGTGAGTTTTTCAATTGATAGGAGATTATAGTGGAAACTAGGGACCAAAAGAACATCGTAAATTAAAAGATTATCCGCAATTCTAACCGATCCTATTTGAGTAAATGTAGATTTCGATCCAAAGAGGGAAGAGTAACTTGTAAAGGTTTAGGCAAAAAAAAACACATCAAGGTTTCAAAATGTTTTCCATCACAACACATATGATCAGTTGCCCCAATGTCAATTATCCAGCTAGTAAAGGTAGTAGAATGCTTGCATTTACTATTAAAAGCATAAGAACCTTCAGAAATATGAAAGAGTTCAGCTATTGTACCTGATAGATTAATAGAAGAAGCAAAATTCGCAGAAACTGGTATAAAAATTATGTCTGAATTTTGTTGCTGAATTGGGTCATTGAGCAATAACATCAACTTGTTATACTGCGATGCAGTTAATTCAGGTAGATGGCTTTGTGAGTTGTTATGTGGAGCAGTAATGAATCAGAATTCCTCCTTGAGCTTGTGCAGCGATACTCCTATCTTTGTTTCCCTTGAAATTATTTGGCAACCATGAAGTTTATAGCACCTCTCTTTGGTATGTCCTGATTTCTTGCAGTAGTCGCACATAATAAATTGTGTTTCTTAGGATCAGCTCTGTTCTTAAAAAAAACCTTGCATTTTGTTAAACTGGTTTCCAGTACTATTGCTTGAACCAACATTTAGAGAAACAACTTCTGAGGAAAATTGTGAGCCTGAACATAACTCCCTCTGTTTCTCTTCTTAAATAAACAAGGAATAGACTTGTCTTATACTAGGTAATGGTTTCATCATTAAGATATTGTCTTTCACTGTAGTATAAGACTCATTTAAACCCATTAGTAACTATATAAGTTTCTGATTCTCGTCAAATTTCTGCAATTCTTGGACAGTTCCACATGAACGTTGAGGCAAATTGCTCAAATCTTTAAGTTCATCCCGAAGCCTTTTAATTATTGTACAATATGAAGTAATGTTGCTAACCTTGGGTGATTTGGGCAAGTTCATTTTGAACTTGGTGTGATTGAGGACTGTTTGATTGTCCAAATCTTTCCGCAAGTTCCATCCAGATTTCATAAGTAGTAGAAGCATATACAACACTCTCCGAAGTCCCCTTAGCAAGACCATTCAGAATCCATGAAATTACCATGCTATTGCCTTTCCCAAATAGGTAAATCAAGAGAATTAGGACTAGGTTTCTTGCGATCACCATTAATAAAACCTAGTTTATTTTTAGCACATAAAGCTATCTCCATGACCCTCTTCCAAGAGCCAAAACCTAGACCATCAAAGGCCTTAGAAACTAAGATCATCCTGTGATTATCAAGGGTAAAGGTATAGAATATCGTAAGGTCATTAATAGATGTTCAAACCCCTTGCCGAACCGGATTCAAATGCATTACAAAACCAAAGAAATCATCAAGAATCAAGAGAAAAGTTCAAACAGTAAATGTAAAACCGTGATCAAGAAACAAAAAGGACTGATTCAATCTCTGATACCATGTTGATTTCTCTCGGAATCAGCTCAGCAAAATCTGAGAAACGGCAACAGAGAACTCTTCTCCTCTACAATTGTGAATCTCCAATTTGAAAACAAAGTGAAGATCTGCAGATCATGGCTTCTATTCATCAAAAAAAGAATAAGAAGATGAAGGAATGAGAGTGAGGAAGAATAAGAGCACTCTGTTTCTCATTAAATTGTGATTTAAAATCATACAATTAATTGTAATACAATGCCTATTTATATACAGTTGTGGCCTTAATTTCTCAACTGATTGATTATTAACCACTTAACCATCATTAGCTTGTTCTTTTGTTCCTCGTTACTTCACGCTTCAACTCTTAATAATAGTTAATAGTTATTGAAATCCTTCAACAACATATGTAGAGTCAAAAGGTACTCCAGATTCTTAGTAGGAGTTAGGGGCTGTGCTAGGCCCATGTTGAGCCAGTGTCCGTGCGATCTATAGGCCGGCAAGACACGACCCATGTACAGTGCTTGCGAGGCCCACAGGTCAGCAAGACACAACCCATGCACAGAACCTATTATTTATTTTTGGAAAATTTTGAGCCCATACAGACTAGTGTTGTGTCTTGTGCCGGGTTGATATCCAATTTTTCACAGCCCATACGGGTCCAAACATGCACAGTGCCCACCCCATCTTAGGCCCATGTTGTATGGGCCCGGCATTGTCAAACTTGCATCTCTATTGAACATGATTGATGTGGCATTAGATAAAAAAATTTTAAAAATAAGACTTACGCTCATGCCACATACATTGCCAAGTCGGAGACAAAATAAATAAATAAATAAATAAAGAACTAACTTGTTTTTTAATAGTTTGGGTATCACACTAGAGTTAGTCCCAAAAGAATAAAATGAATTTTTTTAGGCAAAAAAACTCCTCCTGAAAATCAGGGGTGGACAACACGCTACTTGTGCAGTCCTCATTCTCACCTTGTAGTTATAGGGGTTCAATCAAACCGCCTCCAACTAATCCATACCCTATACAAAGAGCGCTGCACTAATGTAATTCTAAGTTATTAATGAATAAAATAAATATAATTGATTGCTCGGAGATAGAAAAAAAAACATTATTTAATTTCATGTACTAAAATAATTTTCCATATATAGCTTAATCAATCAAGTGTATGTTCATTTAAAATTTTCAAACTTGACCTCCACCTTATAAATTAATATTTTAACATTACTTCTACGTCACCTCTAATTCGTCTAAAACATAATTAAATAACTCATAATAATAATAATAAATGCCAGCTGGCTCTTGAACTTGGAATCCTCAAAGCAAGTGTTCCTTCATGGGCGCCAGCTGGCACTCCAACACTCTTCTCTTCATTAATTCACCGCGCGTTTGACATTCAACACCAACTCCGGATCTCCGGCCTCCGCCTGCTTCAGTCTTCACTTCCCCTCCGCCATTCTCGCTCATTTCTTTTTATTAATTAATTAATAATTAATTAATTAATTAATTAATTAATTATTATTACTCAATATTTAATATTATCTCTAATTTTCTATCCCTTATTTTATTATTTATTTATTTATTTTAGACTTTTTTTTTTCTGTTATTCTCTACTGAATCCTTTATCCTAAATCTAATTTTTCAGTTTATTTAATTAATATTGGAAATTTAATAGTATTATAAATATTTACTATCAATACCAAAATCAAAAATCCTATATTTTGTTTGATTAAAAAACTCTTAAATATATACAAAATTTACAAGATTCATGGATATGAACTTTAGAATTTTTTAATTAATAATAGTAAAAAAATCAAAATTTAATAAATAATTAAATAAATAAATTTTATTCGGAGTATTTAAGAGAATTTTCCTTTAATTTAATTAATCAAAAAAATTATAATTAATTATTAATCCCCTTATAATAGTTCGTCTCCTTTCCCTTCATTCGCGTCTTCTTCTTCTTCTCAGAGAGAGAGAGAGAATGGAGGTCTTCTACTACTTGGTGTTCGGCTTTCTCTCTCTCATTGTGGCGTTGCTGGAGCTCAGCAAGACGGCGAAGGATAGGGTGGCAACCTCGTCGGCGTTCAACTCCTTCAAGAACAACTACCTGGTTGTGTACTCTCTCATGATGGGTGCGTTCATTCACGTCTTGGACTTGTTCATCTTTTGAATCTTAGATCTCTTGTTCAGCGGCTGATTTGGTTTAGGTTTGATGTGAATTTGCTTCTGTTTAGAGTTTGTGATGCTTTGTCCTTTTGGTTTTGATGTTAGTTACCTGATCTGATACTGTGTTTTGAAATCGTGAATCGGATCTGGAGATCTGATTGATTGAGTGTTGATCTTTGTTTGAATGTTCGTGGATTTCGTGTGGAGTGTTGTGTTGATTAGAATCATTGCTGAGATTTAGATGTCATTTGGGGTTTTCAGCTGGAGATTGGTTGCAAGGACCCTACGTCTACTTCCTCTATAGTCAGTATGGCTTTGACAAGGGGGATATAGGTCGGCTCTTTATTGCTGGATTTGGATCTTCCATGTTGTTCGGGACTATCGTCGGATCTCTGGCTGATAAACAGTGAGAATTTGTGGTTCAAGTGTTGTAGTAATGCCTTTGAAAAGAAAAAAGTTTTTGTTAGATTTGAAAGGAGAATTTTGGAATATGAATGCAGGGGCCGAAGGAGAGCTTGTGTCACCTACTGCATCACTTACATTCTAAGTTGCATCACCAAGCATTCTCCACAGTATAAGGTGTTGATGCTTGGTCGAATATTGGGTGGCATTGCTACTTCTCTCTTGTTCTCAGCCTTCGAGTCTTGGCTTGTCGCGGAGCATAATAAGGTAATTATGATCAAACTGTTTTTTTTTGCTATATATGTGTTAGTTGCTTAATAAATACAGCATTTTGTGTGAAAAATGGTAAAATGTCGTAAAATAGAAACTCTCACCAGTCAAATAGGAATTCATCCAAACTTCCCTGATCTAATTCTATGTTCACCAGATTGGTTCTCCAAATTTAGATTCTACTTAGTTTTCACATACATTGTTGATTCGGCGTTTTTTTCTTAAATGTTTTTGAAGATAACATCAAGTTGTCTTCATTTTATACTCAAGAGTCTACATATGCCCCCCAGTTTGTCTGACATGAAGAGTCGATGGTGGTGTCAATTATTTCGCTTTGTGGTGGCTTCATGTAGATATGTGTGCATTAGATTGGTTATTGTACGTAAGATAAGCAAATTCTATACTACTGACACACATTGTAAAACCAGAAAAATGTATGTGCAAAACTAGACAAAACATAGGGAACATATTACCAGTAACTATTACATGCGAAATTTTTCACAGAAGAAAAAACATATTTTGAATTGGCTTTAGCATATTATAAGCTGATTTGTCATGTAAGAATTCTAAAATTCGTATGTTCCAAGAAATGTAATAATCTCTTGAATGCATCTTCTCTGTCTATTGCCTGAAGTTTCTTTTGAACAGGGGATCAATTGCAGATGCAATTATGTTCATATTTCTTCATTTTAATTGCCTGCTCTCTCTTTTTTCAGAGGGGTTTTGAACCTCAATGGCTGTCTTTAACTTTCTCCAAAGCTATATTTCTAGGCAATGGTCTAATAGCCATTATCTCTGGGCTCTTTGCTAACTTATTGGCTGATAACATGGGATTTGGGCCTGTGGCTCCCTTTGATGCTGCTGCATGCTTCCTTGCAATTGGCATGGCGATCATCTTATCGACTTGGGGTGAAAACTATGGAGATCCTTCTGAAAACAAAGACTTGCTTACTCAATTCAAGGGTGCTGCAGCTGCCATTGCTGCTGGTAAACATGATTTACTTCGTTGATTTGATTTGAAGTTCCTTTTAACATCATGTCCATTGGTGAATTGGTCTTAATATAAAAATGAAATTCTTTCATATCAGATGAGAAAATTGCATTGCTTGGAGCCATACAGTCATTGTTTGAGGGGTCCATGTACACTTTTGTGTTCCTGTGGACACCTGCTCTTAGCCCAAATGATGAGGACATACCCCATGGCTTTATTTTTGCAACCTTCATGTTATCTTCAATGCTGGGGAGTTCCATTGCTTCTCGGCTGATGGCTCGTCCAGCACTTAAAGTTGAAGGGTACATGCAGATTGTATTTGCAGTGTCTGCAGTCACTCTCCTACTCCCAGTCATTATTAATGTAAGGCTTTCATTTGGCTAATTTTGAATCAGTGCAAGTGTTTTCATCTTCAAATGAGAATGCTTTATTTATGAAACAGTTCCTAGTTGCGCCATCAGTCAAAGGTGGGGGCATCTCTTTTGGTGGCTGTATCCTGCTATTTGGTTTCTGTACCTTTGAGGCTTGTGTGGGAATCTTTTGGCCATCTATGATGAAGATGAGATCCCAGTATATTCCTGAGGAGGCCAGGAGCACAATCATGAACTTCTTCCGCATTCCCCTCAATATATTTGTGTGTGTTGTTCTTTACAATGTAAGCATCGTTCACTTTTATTATTCTATTTCAAGCATTAATAAATAGCCTTGCTTCGGATTAGTCATTGCAATCAACTTCTTTTTGCTAGTTCTGTTGACGTAGTTTGTGCTGTGAAATCTGTTTTGCCAATTTTCTTTTTGATCGAATCATTTAGAAAACGGACGATGTGAAGTTTGCTAATGGTTGCTCATTGATTTTTTGAAGGTGAATGCGTTTCCAATCTCCGTCATGTTCGGCATGTGCTCTATTTTCCTTTTCATGGCCTCAATACTGCAAAGGCGATTGATGGTTGTTGCTGAGAGCCACAAATCAAGTAAGTTTTTAACGGGTCACTTGTATTATGATGTTGAACTTGAAGGAAACCAGCCTTTTTATTAATTTACTTGGTAGGGAATTTGTGCCATCCAAATTTGAAAATTGAAAAGGTGCCCTCTAACACAATCTTGTCATGATCTATTATCTTGCTGCTTTCACCCACATCCCGGCCATGTCAAACAGCAAAGGGAAATATTAAAAAATGCTGATAATGTGACGTATAATTTCAAGGAGTGTTTTTATTAGCTATGGTGAATTTAACTGCATGTTATACATCAAAAAGTAGGTCATAAATGATGTTACCATTAACAAGCAAGGAATTTATGGAGCTGTATACAACGGGACATCCAATGCTCTTTACATCCCCTAGCAACAAAGATCGAATTTATTTCCATCTAAATTTCAATCAAAATTGAGGAATTTCTTTTATTGTGTAGTCTGGTGATTGCTATTTGTATTTGCTAACCAAAGTGGTATTATTTTGTATTTAATTTCATTTAGAGCCCCAAGATTGGACCGCATTGAGGACACAGGACGAGGAAACAGAAGCATTGAACATCTGAACAAGTAGAAGATTGAGAAAACTGGGGCATACACAGCATCTTAATCTCATTTGCAGTTACCAGTTATCTAATCTAATACATAACATGAAAGACATGCTGTTTTATTGGGAATGGATGGATTGTGAATTGCATTCATCCTGGGTACACAACACCAATATCAGCTTTTTGCAGATTCAGCTGTTATTTCCAAGTTTTGCAAGAGCTAGTTTATGCGGAAAATATGCCTATAGTATATGTCAATGTTTAGTGGTAGCCTGATGGTTTAATGTTCTCTAATTTTCCTTTCTATTTCTCTTGTAATTTCTTGTTGGTCTTTTTCCTATTATGGTGCTGGCTTTTCAGTTTCTGCAGATAGAGACTGGTCATGGTTCTTGTTTGAGTGATCTTAGGAATAAATCCTTTTCTTATCAACAACACCATGAAATAAGTTGAATTCTTTTCTTGTGTTTTGAGTTTAACCAAACTGGAGAATAATAGAATAACAAAAAGGAAGTAAGATGAGCTAGCAGAGCATCTTGGAGTATAAAAACTTAGAAACAATACCTCAAATCAATTTTTTTTTTTAAGAAAAATAGATAAACCATAATTTATTAATGTATACAGAGTACAAAGGTATAAGAACCCAAAAGTCAGGCCCCTGGGGTATCCTAGCTGATCCCAGGTATGTCTATACCATACTAGTCGCTTGATCCAAAACGGTATCCTCTAAAGTCTATCTCCCTGATGGCGAATCTAATCCAGATCCTCACCGGTGAAAATCAAGCTCTGCTCCACATAGTCTCTAGTGCCATCAAATAGTCTTTTTGCCTTCTAGAGTTGATATCAAAATAAGAAACCTCAAACTCTGGTTAAGAAAAAAATAAAGTATTTTGGATAGAGAATAAGATGGTAGAACAAAGGGTCTTTAGTACTAGATTAAGAACCAAATATTAACTCTTTAAACCTACTTGTTTGGATTAAAAGGTCTAATGCTCCTGTCATCAAATATCAGCTTATCTCTTCTACACCATTGTCAAAACACCATACAGGATTAATAACACAGCAGAATAAACAAACCTTGTGCTTTAATTTTGAGGTTTTTACTTACTACATCTTGAAAAATAAAAAAATCACTTATCACTCACTTATTTTTTCAATAATGGCCCATAATTTTTTATTTTATTAAATAATTCACTATTTATCCCTTAATAGTAAACTATTTGCCTAGAGATCAAGATCCCTACAAAACAGGGTTTACCACAATCAAGTTAGTTTTTCCAATCAAATTTCTCAATTTTTTAAAAAAAATTATTAAAAAAACAAAAAATACCCTATGTTTTTCATAATTGATATTTATTTATGACTAATAAACAATTAATAACATTTTGAAAGGGATTATATAAAAATTATGATTTTATTAAAAAGACTACAAATAAATTTATATTTAATTTAAAAACAAATAAAAATATAAAATTAATTTATTTATTTCATTTTTAATGACATCAACATGTATTAAAAAAGCAAAAAATAAAATAAGAGATTAACCTATTAGGTAATTAACTTGCTCCCTTGAACAGTGCCCAACTTCCCTATAGGTCCCTGGCACTGTTCATCCCATCCCCAGGATCCTTGGGTAGGGATTTAGTGTAAATAGATGTTTGGGTGTGCAGGGGAAAAAGATGAACAGTGCGCAAACAGTGTAGGGACTAATAGATAATTTGCTCTTAACCTATAAAAAAAATCAAAATAATAAGTTCACATGAGATTTTACATCTAAATCAAATTAAAACATAAGAGTTTGGTCGAGGGGTACTAAATAAAATAAAAATAAAACTTGAGGTTATGAAGTATTATTGAAAAATAAATAGGTGAAGTGATTTCACTGTTTTGAGAGGGTGGCAAGTAAAAAATTCTTTAATTTTACTCCATACTTAGTCCTCATCCAAAGAACATATTCAGCTCTCAAGACATGCAGAACCAAAGAAGCAAGGCATCAAATTGAAGACATTATAACTCATGGCCAAAGGGCATCATCAGTCATTTGAATCAAGGCCAAAAAAATAAATAAATAAATAATGAAAGATAAGCCCCATAAATTCCCAATAAGACTAGAACCAATTGACCAACTAAATAAATTTATACTTCTGGTAAAAAAAAAACTAAATAAATTTATACCACTGCAATAACGCAAGCACACCAATTAACATCACATACTCACAAAACAAGAGTCGTATGCCCTAATACAGCATTTTACTCAAGACTTCCCCTTCGATCACACCCATCCTGTAGTTAAAGTTGACAAACCATGTAAAACTTACCTCACTCCAATGATAACACCAAAACCGACTAGCATCACGACACAAATAGCATTTTCATCTTCTCTTGACTACCAAACCAAAGGAAAATATGGAAATGGATCACATTACTCCCATTCATCAACATTGCCATTTAAATGTCGGTAGACTTCCCCTTCGATCACACCCATCCTGTAGTTAAGGTTGACAAACCATGTAAAACTTACCTCACTCCAATGATAACACCAAAACCTACTAGCATCACGAAACAAATAGCATTTTCATTTTCTCTTGACTACCAAGCCAAAGGAAAATATGGAAATGGATCACATTACTCTCATTCATCAACATTGCCATTTAAATTTCGGTAATTCAATTTAATATGTAAGCAAACATTCTAGTCAATGTTATTAGGTCTAACTACAACCTTATAGAATTTGTGTCATAACTTTAAAGTTTAAAAGAACCCTATGCCCAAAAATAGAACTTCACATAGCATCCGGTAAATACTTAGTTCCATAATCTCGTATTCACCCAATTTGTAAACCTTATTAAAGGTCCGATCATCCAACACCTCAACATTACAAGGAATACTCTCTGAAATTGGAAAATATTTGTATCAATTCTAAAAGTGAATCTCAATAGTAGTGTGAATTTCTCGGATTTACTAGCTATTGGCCTAAAGCTTTTGTCTCAATAAAAGACATTCACATGGACAACAAGAAAATATCCCTAAAAATACAAAACAATGAGCAGTCCTCATTTGCCCTAAAATATTTCTCCACACCTGTTAAAGCTCAACAAAAGAAGTTAATATGGACTACTCCACACAAGAATTTATAGTAAGAATGCAATGAAGGTTGTCGAACTTATAACTGCAAAACTAGGGCCATAAAGATCCATCTTTTACAATATGAGAAACTATAGAAACCAGAAAAGATGGCCATGCTTGCTGTGTGGAGATTGAAAGAATTTAGCGCATATATCTCACACTCAATAACTTCATAAAGAGAGGAGTTTATAAGGATTTGAGATCAAGAACAAACCCTAGATCGGCACGTATCTCTTCAAAACCTGTTTCCCAGCCATCGCAGCACCGACCATCAGACCACCTAGAGCCCCAGACACAGCTGCCGACCTCGGCCCAGACGCTGCCTTGAAGAGGGCCCCGGTGCCAAGTCCGGCAGCCACGCTGTTCATCCAATCATCAGCATCCCGAAAAGCAACCAGGCCGCTCTCCATGCCGGCATAGAGGAGTCCGAGCACGCCAATCCTGTTGCCGATCCGGCGGCCGGTCTGGCCGGAGGAGTTGAGCACGCGATTTACCCGGAGCTTGAGAGTGTCTCCTTGTTCCGCAGCGCGAAGGGCCTCACGAAGGCCGATGGAAGCACCGGTAACAGCGCCGGAGAGGTAGCCAACGCCGGTGAAGTAGGTGAGGTTCTCGCCCCAGGATCGATGCTGGCGGATGGACTCTTCCTGGAAAAGGAACTCCGGCGAGCTCGGCAGGTTATACATGCTTTGGTATGGGATCTGTAGGTCTTGATAGGGGTTGTAGAGCCTCCGGCCAGGTTCCTGCCCTTGATCGGCGCCGTCCCCGCCGAACATCCTCGAAGCCGCCATGGATGCCGTGCTCGAGCTGCTTCGGTACGAGTCGCCGAGGTTTCTAGGGTTTTGATTTGGTGCGAGGAGGAAGAGCTGCGGGTTTTTATAGGGTCTTCGCGCTGAGTCATTCCGAGTACCGACCTAATGAATTTATGAATTATTTAAATATTTTTTTAATTGATAAACCACAGTATTTTATTCAATGCTTAAATAGAATTGGTACACTGGTGCTCGTATTCGAGCTCCCCAAATTGTTTCGGGCTCCCTAGGCTCCCTAACTACATGATGTTGTTGGTGATCCCCTCCCGTAAGATCAGCCGCATAAACTCCTCTTTGAAGTAATCCAGTTGGTCATCCCCGTTGGTTGATGTTTACGGTGAGCTAACTTGGATGGAGGTCAAAGAACTGTGACCAACGGATGTCAACAGTCCCAGCTTCAGCTTTGTGATGGCATTGACACCATCGATCCAATAGCAGGAGGAAAGCGATACTCCGAATAATCCAAGAACAAAAACGTGCGTTGTTTATTCTGAAGACATCTTTAATTTCTTTCTAGTCAAATGCTCCATGTTATAGCTATATGATTTAAATATAATTTTGATCACCACTAAATAAAAAATATTATTTAATATATTTATATTTCAAAATAGCTCAAGTTTTTCATCTAATTTCAAAATTATATATATAAATTACCAAACTAATTTATTTTGTTTTCTATCAATATTAAATTTATCCCTGGCAAAACAAGTTTAAATTGTAATCCAATATCACACATCTTTTTATTTAAAAAAAGAAAAATTTATAGAAATGTACAACCAAATGATACAGATATACTACATGCTCCAAAATCAACCTTAACCAAAGAAGGTGGCAGCACTTCTCATCCAAAAACCATGATTTAAGGTTTTGCAGAATTCATACTTGCAAAGTGAAAACTACAAACATTTCGAGCATTTCTCATAGCCACAGCATCCCTATAAGCAGATCGCTAACACCGCCATCTTTGTTTCAAGCTAAAATAATACAGATAGATAATTTGGAAATGTACCATCACGCAAAATCAATCTACTGCAAGTTACTATCTGCCGTAATATCAAGTCTTTGGTTCTATTCACAGCTTATGAATCTAACACTGCATTCAGAACATCTCTCCAATTCTCATTGTCCTTAAGCACCTCAACACAAATAGACTCAAATCTTCTATGGCAAAGAATCCCTGACTTGAAAACCTTATCAAGCACCGCATCATCACTGGAATCCAAAAGACCATCAACCAACACCTGATATGTAGACTTATTCAGCCTCCATTTCTTCTCCAACATCTCCTCCAAGATCGTAACACCTTCCTCCACCTTACCGACCTTGCAGAACCCCTTGATCAGAACATTATATGTGAATACATTCAGAGCACACTTCCATATAAGCAGATCGCTTACACCGACATCTTTGTTTCAAGCTAAAATAATACAGATGGATAATTCGGCGATGTACCATACCATCTCGCAAAATCATTCTTCTGCAAGTTACTATCTGCCGTAATATAAAGCCTTCGGTTCTATACAAAGCGTCGCAAACACTACGTTCATATTCACAGCTTATGAATCTAACACTGCATTCAGAACATCTCTCCAATTCTCATTTTCCTTGAGCACATTCAACACAAATAGACTCAAATCTTCTTTGGCAAAGAATCCCAGACTTGAAAACAGAGAGTAGAGAACCTTATCAAGCACCGCATCATCATCGGAATCCAAAAGACCATCAACCAACACCTGATATGTAGACTTATTCGGCCTCCTTTTCTTCTCCAAAATCTCCTCCAAGATCCTAACACCTTCCTTTGCCTTACCGACCCTGCAGAACCCCTTGATCAGAACATTATATGTGAATACATTCGGAGCACACTTCAATATAAGCAGATCGCTTACACCGCCATCTTTGTTTCAAGCTAAAATAATACAGATAGATAATTCAGCGATGTACCATCTCGCAAAATCAATCTTCTGCATGTTACTATCTGCCGTAATATCAAGTCTCAGTTCTATACACTATGTTCGTATTCACAGCTTATGAATCTAACACTGCATTCAGAACATCTCTCCAATTCTCATTTTCCTTGAGCACCTTCAACACAAAGAGACTCAAATCATCTTTGCCAAAGAATCCCTGACTTGAAAACAAAGAGGAAACCTTATCAAGCACGGCATCATCACCGGAATGCAAAAGACTATCAAGCAACACCTGATATGTAGACTTATTCGGCCTGCATTTCTTCTCCAACATCTCCTCCAAGATCCTAACACCTTCCTTCGCCTTACCAACCTTGCAGAACCCCTTGATCAGCACATTATATGTGAATACATTCGGAGCACACTTCCTGTCCAACATATCATCCCACAACCTCCCTGCCTCTTGCAGCTCACCGTTCTCGCACATCCCCAAAATGAGGGTGTTATAAGTCAACAGGCTCGGAATGAATCCCTTTTCAAATTCATCAAACAGCTTCCTTGCCTGCCAAACCATCCCTTTCTTGCAAAGCCAGTAGATCAACGTGCTCGAAATCGAGTTATCAGGGGTGACATTCTTCTTCAAAAGTTTCTTCCAAATGTCACAAGCATCCTCCACCTTCTCCTCCTCACACAATGCATCTATTACCTTGCAACACAGAGTAGAGCTTGGGATGAATCTCTCATCCAACATATCCTGAATCAAGTTCAATGCTTCACCGGATTTTTTCACCTTGCAGCATTCATCAATGACTATTGAGTAGGTAACATCATTTGGTTTCACGCCGGCGGAGTCCATCTCGTCCATGGTTCGGACAGCATCAACCAGCCGGCCAGACCGGCAGTACCCGTCGATAAGGACTGTGTAGGTTGTGACGTCCGGCGACCAACCACGATTCAGAATCTCGTCAAAGAGCGCCTTGGCACCTGGAAGATCACCACGGGCACAGTAGCAAGCGAGAATAGTGGTGTAAGTAACGACGTTTGGGACAATGCCCCATGTGGGCATTTCGTCGAGCACCTTGAGGGCGCCATCGAGGTTATCCAACTTGCAGAGAGCCTTGACCAAGATGTTGCAAGTGCAGACATTGGGGATGATTCTGAACTTGGAGCGGCAGTTCTTGAAGAGGATGGGGACGAGGTCGAAGCGTCGGTTCTGGATCATGGCGTTGAGGAGGGCGTTGAAGGAGCGGACGGAGGCGCGGAGGCGGAAGGAGGGGATGGAGAGGAAGACTTTGAGGGAGGAGGAAGGGCGGGAGGCGAGGGAGAAGGCGCGGATGAGGGAGATGAAGGCGTCCTCGCCGCAGCGGATGGAGGATTGGCGGAGAGCGGAGAGGATGGGGGGGAGGTGGGAGAAGAGGCGGGCTTGGGCGAGGCGGAGGATGATGGCGTGGAAGGAGAGGTAGGAGTGGGAGAAGCCGGGGTGGAAGTGAGAGGCGTGGTGGAATGCGCGGAGGGCGAGGAGGGGGTCGGGGACGGAGCGGATGATGCGGGCGAGGTAGCGAGGCGAGAGGCGAGAAGGCCATGGCTGGAGCGGCGGCGTGACGGAGTAGGAGGAGAGGAGGTCGGCGTTGGAGCGGATGGAGGCCAGATGAGCAGGATCGATGATCGGAGACGAGAGATGGGCGAGGTCCACGACGGTGGAGAGTCGCCGCCGGTGGACGACGGCGGAGAGGGTGTGAGGACACAAACGCCGCTGGATCATCGTGATCCGATCTCGAGGCGGCTTTGAGATTGAGATTGTAATTGAGATTGATCTCTTGATTTTGCTGGACTTATATAGTTACTATTTTTCATTTTGCAGTTAAATCCTTATTTTCAGATAACAGAGGAGTAGATGATAAATCACAATTTCAATAGGGGCCTTTTTACAATAAGCAAGTAGGTGCCCCCTATGAGACCTTGTAAGGCAAGTTGTCTTGCCCTACCCTACACCTCATTTATATAACCTAAATCCTACCTTGCACCCAATTTGCATAGATTTGCACCCAAAGGTAAGTTACCTTGGGCTAAAACCCAAAGTATCTTAGAATTAACCATATATGTAAAATAAATTTCATGCTACTGTGAGTGCCCCTAGGGTGAGGGTGAGAGTTAGGGGCTGGTTCATAGTTTTTTGGGTGCTAGGTTTCCCACGGCATCGGTGCTTTCACAACACAGTAGAAGGCACCATGTATGTAAATACGACATTTGTTTTATTTAATGATATGATTTATGTAATATATTTTGGAACAATTGCTTGGATGCCCACTGCAAAAGCATCTATTTACCTAGATATATATACATACATAAAAATTAGATTATAATTTTAGTTATGTAAAAGATAGACCAATTATGTACAATTAGATATGTTAGTAGCTCATATAGTGTTTGGGCCTTCCATAGTGTTTCAAAACATTCATATACACTAGAATAAGTTTAGTACCACATTGCCTATTTACAAACCATGCACCCTCTTTATATATGTTTCCCACTGGTATCATGTTAGCCTTGTCTAGTGGGCATGCTCTCTTACGCGCGCCGTTGTCCTCAATTCGGGTGCACGAATCAGAGGTCCCATCCTGGGAGAACATCGCCAATTTGATCCTAATGCAGGCCTTAGTCACAACTTCAACCTGTTCATAGCACTTCCTGCAACATCAATTTCCAACAATCTTAAGAACAATTTTCATGGATGCTGCAATGAACACTGCCAAGTCACTTCCCGATGTCTCCAAAATCGAACCAATTCACCGGGACATTCTTCAAACGGTGGCAGCAGAAGGTGCACTCCTCCCTTGAGATGTTCAATCTCACACATATCCTCACTGATCCAAAACCAGAAGCTACGTCTGAGAGGTATTCTGAAACCCTACCAATCTGGGAGCGAGGTAACAAAATCTGTCATCATACAATTCTAAGCACTCTCTCAAATGAATTATATGACATATACTGCAATTATCAAACTGCTAAAGAAATATGGGATTTACTGCATAAAAAGTATATAGTAGAAGATGCTGGAAATCAGAAATATGCAATAGGGAATTTTGTTGATTTTCAAATGACTGAAGAAAAGGAGGTGTCTTCACAAATCCATGATTATCATGTTTTAGTCAATGATCTAAAAAATGAAGACATCAATTTACCTGAATCCTTTGTTGCTGGCTTCCTCATCGAACGACTACCTGAATCTTGGAAACATTACAAGAACAATCTCAAGCATAAAAGGAAACAAATGAGTCTTGAAGATGTTATAGTACACATCCGGATTGAAGAGAAAAACCGTCAAAGGGACAATGAAGACAAAGTTAAAAAAATTTCATCCAAAACAAATCTCATTGAAGGAGGATCAAACAAGGGACATCAACAAAGTTTCATAAGTACTGGAAAGAAATTCAAAGGTTCTACACAAAAATTCAAGGGACATAAGAAGGTTGGCTTCAATACTAATAATAATAAATCTAACCATAATTTCCAAGCTACTTTCAAAAAGAAAGGCAATTGTTATGTTTGTGGTAAGCCAGGCCACTATGCATCTCAATGCCATTTCAAGAAAGTGCCAACTCCAAAAGCCAATCTAGTTGAAGGAGACAACGAAGAAGTAATTGCTGCTGTCGTCTCTCAAGCACTCATGGTGGCAGATGCAAAGGACTGGATTGTAGATTCTGGAGCAACGAGGCACATTTCTGCAGATAGGAATGCCTTCCACTCCTACATCCCTCTGGCCAAAGGTGAGGAGCAGGTGTACATGGGAGATTCATCTCCTTCTCCAGTTCTTGGGAAAGGCAAGGTGTTGCTCAAGCTTACATCAGGAAAAACACTAGCACTTAGTGATGTGTTTGCATACTCCTGATCTTCGTGCTAACTTAGTATCTGTCTCACTACTTGGTAAGGCTGGAATTAAAATTGCCTTTGAGTCAAATAAATTAGTAATAACTAAAAATGGAACCTTCATAGGCAAGGGATATTATAGCCAAGGTTTATTTGTCTTAAATGTACTCAATATTAGTAATGGAAATGCATCATCCTCTTCTGCTTACATAGTGAACTCAATTGACTTATGGCATGCAAGATTAGGACACTTGAATTTTTCATATATTAAGAAAATTCGAGAATTAGGTCTAATTCATGACATGACTGATTCTAGTAATATTGATAAATGTGAAGTTTGTATAGAATCTAAATCAAGTAAAAAAAAAGTTGCAAGTCAATTGAAAGATAAACTGAATTATTAGGATTAATACATTCTGATTTAGGTGATCTAAAACATACTATGACTAGAGGAGGTAAAAAGTATTATATTACTTTTGTAGATGATTTTTCTAGATATACTGTTTTATATTTGCTTAGATCAAAAGATGAAGCATGTGAAATATTTATTAAGTATAAAACTGAAGTAGAGAATCAATTGAATAAAAAGATCAAAAGACTTAGGTCAGATAGAGGAGGAGAATATGAAGATAGCATACTTAATGAATTTTGTGAAAAATATGGCATAATACATGAGACTACCCCTCCTTATTCACCAGCTTCTAATGAAATAGCTGAAAGGAAAAATAGGACTCTTAAGGATATGATGAATGCTATGTTAATTAGCTCAGGTGAATCTAATAATTTATGGGGGGAAGCTATTTTATCGACATGTCATATACAAAATAGAGTTCTTTTTAAGAATACAGGAAAGACTCCTTATGAATTATGGAAAGGGTATGCACCTAATTTGAAGTATCTTAAAGTTTGGGGATACTTAGCTAAGGTACTATTACCTGATCCTAAAAAGAGGAAAATAGGACCCAAAACCTTTGATGGCATGTTTATTGGTTATGCTATAAATAGTGCTGCATATAGATTTATGGTTATTAAGAGTGACATTATGGAACCTAATACTATTATAGAGTCTAAAAATGCAGACTTTTTTTAACACATTTTTCCTTTGAAAACTTGTGTTGATAAAATTGATCATACAACCCAAATTACTCCTACTGATGATTCTCCAAATATTGATAATTCTGAAATTGAATTAAGAAAAAGCAAAAGAGCTAGAAAAGAAATTAATTTTGGAGATGATTTTTATACTTATCTTGTAGAGGATGACCCTCAAACTTATTCTCAAGCTGTTACTTCCCATGATGCTATATTTGGAAAGAAGCTATAAATAGTGAATTAGAATCAAATTTATCAAATCATACTTGGGAATTAGTAGACTTGCCACCTGGTTCAAAAGCCATAGGCTGTAAATGGATATTTAAAAAGAAGCTTAAACCAGATGGGTCTATTGACAAATATAAGGCTAGATTAATAGCTAAAGGATACTCACAAAAGAAAGAAATAGATTACTTTGATACTTATGCCCCTGTTACCAGAATTTCTTCTATACGTATTCTAATAGCACTAGCTGCCATTAACAAGTTAGTAATCCATCAAATGGACGTTAAGACAGCTTTTCTAAATGGAGACCTTGAAGAAGAAATTTATATGGAACAACCCGAAGGGTATGTAGTTTCTAGTAACAAGCATAAAGTATGCAAACTTATAAAATCATTATATTGACTTAAACAATCACCAAAACAATGGCATGAAAAATTTAATCAAGTTTTAGTCTCTAATGGCTATTTAATTAATGAAGCAGATAAATGTGTATATAGTAAATTTGTAAATAATGTGGATGTAATAATTTGTTTATATGTAGATGACATGCTTATTATGGGTACTTCTTTAGAAGTAGTTGTTGAGACTAAGAATTTTCTTTCATCTAAATTTGATATGAAAGATATGGGTGAAGCTCACTTTATTCTTGGAATTAAAATTTCCAAGTCTAATGATGGAATAATGCTTTCACAAGAAAATTATGTAGAGAAAGTATTAAAGAAATTTAATCAATTTAATTGTAACCCTGTCTCAACCCCATATGATAGTGCATTTCATTTAAGAAAGAATAAAGGAGTTAGTATTTCTCAAAATGAATATGCACAAGTCATTAGTAGCTTAATGTACTTGATGAACTGTACCCGTCCAGATATTGCTTATGCAGTTAGTAGGTTGAGTAGATACACACATAGTCCAAACAAGGATCATTGGAATGCTTTGATTAGAGTATTAAAATATTTGAAAGGAATTAGTAATCTTGGACTTAGGTATTCTGGATTTCCAGCAGTACTTGAAGGGTATAGTGACGCTAATTGGATTTCAGATTCGGATGAGACAAAATCAACAAGTGGATTTATATTCACTTTAGGTGGAGATGCAGTGTCTTGGAAGTCGTCCAAGCAAACTTGTACAGCTAAATCAACAATGGAATCTGAATTTGTTGTACTTGAGAAAACTGGCACAGAAGCATAATGGATTAGGAACTTTCTTGCAGATGTTCCTCTTTGGATTAAACCGGCTCCTTCGGTTTCAATTCATTGTGATAGCATGGCTGCAATAGGCTGAGCTAAGAGTAAAGCCTATAATGGCAAGAGTAGGCATATACGCCTAAGACATAATATTGTGAGGCAATTGCTTTATGATGGAGTGATATCACTAAACTTTGTAAGATCAGAAGTGAATTTAGCTGATCCTTTAACTAAAGCACTAAGTAGAAAACTAGTGTATGAGACATCGAGGGGAATGGCATTGTTGCCTATAACAAAAATCCACAATGATGGTAACCCAACCTATGTAATTGGTGAACCCAAGAAATAGGTTCATATGAGTAAAAACAAGTCATTGGTTGATTGGAGATACACTATTTATTTGTTCATCCCTTCCTATGGGGTATAGTGTAATTGCAATGTATAAGGATGAGTCTTTGACTCTTAATGAATTCCATAGTCCAAATTTTGGATGGTGTGTATAATTGCAATTCACACCTGATGGAATCACCTATATAAGTGTGAAAGTGAGGCCGCTTTCTATGGAAAACTTGGGCAAGTTTTTCTTGAGCACTTATAAATTCAAGGTATTTGCATGGCCGAAAGGTGCCACCCCGATTAGAGTTGCTCAGATTTCTAGAATGTAATGTGGATTATGAGAACCCTGATTTATAATAAGGAACTTTGGTTCATAGAAAATTTTATTTCACCAAGTTCCTGTAAGTCACTTCATATATATCCTAAGGATTAGTTCATAGCCCACAAGGCACTAGTCTGATGTATTATATTCTTATGCTCCTGTTTTTTTCCTACTTTTGAATATTTTGAAATGGGGGGGATTGTTAGTAGCCCATATAGTGTTTGGGCCTTCCATAGTGTTTCAAAACATTCATATACACTAGAATAGGTTTAGTACCACATTGCCTATTTACAAACCATGCACCCTCTTTATATATGTTTCCCACTAATATCATGTTAGCCTTGTCTAGTGGGCATGCTCTCTTACGCACGCGTGCGCAGGGGGGTGCAAATCCGGGTCCAGTTTGGCTTGGAAATTCCGAACTCGTGTGGGTGCACGGTGCGCACACGAATGCATTGATTTCTTTGCTGGCCCCGTGCGTGGCATGTTTTTGTTTTTTACAGTTATTATTCAGTCACACCTTGATTGTTTGGCTTCCCAGCTGTTTTGACTGATTGACTTCCCAATTGTCCCAACTGTTTAACCAAATGACCCTTCTTATTTCCCAAACGGCTTCTGCGTTTTTTCCTAAAAGCCCAACGGTCAACAGATGCTACGTTTTCCCAAACGTTCAACAGATGCTTCTCTTCATTGTTTATGAACCGGTGTTTCTCTCTGAACTGATACATCCCTTTAACTAAACTGAAGCTTCTTTTCATCTTAACTGATGCTTTCAAGTGTTGTGTCCTTTTGGATTTTCAGTCTATAAAAGGGACCCATCCCTACCTGTAAAATCACTGAACATTATATGCTCTTCTTTCTTCTTCTTACTGTCTTCTATTACCATACTGTCTTCTTCTCTGTTGGAGCAAAATCAAGGAGCACTCTCTGTCCTCAATTCGGGTGCACGAATCAGAGGTCCCTGACTGTTGAATCCTGGGAGAACATCGCCATTTTGATCCTGCTGCACCAAGAGAGGAGGCGAAATTGTTCTTAAGGGCACAACGCCGCCTCGATCCACAACTTCAACCTGTTCATAGCACTTCCTGCAACATCAATTTCCAACAAGATATACTTCAAGAGACAAACACATTGAATTTTCAGATTTCAAAAAAAAAAAAAATAATCATTCATCTAATATTTATGACAAATATCTCAAAACCAACAATAAAAAGTATATAGACCTATAATAGTAAAAGATTGAGAGGTCTTCAACGTTCAAGAACTCGCAAACAATGCTCCTTTGCCTTCTCCAATTCACTAAGGCATGTCTTGAAGATAGTAACATAAAGGTCATCTGAGTAATCTTCTTGAATTTCAGCAAGTTGTGTTTTGGCCATCTCCAATTAAGCTCGGAATTTTGCTAGTGTAAACTCTGAAGTTGTTAAGTAGTCTGTTGAAATTGTTAATCTTTCTTCCAAAGTCCTCATCTCATCTAAAATCTCACAAATTCTGGTTTGAAGTAGATAACGTTATGTTGTAAGTCTTTGATGCTCCTTCTTGATCATTTTTATGTCATTGGTTAAATTTGTCATATGCTTATTAAGCCTCTCAAGCGCTAAGGTCTTCTCTACCACATATTCCTTGGTTCGTTGTTTATGGATATAAGCCTCAACACTAGGTTTCTCTCAAAACTCCTTTACCAAAAATGCACATCGGGATATGCATTCTAAAGCACACTCAAGGCCATTCAGATCGATAGCGAAGAACTTAAGAATTGAATTAGACTCCTTCACATTATCAATAATAGTTTGGTAGTTGTGATGGTCAAGAGACTTGATTTTGTCGATAGCATGATCTTGTAGGAATAACACAGCATTTGGTATATCTCTCGGACCTATGGAAAAAATATATGTGTGTGTATTATACAAGTGTAAAAAAAAAAAAACTGTTTCGTCCTAAAGATGGAGGCATGTGGTGGATTGAGAGAAGCTTCCTCAACCGCAACATGAAAAGACTTTGCTAGTTCATTAAACCTAAAATGAATTTTCTTTTACCAAACCTATTAAAGATATATGAAAAGTTCATCAAAGAGAAGTTTTCTTACCAACTGGAGGGGTGTTGGCCATGAGAATAAAAGAAACTTTGAGGTTCCTACTTCTCTTACTCACGAAAATTTAGTGAGAGAAGTATGAAGCGGGTGTATATATATATATATATATATATATATATATATATATCCTAATCCAAATAAAAGTTGAAAATTTAATTAGATTAGAATTTCAGTATATCCTAATCCTCATAAACTTGAAATTTTAATTAGATTAAGATTTCATTTTTTAAAAGAAAGAAAGAAGAAATAAAAATTTTGGATAAAATATGTGATATTATCAGGTCGCACATTCCAGTCACGATCCTGTTTACCGCACCCTAGTAATAGAGGCTTGATGCAAGAGAGATTATTCTTTAAAAAAAAGAAGACAGAGCAAGCATAAAGAGATTTTTTTTTAAGAAAAAGAAGAGGACCAAACCAAAAGTAGAAAGTCAATGACAGAGAAGAGATTAAAAAAAACAGTAAATTATATATTAGATGTTTTCAAGATAATCTATATGTTTTTTTTAAGAGTTAAGTAACATATAGTCCCTGTAAACTTTTGAAATCCCTATATAGTCCTCATAACTTTTGGTATCCCTATGTAGTCCCTCCTTTTTCAAAGACTTATTTTTCAGTCCAATCTCACACAAACAGAGTTACTTTTATAGAAAAAGACCTTGTTGCCCTCACTTTTCTCTCTTTTCTCTTTCTATTCCATCTCTATCCCATGTTCTCTCTCTCTCTCTCTAAATCAGAATTTCTTTTTTTTTTCTCTCTAATCTGATTTAATTCTCTCTTCTCTCTCAAAGCCTTTGTCTCTCTCTAACTCTCTCTCTTGTCCCTGTTGCGCGCTCTCTTCTCTCTCCATCCCATGTTCTCTTCTCTCTCTACCCCATATTCTCTCTTGTTTTGCATATCTTCTCTTTCTATCCCTTGTTCTCTCTCTTTCTGAGTCTCTATTTATTCTCATTTTTTCTCTCTAATACTCGGTTTATTACTCTCTTCCTCTCTAAGCCTGCGTGCAAGGTATTCCATAGACTTCCCAACGTCTGCAAGAGCATGTCCTTGTCTGCAAATTGACAGTGTAGCTGCACTGTTCGATAACTTCGAATTGCTCACTGTCCGAACGGCCTACGCGGAGCAAGTGGCTTGACTCGATAGTGTCCTTGAGCTTTCCATGTATTGCTGGGCAAAGATGTGTTCCCCAGCACCGGACATGCTCGCGCCGGGCATACATCATATTCATGAGCTTGTACCTGCAAACAGTAAGCGTTTGTAAGAGATAATCAAGCTTCCAGCAAAGAGTAAAGCTTTAAGCAAGATAGTAAAGAGTTGTGCTAGATAATAAAGTTTTCTATTCAATAGTAAAGACTTAAGCTAGATAGTAAAGCTTTAGGCCTGATAGTAAAGAGTTATACGGGATACTAAAGAGTTACACTCGATAATAAAACTTTAGGTCTGATAGTAAAGAGTTATACGGGATACTAAAGAGTTACACGCACACGGCAAAGCTACCGGGATTTGTTGCCAACACCTTTTCTGCATATCATAACAACAAATCGTAGCTCTATACCATGCTTGCCTTTACGAAAGACACACGTCGTGCTCTCACAAAATATCCCGTTGAATGTCAACGGCCCGATACAAGGGACGATCCTTGAGCTTCTGGATCACACGATCGCATACCCATTTTTTGGATGCTTTCGGGTGGGAACTTGTCCCTATACCACCACCACACATATGTATGAGCTGCAATGTCTTTATTCGGAAGGTTTTCAGATTTTTCTCTCGAGAAGCATAAACCCTCCAATTGCAGTTTGCCTTTGCACATCTGGCCGTCACCCTTTCTCTGTCATTTTTAATGAACGTAAAGTCAAATTTCATTTTGATAGCAAAGTCACGGAGGGCATCCCTGAAGTGCTCCACGTTTTCAAATCGTTCTTCAACTCTGAGCATTGCAATCTTGGGATATTGAGAAGAACCCACAATGTTCAAGGACATGCTCTCGGCTAGAGGGTCCCTAATGATTGAAAAAAGATTCTTTTAAGTAAGACAATACTAAAATGTAATCGAGCGGCCTTAATACTAAGCGGATACGACTGATGTTAAACACTTACTGTAAATAATAAAAAGATAAGATAAATTCTAAAGCTTTACGGTCAATAATAAAGAGATAAAACAAATACTAAAGACATTTGGTCGATAGTAAAGAGATAAGAGCAATTCTAAAGACTTAAAGAAAATCGTAAATGCTTACGTTTTTGTAATACACGGTTGCTGGAAATAACAAGCACATACTAAAGGCTTACATTGCCAGATAACAAAGACAGTAAATTACGTTGGAATCGGAGACCCACACTCACCGCTAACGCTCACTTCACCTGTGTCCACAACAAGGTCGACCATATTCTTCTCGAACGATTGCAAAATGTTGCACATACGCACAAAGTCTGTAGAATTGTCAATGTGACAAGTTGTTCTTTGTTCGTTTGGTGCGATATAACTCACTCTCACACAAGAGGGGTCAAGGTCCCACCGTTCACATATGTCATCCATTACTGACTCCCAACAAGTGAGCACTGTGAGCTCCAAGGCTAGACCTTCTCCCCCATATCGCGCGACGGTGAAAATGGTTTCCATCGAACTCCTGCAACAAGAACGCCTTTTGCAAAAACAACATAATTATACGACGCAAGCCATGAAAAAACAATGGGAAAATGGATCTACCTTGGTTGTTTGTTTTTGCAAGACTCTCCCACCTAGCCTGTTGCCGCCCCAGACTCGATTACGTCGTAACTTCTCTACAAGACTAAAAACACAACACAATCTCTCTGCAAAAGAAGAAAGTAAGGAACAGAAATGAAGGAGAAGACATGAAGGAGGAGAAGAGGTTTCGCTTCTTTTGTAAGAATGGAAGTACAAAAGCTGGTTGCATGCTTCCTGTCCTTTTAGCCAAAAATGTGAATTTTGGGTTGGAGGAGAAGAGGGTATTTTGGGGTTTTAATAAAAAAAGTAACGGGTTAAGATCACGGCAAGGACCTAAAAGTAATTCATTTTAAAAGGGAAGACTGAAAAGTTTAATGTTTTGTCAGAGGAACTGAAAAGTCAGAAAGTAAACAGTCAGGGACTGTAAAATAATTTTTCTTTTTTTTAACTTATTCGTGATATCATTTTTTCTCATGTCATCTTAGTTTGATGCAACTCCCTTATCCAAGGACCTGTGATTGGAGACAACCCAAAACCTGATGAAACCAAACCTAAAATTCTCCAAAGAGAGCCTACAACAAGTCTATGAGGGTGACGAAGCCTTCAAAGATTAATAGTACGATCATGATATTGGATCATAATATCTCATATACTCTTGTTGTATTATATATTCCAAATCTATTTAAATAAATGTGATTTATCTACTTAAAAAAAATTGTGTAAAATGAACAAGTTTGAAGTAAACAGTCCCTAAAATCTGCACACATAGAATAGAATGCTGCAAAACAAACGGGAACCAGCCAGAATCAAGAAAAGAGTGGGCAACCATCAACAAGAACATCCTTTGCAGTGGGACAAGAAGCAAGAGGACAGCCATCCAAATCATTCCCCCACCAATTCAAACTAATGTTCTCCAGGCCCAGGCTCAGGTACAACACCACAGCCATGAATGCAAGCCCAGCATCCAGAGCTCCAGAGAGCACATAGTTATGCCTCTGCCACCAATCTCTCCTGTACCTATAAACCACATAGCCTGAGAGAAAACCAAGTGTGATCCATGAAGTGTAGTTCACGGCGGTGGCCGGAGGCATTGACCCAGTGGCGGCGATCATGACCGGCATGTTAATGAGCCTGATCCATTCGTGCTGAGGGAATGCCCTGTGAGCAAACCAAACAAGAAGAGGAGCCACCGCACCGAACAGAAAGAACCAGTTAATGGCGGAGTAGTAGCCAAGGTCCCCGAAGATTCTCCGGGGACCAATGAGGCCCCAAATGACCGATGCGTCGAAGAACACATGATCTCCTGGGCATGTCCAGGGACTGTCCGAACCGAGAAGCGCGGTGTCACAGATGTTTGGGATAGTATCCATTAGCCACCATGCAGTCCCCAGGTACACAAATGCTGCTATTAGAGTTCCCACCACCTGCCATTGCCGGCGTTGTTTAGAAGATCAACAACATTTAGATTATTGTCTATATATTCAATCGACTTTTTTGCAAATTTGAAAACCTGAGCCATGAACATAGTCCTGGGAGGGATCTTCATGTAGTGGCCAAGCTTGAAATCTTGAAGGAAGGTCAAGGCCTGGGTCATGCTTATGTATCCATACACCTTGAAGCACATGTTAGCAACTGGGCGCCCAGGATACAAATACCCCATGATGTATTCAGTTATGATGTTCAAACCTGGTGTCTATACAATAATAATATAAGATCGATCGATCACTAAGGTTGAGAATTAAGAAGAAGATTATAAAGAAAAAGTAGCTAGATAAAATATATACCTGATTAGTAGTGGCAGTGATGATGCCAATGGGGAGAGTGAAGAATATGGCAAGAGCACAGGCCAGTAGAACACCCCACCAGGGAAGCTGAAGCTGATCAATGTAGTACTCGCAAGCAAAGATGGTGAGGGCTATGTTGGCAACAAGGATGCAGACAAACCACCACTCAGGAACCTGCTTGTACCTCCTCATTAGCCTTGTGTGCACGTCCACCTTCTTCTCCTGGAACGCAGACTTGCTCAACTCCCATATCTCCCTGCATATATAACCAGTAGTTAGGAGAGAAATAAAAAAAGTTTGTAAGTATGGACACATCTCCATTAGTGTGAAGTCTTTTGGATTGAATCCTTGATCTGGGATAGAGCAATCTCTCGATGCAAGTGGTGCTCCATGTAAGGCATGTCTAGGAATCACAGTGGAGTGGAGAATCCTGGTCAGTAATGAGTGGATGGATGGATGATCATTTGAGGGGAGGTTGTGGTCTTTTGATAGAGGGGAGTGGGAACAATAGTCCCACCTTGATCAGGAGAGAGATAAAAGGGTTTATAAGTATGAACACATCTCTATTAGTATGAGGTATTTTGTGTTGAATCCAAAAACAAAGTCATACAGGTCTTGGCTTAAAGTAGACAATATGATACTAATGTGGAGATGTGTTGCGCCCTTAGTGTCTAAAATTTCTACCATCTAATATATGAATATGCATTAATTTCTGAAGATATATAAACGACTTACTTTCCATGGAAGAGGGCGACATGAGTGACAATAGCAGTGAGCGAAGCAAAGCCAACACCATAAGTCACTGTAAAGAAAGTGCTCATATAAAGAGGGCCATTCTTTTCATATGCCTGGAGATCAAAGTGGAAGTCTGAGTCTATGATGCTAGTGATGTTGTAAACTTGGCCTGAAGAAGTGAAGAGGCCATCAGAGAATATGGGGAATGTCTTGGCATTGTATAAGTTAGACCAGTAGGCAATTGGGGTGACAATGTACATGATGAACACAAAACCAACTGCAATGTTCGCTGTGGCAAACCATGGGCTTGCTAAGGGGCTGCCAAGGTAGGAGGAGATGGTAGACCAGTCGAGACCGATGGCGCCAATGCCAAGGCCGTAGAGGCCGGAGCCGAGCTGCTGAGCGAGGACGGAGGTGGGGAAAATCCAACAGATCCAGGAGAGGGAGGTGAGCATTGAGAAGAGGTAGCCAGGCAAGGCATAGTAGGCGAAACTGCAGATGAAAGCTATCAAAAAGAACTGGTTCCGGGTCAGGCCACCCTTCACTCGTCTTTCCTTCTCATGAAGTGTCCTGTGATTAATCGCCATGCATGGCATGCACAACAGTTAATCAACTGAATTAAATTCACAAAAAACAGAAAGACACCATTCAATCTTGTTCCTGTTCTTCAATGAAAATGAAAATTATGATTTAGTCCATACACAATCAAAGAATAATTAATGCATTTGAAGTTACTGTCCATATTCAGTAATAGTTAGGGCTGTACTTCATCGGACTGAGCCCAGCTCGAATTCGGCTCAAAATAGCCTAGCTCGAGCTCGAAATTAGCTTGAATAAGTTTGCTCGAGCTCGGTTCGAGAGCTCGAAATTAAGAATTCAATTATAATTTTGAAATCTTGGATTTAGTTTGAAATTAAAAATCTATTTATAAATTATTTTTTTATATTATATATTATATATCAATACTAAATATTAAATATTTTATTTATATATTATAATATTTATTAATATTTTATTATTTTTTTAATTAATATTTATATTATATATTAATATATTAATATAAAATTTTGAGTTTTCGAACTAAGCTCGGCTTGAAATTAATTTAGAGCTCAAAATTAAAGCTCGTGATCGGCTCGCTAAAAGCTTGAGCTGAGCTGCTCACGAACAACTTATCGTTTGACAGCCCTAGTAATAGCTAATGCGGCGTAGGGGTATACTAGTCTCCAAAGAATAGCAATGCAGATTAATTAGGGAAGAAAGACCTATATTTTATCTTAATTTCTAAGCTGATTAATTAGAATCAAATTTTGCAAATTTATATATATATTTCATAGCAGACAGCTCACAGGTTTAGATGCTACAAACCAGGACACTTTTGTCTCAAGGACAAGCATTTGATTGATTGAGAAACAAGTTCCTCACCATGTGGAACACCTGCAGCTGGTCTATCATTGAAGCAGCTGGAATACAAGTTGGCAAAAGAGTTTGCCTTGTAAAAGCATCTAGTCTAGTGGACATCTTCATTTCTCAAGTCAAAGTTTAGATTAGTTGTCATGTGGATGGTGGTCCACCACACCCCCACCAACAAGTCAAGTGAAACAGGACTGAATTTGGACCAATTTCAGGATATATACATAAAAAAGGAGCAGCTCGATGTTACAAAGCTCCCGCTATGCGTGGAGTCTGGAGAAGAGTTTCTCTATAAAATAAATTTGAACAGAAGAAAAGACTTTTTGAGGATGTGGACTGAATTTCCAGAAGGACCTAGGTGAAAATAAATATAAGACATCAAAGTCCATCTCATGATGTCATCTTCTTACATCCCAACAATACAAGTTATCAATAACTTGTAGGATTTCATCCATTGAAATAGAATAGAAATACAAGGATAATGAAAGAGTGCAAATATTCAAAGGTTTCATATTTGAGGGATTTCTTATGCAGAATGGCAGATTGTGTGCTTAAATAATCAACTCAACAGGTCCAGAGTGGATCCAGACCTGCCTTATTTTTGTTAAATTTCATAAATTAGGCCTTGTTTTCTAATCTGATTTAGTTAAATCTAATGCCTGCCAAACACACAAAAAATAGATTGAGAGAGAAATCAATGTAAGGGAAAAAGCAGGCCCTCCCTTCAAATCAATGACAGACAGGGAGATGGAAATGCAAGGTAATGCTGAGTTATCGTTTAAATGCTATATTTGTTCCATTCTTAGTGAACATTAAAGGTTTTCTATATATGTAGAGAGGAAGAGAGGGTGGTGCACCTGAAGAGGGATACTTGGACCAGATTGTAAGGCCACCACATCGCTGCGGGCTCCACCAGATACCGCCGGAATATTCCTGCCCAGCCAAACCCCAGCACCTAATTACCACAATTTCACCATTATTATGATCATAAAAAAAACTTTATTTACTTCTCTTTTCATATCTGTCTCTAATACAACAATCATAATAAAAAGATCCGGCTATATGGATTCTGTTTCCATATCCCTCTGTCAAAGGCAAGATCCGGCTCAATATCTAATGTACGAAGGTGCGTAGACAACAATCATAATAAAAGGAGAAAGTATTCAAGAAAGAAGCTGAACCTGAGTGGTAATGATGACAAGAAGAGCGACGAAAAAGGTGATGTTTTGACGGTAAAAGACCTTGACTGCAGTGACTATGTGGATGGCATACACAGTACCAGCGCCGGAGTTGGCGAAAATGGTAACAAGAACATGCTCCTTCATGTTGAATGGCCCTGGGTTCAACGTGAACTCCCAGCGGCTTCCTCTGAAGAACACTCTGTCGGTCAAGGTAGCCGCCATCAGGTGCCCAAGTGGAACCACAGCAATCTGCGCCGATATAGATGTTATGGACAGTGGTTCTTTCCGGTACCAGAAGAACTGGTTCAGGAAAGACAATAGTACACATGATGCTGTGCCAAGCACCCACATGCGGAATGTCAGGCAAGGTATTTCTGGGTCATCGCTCGTCGGCACTGTCAGCGCCACCTGCTCTATTGGTGAGTTGATCTCTTCTTTTTCCTCTTCAACCGATGAGGATGTTGATGCCTTGTTTGGAGGCACTGCATGCAGAAAATCAATATATGAAGAGTCTTAGGAATTAGATCATGGAGATCAAGAGAGACGAATTTTACTTACATAATGGGCTTGTGATTTGATGCTTCTCCTCTTCTACTGATGAGGATTCCATGCCTTCTTGTTCTTCTTCCTCTTCTCCTCTGTCGCTTTAGTTTATAAGAGGAGAGGAAGGGAAATTATTGAATGTAATGCTAAATCTGAAGGATATACAGAAATTAAGACATTTCTGCGGTATGTGCCAACCACCAAACACCGGCCACGTAAATACATGTCTTAATTTGTTTTGATGGCATCTCCAGATTGGTAGGCGCCGGGGTATCAATGCATTCTGATCGATGTTTGCTAATGAAAAGAATCACCCTATAAGATGCATGGTACAAGAATTAATAGATAGTACAGAAAAATGCATGATAAGATGGGATCACACAAGGAAGCCTGGCATTTTCCTTTCAATATATGTGGAGGAGGTTCAACCATATAGGTAGGTGTCTTTAAACCTAACACTCCTTGTATAGGATCTCTCAGATTTAAGAGATTCCATGGTCCAAGTAGTCTGGTGTATATAATACAACAGACAGATAGAGATATATGAGAAGAGAAGGGCAACAAGTAACAACCAACTTGTGACAGGCTAGCAGCTCCTGGCCCTTAATTTCTTCAATATTGAAGTCAATATTTTGAACTTAAAACCTATAAAAAAAATTGATAATGTTAACCGAACTTTAATTTATTCCAAGTGGGGATTGGAAGAAGTTGTTATATCACAATCCTAACATTGCAGTACATACAATTAAGGTCAAGTACTCAATTATCAATGCATAGTAATGTTAGAAGTAATGTGTGTCCTATGGTTAGGGGGTATTTTGGTAATTTAGCCTTTAATGTTTTGTTGCTATCTAGTATGACAAATGAAATGGATCTAGGACTCCTCCTATGCATTGTAATCTATGGCTGAGATTAAGAAGCTGAAAAACAGGAAGTTAAAAAGGGGACTGCAGAACCAAAGGTCTCTTGGCTTTATCGCAGTACGGATCCTCTGTGTAGAGGCGTATATAGTTGGGAAGAGCCAAGATCGAACCCCACACTGAGGTGAGGGTCTTGGCGTAAAGGGAGCCCTGCAGAAATATAGCACAAAACTAACAAGTAATCTCGTATGGGAAGATAGAAAAGAAGGGAACAAAAGAAAGGGCAAAACTGTTTTCTTGTAATTGTTAGGAGAAGAAAATTAGATTGGTAAGAACAAATGGACGAATTCTTAATTTCCGTCACTATATTACTCACTACAAAACACAGTCATTGATAATTTTGGGCCAATTTGGATCCAAGGGAAATGAAGGAACAAAAGATAACATGAAGGAAAGTGATGCAGAATAAGCTACACAATCACAAGTAGGTTTCTAGACAATCACACCCACAAAATAATAGCACAAAACTAAAGAAAACAGAGTTTATTCAAATAACTAATTAACTAGCATGATCCCCCTCCTTTAAATAGAGATTAGAGATCATATCAATGTAAAATTTGATTACAAATAGAATAAGACTTATCAAACTCGTTGACTATGAACCAGTTGTGTCAATTATGCTGGAATTTGGAATAATAATGATGTTATATTTGACACCACATTACTGTGTTATATTGAGCTCAATTAGTTTGTATTCTCTTTATGGTTTACATTTTCAAGCTGATGGGACCACTTATGTTTTAAGTATGTAGATTGGCATTTTTTGAATCCATGAAATGTACACCACAACATTGCTTAATGGTTTTCTGAACTACATTATTTGCATGTTTGAATTATTGATGATGGTAATATTTATGAGAAATGCTACATGCACGGAAAATAGTGTCCGAATAGACTGTCCGAAACAATCACCTTCATCTGTCCGAAACAATCACCTTCATCCATGTTTTCTCAAGATGGTGGTGTTGATGAAGGTGATTGTTTCGGACAGTCTATTCGGACACTATCTTCGGTGCATGTAGCATTGCTCAATATTTATTGCAATACTACTCCTAATGAAGTGTGTCAAATGGTTGATTGATCCACTAGCATGAATCAAACTTGGAAAGAATCTCTTACCATTTCACTTGGCAATGCTTAGTACTAATTTCTGCTGCTACATTGATTTCTTGCTTGTTATTTTGAAAGCTAGGAAATTAATTGTAGATTGAATTAAATCCTTTCATGTTTTCATTTAATTTTTTCCTATAATTTTCCATTCATTTCTTTCTCTTGAAATTTGCTTTAATATAATTATATTATTTGTTTTAGTAGTCTTCTTGTCAAACATCCCATGCTATGTGCTAGTTTCTTTAGGGTAAAAACCTTGAAAAGTCACCAAACTAGGCCCATATTTCACTTTGAATATCAAAATTCAATTTGTATCTTTTTGGTCACCATACTTCTATTTGATTTCAGCGAAAGAGTACCCGAGAAAACCAATGATAATTATCTGACATGGCCACCGGATTAGCCACGTGGAGGGTTTTGAAACCTTAATTTACAAAATTCATAATTAATTGAACAATATTTGAACCTTGATTTCGAATGTTATTCGTTTTGAATTTGTCAAAATCAATGTTCAAATGTTATTTTTTTTGTCTAAATGTTATTCAATTAGTTAGGATTTTTGTAAATTAAGATTTAAATACCCTCCACGCGCATAATCGATCCACGCCGGATAATTATCGCTGATTTCCTCAAGTATCCTCACCGAAATCAAATAAGTAGTAGAACTAAAAATACAAATTGAAGTTTGATATCCAAAGTGAAATATGGACATAGTTTGGTGACCTCTCAATATTATTACCTAATTTCTTTATAATGAGCGTAACATGTTATATTGGTTTTCAAGTGTGTTACCCAAGAGCAAAATGCAAATGAACATGCTTCCCTTTTATGGCCAAATTATACCATGCATTTTTTTTATTCAATTATTATTATTGTCAATAACAAAAGACAAAATGGTAAAAAGCTCTGATGTCTTCAGCTGCTTAGCATGCTATTTTTGTACACTCTCTACAGCTCTTCATCAATTGCCTGGAGGAGTGCAACAAGCTTAGTACGAGTTACAGGCTTCATATAGAACTCATCACCGCCTGCATCAAGAAACTCCTTTTGTTCTTTCTCTGTCAAGTGTGCGCTCATGCCTACCAGCTTAGCCCTCACACCCATTCCCCTCAAGAACCTTGTTGTCTGTCACTTACAAAACACATTAGTTAGAGCGGGTTTGATCAACTAAAAACAACATTATTTAAGCTGAAATAGATATTATATTATCCATTATTTGAGGAGCTCGAGTTTGTTTTAAATTTTTAAGTTGAAATCCACAAACTTGATTTTATTTTTTCAAATATTTTTTGATGTTTAGATTCTATGTAAGGTGTCATTTATATCACAAAACAAGGGCTTTAAATAGTTTTTAATCATACAACATCACCTTTTTTAGTATAAATTAGAAATTGAAGCAACAAATTTCCTATTATGACAAGCTAAGTCCAAAATGGTTCAAATTTTTTATGGCATTGAAGATAACTTTGTAAAAATGTTGTCACATGCTGGTTAAGTCTAATTCAGGCTAAATCCAAAATGCTACAAAACATTTACAATGTTGAAGATAGCTTTATAAAAAGATCATTTCAGGTGTGGTTAACTTAAACACATAATATGCGCAAGTATAGATGATCAATGCAATTTTTTCGGACTCTTTTTTTTTTTAAATCAGTTAATTTGAGCCCGGCCATACCCTAAAATATATTGGTTTAAGACATGTTAAATTAGGGTCTACTTCGTTTAAAGAGACTACTAACCTCTGGACCATTCATAAATGGCATCTCCATATCCATCAGCACAAGAGTAAAAACCTCTCCTGCAGCAAAAAAATCCACAGCCTCTTTTCCATTCACTGCTTCTTTCCCTTCAACTTTGAGGTCTCTCAGCATAGCCATCATAACTTTGCGGGTCACCTTGTCATCATCCACAATAAGAACCCTCAGGTTCTTCTTAAAGCTGCGATCCCTAATTTTAAGTATGCCTTTCAGTTGTAATACATTGCCTTCATAAACATTGTCCTCCTTAAGCATTCCCTTCATCTTCATGTAGTTTGAGGAACCCGCACCAAATGCCATTCTCTTCCTGCTCATTGAAAAATTCAAACTTGTTAGAAAAAAGAACATGTTTATACAAATAATGACATATTAATGATTTGCCCTTACAGAGATTAAAGCACAAGTTTCCTTTTACATAACTGGATGTTGCAAGCACTTACAGTTAGTATTGCATACATATATATCTCAAAAAGGTAAAATAATAAATATATAGAAAAGATGAGTCCTTGTGATTGTTGAAACCATATATTTTTTTCAAAGAGCACCTACATCCTTATGAAGTAACTGATGAAACGTAAAATCTAGTGATTCATACAAAATTAGGGAAATAAAAACCCCCATAAAGGAAACAAAATAAGAATATAACATTCCAAATTCAACAGAAACTATAGAGAAAAATAAGAAAACTACAATATGTACTATACATTGTGCCATAAGAAACTAATAGGAAAAGATAAAAAAACATCATCATAGGAAAAACAAGGAATCCTTCATGAGAAAAAGATCAAACATAATGTTCATCACCTTGGTAGGCCTTAAGGGATGAATGTAGGCTAGGCTAGCAGTGTATAGAATATGGGTTACACTAGAACTCCTTAAATACTGGGTAATAGTATCTTCGACCATGTCCACCAATATCCAGTTTGATACGCTGAAATATTCGAGGATAATGTTTTGGTTTTAAGGAGATAAAATTCGGATAAGATAGGATTAAATAGCACACAGGATGTAGAGTAGTCGGCCATGAAACTGTATATCTTCAAATACATAGTTTTGTGTCACAATATATGTTCAAATACATGGTTTTGTGTAACAATATCTCTTCTAATACATGGTTATGTGCAGTAGTGTACCTTCCGCCACATATTTTTTATGCAATAATATATCTTCAAATATGTGATTGTTTTAATATATATATATATATATATATATATATACATATATATATATATATATACATATATATATATATATATACATATATATATATATATATATATATATATATATGTGTGTGTGTGTGTGTGTGTGTGTGTGTGTGTGTGTGTGTGTGATTTTAAGTAATTGCATATCTTTCAACAACAATATGTGTCTATGTAAATAATATATCTTCAAAAATGTGGTTTTGTGTAAATAACATATCTTCAAATAAGTGGTTTTATGTTATAACACTTGAAATATGTAGTTTGGTGCAATCATCTTTTTTAATACATGGTTTCGTTTTTGATATATCTTTTTTTTTTTTTGCCAATATGAGCGGCAAGCCGCTAAGAAGCCAAGCGCGTGCACAATCCTTTCAGAGCAAGTGGGGGTTGGGCCCGCACACACATCAGCACTGGGATAACCCACGCACAACCACTGCTCACACTCCCAGAAATGTGCCTTCACCCGTGAATCGAACCCACGCCACTGGCGAGGAATTCTTACGGGGACTGAGATACCAATAGACCACTTGGTCGTTGGTGTTTTTGATATATATTTTAAGATGTGGTTTGTGTGGTAGTATAACTACTTCAACTATTTGGTTGTGTAGTATAACTTCAAACATGTGGTTTTGTTTAATCATATATAAGAATGTACATATTTTGGCTTTTGTGGCGGTATAAACCTTAGAAAACTAAAGCTAGGAGTACAAATACATGATAAGAAATGCAACTTTTAATTTCTTTCTTTCTTTTAGGATTCTTTCCTTTAGCACGGTAAAAAGAGATATTAGTACATTGAATTTCTTTTTATATATATATATATATATATATATAAATTAGAATAAGATGTACCATCACGTCAATCTTGTTAATAAAGTTCAATTATGTTTCCTTATGTGTGTATACAAAGATGTGCTTGTTCGCACCTCCCAACCATAGATGAGGAGATGCACCACGATCCAACTTTGATGATCGTGGTGGAAACTCTCCACCATGATCCCAATGCCCGCCCTTCTATGCTCTCATTTAAGATGCCTTTTCTATTGAAGATATCACATTATTCCAACTCGATCCCCGTGGGTGCCAAAGCTCATTGTCAAGTTTTATTCTACTCAATTTGGCAACCATTTTGGGGCCTTTCATACATATCGTCATTTTATAACAAGTTCTCACTTCATTCCTATGAAACATTCTTAAACCGCCTGCACAATAGCAGAGCTATTTGCTAAGACGTCATTTGCTTGCATTATGTGCCAAAGTCCATTATCAATGACAAAGATCGAATCTTCATCAACAGTTTTTGACAGGAGATCTTCCGCTTACAAAGGACTCAGCTACAGATGAGTTCCACGTATCACCTTGAGACCGATAGCCAATTAGAGGTGCTGAATTATGGTTTAGAAATGTATCTCTGATGCTTTTCTTCCGAGCAACCAAAGACTTGGGCTCAATGGTTAGCATGGGCTGAGTTTTGGTATAATACTTCGTACCATGCATTTGCAGGTTGTTCATATCCTTTGAGATTATCTATATGTGATCACCCTTGTCATTGTATCAATTTCTGCCTTGCAAAAGTTGAGTTCAAGCTGCTATGCCACCCTTTACGATCGAGAAGATATCCATCGACAACTTAAATATAATTTACAGCAAGCCTAACACCACATGAGTCAATATACTAACATCAATTGTTAAGATGTCCATTTCGCGGTTACGGATTAAGTCTTCCAAAATATAACGGCAAAAAGGGTTAATCCTAAACTCATCATCAGATTCTATGAGCCTTTCAAGATTCTAAAGTGGATTAGGTTGCTTGCTTATAAACATCGTTTGCAAGTAACCAATCAAGCCCATCATGTTTTTCACGTCTCATAACTCAAGAGAGATGGGTGATCACCGAGTAGATTCCACATTATCTCTTGCTTTTAAAATAGCGGAGAAACCGCCCACCCAACCAAAGGCGATTATAGCAGATTGTACTATTGTTCATGGCTCGGTTTCAGTTCCACAAGTGTTGGTCAATGGCTTGGTAAGCCATTGGATGATGCGAGCTGGGTTGATAGCGATGAGTTTATCCTGCACTTCCCTAATTTTAGCCTTATGGACAAGGTTATCTACTTGAGATGGGCAATGTTAGACACTTAAGTTCAAGAAGTGATTAGTTCGAGGACGATCCACCAAGAGAACCGCTAGTTTATTCCCGAAGAAAGGGATTCGGTCAAAGGGTTAAATATGGCGGGAAAAATAATTGCGGCCCCCAAAATGACATCAATTAAACTATATAAGGAATGAGCTTATTCTAACTAAGGGAAGGATTATTCTAAGCAATCAAGGAGATCATGTTGGGAGCCTATATATTACCACCAATGGACAATAAAAGATCATCATCATATTTGAAGGCTATGCTCAATAAAGCTGAAATTGGGTATTAGACCTAGCATTGTTATTCTTCTTTTATGTTCCTTCATCAATTAAGTAGTATGATTTCTTTTCCCTTTGATTAGAGATCATATCAAAGTAATGTTAGGATTACAAATAGAGCATGATTTGTCAAAGTTAAACTTATCAAGAATTCTAAACTTATTTATAAACATAACTTTAAATAGAATTTAAAACAAATTAACTAAATCTGGCACACTTCTAGAAGCCCAAAATCTGAAATTACAAAAAAAGAAAAAAAAACTAACACTTAAATTAAAAAAAAAATCAAATAATTTCAACTCTCAAGCAACTCATAAATTTAAAAAATGTCAAATAATAGTGTTAGTCCTCATATTTTGTAATGAAAGTTGTTTTCCAGTATTCAGTTGAATGATAACCATAAGATTAATAACAAAGTGAAAGATAATCCATTGGTAAAAACTTTTTCATTCCTTCTATTAATTTCCATTATTACTTTGAATTTCTCAGAGTTTGTTTTATCTTCCTTACAAATAAACCATACAAATAAACACATCTATTGTCACATACAATTATACATACACAAATAAGGAACCATGATTTAGCTTTATCAACAAGATTGAAGTGGTGGCATATCTTATTCTAATTTACCAAAACAAAACATGAAGATATACTATTGCATTAAAAAAAATTGTAGCATAAGGTACACTATTGTACATAACCATGTGTTTGAAGATATACTATTACGCAAAACCACGTACTTGAAGATATATTGTTACACAAAACCACGTATTTGAAGATATACAATTACATGACCGAGCACACTACATCCTGTGTGCTATTCCATCTTATCTAATCCGAATTTTATCTTTTTAACCCAATCGTTATCCTCGAATATTTCAGCGTATCAAACTAGATATTGGTGGACATGATCGAAGATACCAAAGCCCCCTATTTAAGGAGTTCTACTATAACACATATCCCATACAACGCTAACTTAGGCTACATTCATCCCTTAAGGTGTACCAAGGTGATGAACATCATCTTTGATCTATTTCTCATCAAGGAATTTTTTTACTATACAGATGTTCTTTACCCTTTTTTTATTAGTTTTTTATGGCGTAATGTATGGTACATATTATAGTTTCCTTATTTTTCACTATAGTTTCTGTTAAAGTTGGACTGATGATATTCTTTTTTTTTTTCTATGATGGACGTTTTTATTTCCATAGCTTTGTATGTATCACTAGATTTTAGGTTTCATCATATGCTTCATAAGGACGTAGATTCTTTGAAAAAATATATCTTCTCTATATTTACTGTTTTACCTTCTTAAGATATACATGTATGCAATACTAACTTTTAAATGCTTGCAACATCCAGTTATGTAAAAGGAAACTAGGTGCTCTAATCTCCTATCTCATATACTTCCTTCTTTAAGGGCAAATCATTATATCATTATTTACATAAACATGCTCTTTTTAACTTTAAAAAGTTGAATTTTTCAATGATTAGGAAGAAAATGACATTTGGTGTGGGTTCTTCAAACTACATGAAGATGAGGGGAGTGCTCAACAAGGACGACACCTTACATAGACTCTAAACATCCAAGAATATTTGGAAAAACAAAATCAAGTATGGTTTTCCAACTCAAAAATTTAAAGCATACTCAAGCTTCTCAAATAATGGATAAAATAATGCTTATTTCAGCATAAATAATGTTGATTTTAGTTGATCAAACCTGCACAAACTAATGTGTTGTATAAATGACAAGCAACAAAGTACCTGAGGACAATGGGCGTGAGTGCTAAGTTGGTAGGTGTGAATGCGCACTCGACAAAGAAAAGCAAGAGTTTCTTGATGCAGGCGCTGATGAGTTCTATGTGAAGCCTATTACTCGTCCTAAGCTCGTTGCACCCATTCAGCCAACTAATGAAGAGCTGTAAAGGGGAGTACAAAGTTAATATCCTAAGGCAGTGACATATAGTCTCTTTACTATTTTGTCTTCTGTTATTGACAATAATAATCATAGAATAAAAGTAAAACAATGCATGCTATAATTTGGCCTTAAAAGGTAAGCATGGGCATTTGCATTTTCACTTAGGTAACACACTTGAAACTGAACATAACATGTCTTGAACATTGTAAAGAAACTAGCACAGAGCATGGGATATTTGACAAGAAAAAAAAAGTTTATATAATCATATAAAAGCAAATATCAAGAGAAAGAAATGAATGGAAAATTATAGAAACAAAATGAAAGCATGAAAGGATTTAATTCAATCTATAATTAATTATTAATTTACTAGTTTTCCATATAACAAGGCAATAAATCAAAGTACTAGCATAAATTAGTAGCGAGTACTGAAAAATGGAAGGGTAAGAGATTCTTTCCAAGTTTGATTTCATGCATCAGACACTATGTGAAACATGCTAGTGTATCAATCCACCATATGACACACTTCATTATGAGCAATATTACAATAAAATATTACCATCATCAAATTTAAAGAGACAAGTAATGTAGTTCACAAAACCATTAAGCAATGTCATGGTGCACAAATCATGAATTCCAAAAATGTCAATCTACATCCTGAAAACATAAGTGGTCCCATCAGCTCATAGATAAACTAGTACCCTAAGGATCAAGCTTGAAATGTAAACCATGAAGAGAATGCAAACTAAATTTGGTTAGTATAAGACATCAAGGTGGTGCCAAATATAACATCATTATTCCTCCAAGCTCTAACATAATTGACACAGCAGTTTCATAGTCAACGAGGATGCCAATCTAGCAAACCATACATAAATTTGTACATATATGTGGATTGTAACATCAATAGACTGCAATAGCAAATAAAGGTTGAAAATCTGCTATGACCGCATTCATAGACCCCTAAAGGAAAGAAAAGCCTGACAGCTTCACTACTATTCGCATTTATGACCCATACTTTGCAGAACCTCAAATCCATAACTCTTACAAGAATATGGTTGGAAATTTTAGGAGTTTGTCAATGTCACGCCAAACTAGTTGCATATTTATTTTGGTGAGTTACCTGAAAGACAAGGCAATTTAACGCCTCCTACGAGACCCTCCAGTTGACCTTGGAGCAGGAAAAACAACAACAACAACTAAGCCTTAATCCCATACTAGATGGGGTCGGCTATATGGATTCTCTGTCTTCATGTCGCTCTCAAATATGAAATAAAAATAAAATAAAATGAAATGAAATAAACTGAAATAAAATGAAATAAAATTAAAAATAAAAATACATAAATAAATAATATTGCAGCCACATATTGGCTGATTGCCGATCATGCTCATCAAACTTATAACCTGAAAGATGTTCGTATTGGATTTGTTTTGTATAAGAACCTCATTAAAGTTGAGCCAATATAAAGCAAATAAGTGCAATTTATTGTGAGGTCGAATATTCTTAGAAATGTGCTAAGGATGCAGATTGTATTTTTATACCTTGCAAGGCTTCCTGAATAACAGCTGCTTGGCCAAAATCAATAAAGCACAGAATAAGTGGATCGCCTCACAGGCCTATCAAGTTCATAAAAACACAAGGAGAGAAACATAAGTCAATAAAATGCCTCGCGATGATTTGATGAAACCGTAATGCATGCATCCCCGCCTAATTCATTGACTTACATGGCGGACTCCTTGATCACAAGTCCGACCTTTCGAATCCTACAAAAGGACGTAAGATATCTGCAAAAAAGTAAAGGAACTAGAGAATCCTGAAAAGTGTTTAGGTATTAGAGCATTGTATCAAAGGATACGAGCCACGGCCCTACAAGTGCAATCTGCACGAAGACCATCCATATATATGGTATTTGAAGTATCAGGAAGAAGAGGTGTTTCTTGTCTTCCATTGCTGCTATACCAAACATTTTGGTTCTCCAAACCTGAATCACGATGACTGCCCATTCCACCAGTCATAGCCGTAACAGATTCACCAGTCCCATATGAAGAAATCTGTAGGAATATTACAATCAAACTTAGGCATTGTGCTTTTGTAAAACAAAATAATGAAAACAAACTTAAAGGAAAATTATCAGCCATACTCCACTCCTCAAATAGCAGTCATAAGATGCTCCAATGTTTTCTGTATCGCTAGTCACATGGTAGGGAATCCAGTCTTCATCGCGAGGATAATAGCCATAATATTCTGGACTCGCGGATAGTCCTTCAAAACAATCAAAGATCATCAGAATAAAGCAGAAAGAAAGAACATTAATGCAAATATAAGAAATAGACATTATTTTGTGATCGAACTTATAAAAAGAAAATTCTGCAGGTTATACTGAACTAAAATACCTTTGATCACTGACAATAACCAGCACAATTTTAGACCAAACCTAGCAACCTTGATATCTCAGAGATAGTCATATTAACCAATACAGATTAGGTAAACTCCAATAAATCCAGTGTTCAGCTAATCTTCAAAAAAAAGGGCAGCCCGGTGCTACAAAACTCCCACTATGCGCGGGTCCCAGGAAGGGTCGGACCACTTAGGTCTATTATACACAGCCTTACCTAGCTCTTTTGCAAGAGGTTGTTTCCACGACTCAAACCCATGACCTCTAAGTCACATGGCGACAACTTTACCGTTGCGCCAAGGCTCCCCTTCAACAGAACATAAAATAGAATAAGTACCCAATGGTTTATCCTTGTTTATCTAATATCACCTCCAGATATGGCTAGATTTGAATATAGACATAAAATGAGAGAAGCCATATCTTCAAATGGATTGAAAAATCTTTGGTTTCTAACATTACTATGTATATTTGGACCACACATCCATTGCCATTATTAACCTGTTATCCAGAAAGATAAACGTATAAATGCAGTAAATCTTGAATATAGAGCAAGCTGAAAGAAATCCATGAAATTCGCCAGGGGGGGTGTCGCACAATAACAGATTTCTCAAACTAAATACATTGATTACCAACCTTAAAATCTGTCAAATTTCAATACAAGCATAAGTAATCTAAGAATCAATAAAAAAAAAACTATCAAATCTAAGAGAACCCGACGGATCTCCCTGTAATACAATAATCACACGTATTTCCATGGGTTGTTGAACAAATAACAAGTCACGAACACAATAGAGGACGGATCAAAGACACAGGATTCAAAGATTCAACATAGAAATCATAGAAAACAAGAAGACTGAGCATACCGGCATACTCAGAGCGTTGGCGCTTCACTGCGACGGCGACGGGGGACCGAGAGGAGTCGGCGGCGGCCTGGAGGTGCGGTTCGGCGCACCTCCAATGGCCATCGGCCATGGTACCTCTCGAACGCGAGCTCCAAGACGGTTCGAGAATTTAATAATCAAGTAACTAAAAAGGAAATTCTAAAATAATATTAAATTATAACAAATAAAAAATAAATTTAAGTGCTTTTTGCTTCCATACCCTATAAAAATTTGAAATTGCTTAAATATATAATATTTGCTTGCATACCCCTGCAAATCAACTATTTTTTGTTTATATATGCATATGGTTATTGTTAGTGCTAATGTCTTTGGTTAGCAATATTTGACACAAGTCCAGATGATGGTCAACACAAGGTACAATTCCAGCTTGGATGAAACATATTTAGAAGGAGATCATCACATGTTGTTTTATGAGTGGATTTGGAAAACAATTGGTGATTGATACTATCCTTGTTTGAAGGAGTGATTGATTGATGATTGAAGTCCAAACGGTGGTAAATCAAGACCAAGTTTGGTAAACTTGCTGAGGAGAAAATCAGAAAGATTGGATGGTCAAAACTGTGATTGAGGAAATCAAGTTTTGGATGAGGTTGACGATCTCGCACCAATGGTGAGGTGTGATATTGAAGGGCTGAGTACGTGACGGAGAGATGGATCCGACGGAGTAGACTCGGAACTCAACCAGGAGGGTTGGAGGTGTTTCGAGGTCGAAGAGCAATGGATGCTGTACTCTTGGTCAGTTGATCAGCCGGGTCAAGTTGCAATTTAGTTGTAACTATGTTGCAACAGCTAAATGCGGAAGGAGTCTGATTTAGCAGCTGCGGAGATTTGGCGGTACTAAAAGAGGAAGGCGACATCTTAGGCATGTCGCGCATCTACTGAAGACCCAGCTGGAGATTGACGGTGATCCGGGATAGAAAACCTTGTGAGGGAGGTTTTGAGAAAACCGACAATTTCTAGAGGAGAAGGGTGAATGATGTTCATGGAGTGTATATGAGTGTTCCTTGTTTGTACTCATATTGTTTTACCCTCTTTTAGTGATTTTCATCTCCGGGCATGGCCCCCCAGATGTAGGCATTGTTGCCGAACTGGGTTACCAACTCCCGTGTTCCCTTTTATGTGTGGTTTTGCTTGCTTGTGTGTGAATGTCTTTTGTTATTTCATTAACAACATTCTATGAGCAGTGAGTTACAATTTGTGTTGCAACACATCATATAACAGGCAGACAACCCAGCAGAACTTTCAGTTATTTTGATCCTTACAATATTAAATGATTCATGGAATGCGGGCAAATTACTAAAGTGGGTTTGCGTATATAACTCTATTGTTTTTTTCTTATTTTATAGACATTAGTTATTTTATATAATAAATGACCATTATGGGTTTACTAATATACCCCTCTAATTTTTTTAATATATTATATGGACTTTAAAAGTTATTTAAATTATAAATAACCAATATAGATTGGCCATTTACCAATATAGCCTTTGGTTAAATATTTTATTTTATTTTATTTTTAGCCCATGATCATTTTAGAGAAAATTGCTTGCATATCCCTCCAAAACTACTTTTTTTTCTCTAACACTACTTTTTTTTCTCTAACATACCCCTGTCATTACTCACCGTTAGCCATCATTAAAATTTTAGGGTTAATTATAGTTAAAACTTAGCACTAATTAAAAATTTACATAATTACTCTCGTCTTTTTCTCTAATTATTTTTTCTTTATCTTCTCATATCTCTGAAATCGACTCTAGCCTACGATCTTTGTCTCTCTTTTGATCTCATCTCTCTGAACTCTCGCCCGCGATCTATGTCTCACTTTCCCTCTTTCTTCTAATCTGTCGAAACTCCTAGTCGGCGATATAAGTTCTCTCGGCTCAATTCGGCGGCAGATCAAAGATTGTGGGTCTCTTTGTTCATTAGAGGTAGCTTTTCATCTCTCTAAACTCCCCACCACGATCTCCGAGTTCTCTCTCACTCGATTTGGCTGTAATCAAAGATAGAGGATTCTCTTCTTGAAACTAAAAAAAAAGAAGTATATTAAGGCTAATGTGAATTGTTCTTATCTTTTCTTTCAAATGCTTTTTTGTTTTGTTGTGGATATTGTTTGGAGAGCTAATTTTGTTTTGGGTTGCTGTCTTGCAAGGTGGATGAAGTGCATTAGTGTATGCTCATTGCTTGTACGGTTGTAGGATTGTAGGGTTTTTAAGGATGGTATCAAACTGGTGCTTCTAACATCTCATATGACTTTGTGAAAGACGGTTCTAATTGTAAATGTATCTAAATTTTTAGGGTTATTTGAGCATTGTTGTTATTTAGAAGTTTAGTTGTGTTTTTGTCTTAAAAAACATATGTATTATTTTTCTTGATGTTAAAAAACTTATATTAGATGTAATTTGTTTTAAAGAATTTGATGGGGACTAGTTTGTTTTTATGTCATTATATTTTTACTAGTGGTATGTTTGTGTTATATATATATAGTCATAAGTTGTAAAAATCATGATGCTTTTTAAATCATTATATTTTGGCACACACCTTCCACGTCGATTGCATCGACGTCTAGCTCCGATCCCACGCCAGTTGCCCCCTCTACCGCGCCGGAATCTTCCGCCTTGACTCACTCTTCATCCCTATATGAGTCGCTTGGAACCACTCCCAGCCTCGATGATCTCATCTTCGATCCACCGCTAGATCCCATCTCGCTAATCTCGACATCCGACAACCCTGAGATCGCCCGCGTCCCCGATTGTTGCCGTTGGCGGTGATGCTCCCCATCACGATTTCTTGTTGAAACGATCCTCCTTGTTCGGGTTCGGCGTCGTCGTGGTTGTACTGCCACCGGAGCTTCTAGAGCAAGCGCTGGTCATCACTCTTCGGAAGTGGATCATTGATACGCCCTCGGTGTATCGAATAGCACAACTTCGAGTGTGTGCGAACTCCAGTGAGAAGAGATGAAGAGATCGACGGATAGAAGAAGGTGAAAAGAAGGAGAAGGGAAGCTTGGGGAGAAAGAAAGGATTCCAAATATCACTCAAATTATCGTTAGGTTTTACATAGATCCTATCAGTATTTATAGTAGTTAATTAGGCTAACGATTAGAGCTACATGGTTCTGTAACAATGCTATGTGGTTCCATCAGACCAAGGACTGTGCTTGGGTTTGGCTCTCCATGATCGTATCAATTTCCCCACTCTTCAAAACCACCTTGTCCTCAAGGTGGGAAACCAGGTAGAGCCTACAACGCGCCTCGATGTCTACCCAGGTCCCATTCTCGGATGGACAATCCTCCCACTGAGAAATGGTAGTATAGGACTCCCAAGCATCCATGAACTCGTAAATCTTGTATACCCAAGGATCCACTCCTTGATTAAGATCAGGAGCAGCATTAGGATTGGCAGTGAGAGCTTTATTTCCAACAGCATTGTAGGTGAATTTTGTCTCTGGAAACAAGACTGCAATATTGATGTTTAGCCATATTGTTGCTTCAGCTTGAGATCTTCCAGATCTGAGTAGCTGGATATTGAGGACCCCTATCACCGTCCCTATTTCAGTGTTTGCAAGGAATTCCGGCACCTCTTGGTCGGCGTTGTACAAACAAACATGCTTATATTGTTGAAGAACTGATACTGTATCTTATGCCGCAGATAAGCTTAAGATTTCAGCCCCAATGTTGCGTCCAACACCCATCAACATAACCACAGGGTGCAGATATTGAGCCTTATTGTGATCCTTCCTGGGCCTCTTTATTGGGTCACTGGGAATTGATTCTATGATCCTTGAAGATCGCCTGAGGGGTCTTATTGTGAACATGTCTGCCCTTTCTTAAGGCTCCTACATTTGTACATGCACTAGAGAAATTAGCCAATGTGACAATGTCGTGTTCAACTCCATAAGCTCTCCTTTCAGTGAACACCTCTAAAACTTCTGCAGAACCTCCCATTTCCAAGTAAAACATGGTCATCAATGTCCAACTAATGAACCTTTTGACATTCATCTCACCGAAGAAGCTATTGCTTGTATGGGAGACATTAGCACATGCATTGGACTGTAACATTATCAAGTTCAACTCCAATAATTCTCACTTCAATAAACACATCTAGAGCTTCTTCAGCACATCCACTGTCCCAGTAAAACCCAATCATCTTCATCCCACTAATGACATCTTGGTCATCCATTTTACTGAAGAAACACATCCCGGGCTCTATATTACCAAGATTCAAGTGCACTTCTAAATTACTAAGATTCATGGTCATCTCTAAATTGCCACAATTGAGATGAATGCTTTCCTTCAGCATGTCCAAAAACAGCTGTAGAGATTCAATACCGAAGCCATTGCTTGCAAAACCATAATTCATTGTTGAAAAGGATACAATGCTCTTATGGGGCATTTTATCAAACACCTTACTTGCATAATCAATCCTCCTCATTCTCACCCAACCACTGAGCAGCAGGTTGTTTGTGATTACATTATACTCAATCCCTTGCATCTTCATGCCATTCCAACACTTCTTAGCACCATCAATATCACCTAATCTAAAGCATGCATCCAAGAATATCATAAAAGCAGATATATTCATACACACCCCGCTCTTTACCATCTTATCGAGCAGCTTGCTTGCATTGCATAGCCTCCCTTTCTTGCACAAGCCCATGAGCAAAGAATTGTAAGTGGTGGCTGAAAATGAAACGTCTGCATCCAGTATAGCTTGATATAGGACAAAAGCATCCTCATCCAATCCCTCTTTATAATAAGCTGAAATAACAAAGTTAAATGCAACTACACTAACCACAACACCCTCATCAATCAGTCTCAACAAAAGATCCCTAGCTTCATCCAGCCGACTGTCCCAACAAAATCTTGATATCAAAATATCCAACATTGGGCCATCTGTGAACAGCTCCGGCTTCAAGACATCATTCAATAATCGGTTATAGTCCACATCCCTCTGAAACTTGCAATACCCTGCACGAAGAATGTTAAGAGTATAACAATTAGGTGACAATCCCTTCTTTCACATCTCCTCATAAACTGCATTCGTCATCACAATCTGCCCTGCTTTTGCAAACCCACTGATGAGCGTATTATAAGCAACTGTGTTGAATTCCACACTCTCAAATTTCATTTTGGGGTCCCAAAGCTCTAATTTCTTCTTCAATCTTGCCGTAATAACCTGGCCAGTTTCATCCAAGTACTTGACCCAGGTTGCCACATAGACATGCTCCCCTTCAATACTTTGAGTTCCTGAAGAGCCAAACCCAAGCACAGTCCTTGGTCTGATGCAACCACATAGCATTGTTACAGAACCATGTAGCTCTAATCGTTAGCCTAATTAGCTACTATAAATACTGATTAAAACCTAACGATGATTTGAGTGATATTTGGATCCTTTCTTTACTTTCAGAAACTTCAATGTTTCCGAAATATATGGCAAGAACTTCAGCTCCTTGGGGCTTGAAGTGGTCAGCGAATTCCCACTAAGATCAACATGAACAACACTTGATTCCATCAGGAAGTTCCAATCATCACCTCCATCCAACTGATTCCAGCTCACATCTAGGGCCTCAAACACAGATGTTCTTTGGATTTCTAGAGGAGATGCCAGAAAATGGCTTGGAATCTTCAACTCTTTAGCAATCATCACCATACGATCATCTTCGGGGTCCTTCCTGAGCTTCATCATCGCTTTAACAACACCTTGAAACTTATATGGTGCCTTACCAAGAAACTTCACTGATTTCATTGACAAAAAAGATACACCGGTCTTACGAGACATTTCATCAAACACCCTCTCTGCATCACCAATCCTTTGGAGCTCATACAGTTCTTTCCTGCCTTAAGCATCCCAATTGATAACATATCTTTCATTATCTCCTCAATACAATACATATCTCTGTTTCAAGAGACTGGCCGAATCTCGCCTCCTTGCCGCTGCTGGCGAGGCATTGCGCGAGCTCCTTCTCTCCGACCTCGCATCAGCCCTCGGGATCATATCTGGTTCTGCCCGATTCATCCTCCCTCTTGCCAAACGGATCTGGATCCGGTGGTTCTAGTGGTGGTTTGGATAAGGGAAAAAGATCGGAAAAGGGAACATGTGAAGGAAGGATAGGGGGCAATGAGCTGGAGAAGATGATGGATTTAAGAGGTACACTCGGGGTAAGGGACTGGATGGTGGGAAATTGGTTGAAGGCCGAGTAGATGGACGGATTTGGTGAAGGGTTGGGTAAAGGATCTGAAGATTGTGGATCCGGTGATGGAAATGAGGTGATGGTGGGATTCGCTGATAGGAAGGGAAGGGTGTTGGTCTTTGGCAGAGGGTTGGGTGGGGAAACGGAATGCATGAGAGTGGTTTTAGAAGGGGCTGTGAGTGTGATAGGGTTTGAAGGAAAAGTGTTACCAGATAGAGGCGGTGGAGACGGTGCCACATGTGCTACCGGGGTAGGGATAACCGGAGAGACGAACGGGGAATCGGAGAGTCTCGCCTCGACTCGTGCTTCACAGGCGCGCGCCAGGGTGAAGGTTTCCACCAGGGTGGAAGGTCTCAAGTAGATCTAGAGGAGCTCTTGCCGGATCTCTGGTCGCAAGTTGGTGATGAAGAAGGAGATGAAAGTCATCTCCGAAATGTCTGTGATTTCATGCTGCAAGTCTTCATAAGCTGACTGGTATTCAGCTACAGAGGAACTCGACTGAACTAGCATGGAAAGGGTGTCGACAGACTGCTGAAATGTTAGCCTCCGGCGTTCAGATTTGGAGTAGAGGAGGTCCTCGCAACGAGAATTCAGCATAGCCATGAAGCGTTGATGGTATTCCTGATTCAGATCCTCGAGCTGCTTGTGGAATGCTTTGAGGGCTTCAAGAATGTCACTCTTCGCCATGGGAGCTCGTGGAAGAGGAGTTCTCTCAATGAAAGCACCAATGATGTGCCCTCGGTGTATCGAATAGCACAACTTCGAGTGTGTGCGAACTCCGGTGAGAAGAGATGAAGAGATCGACGGATAGAAGAAGGTGAAAAGAAGGAGAAGGGAAGCTTGGGGAGAAAGAAAGGATTCCAAATATCACTCAAATCATCGTTAGGTTTTACAGAGATCCTATCAGTATCTATAGTAGCTAATTAGGCTAACGATTAGAGCTACATGGTTCTGTAACAGTGCTATGTGGTTGCATCAGACCAAGAACTGTGCTTGGGTTTGGCTCTCCAGGATCGTATCAATCATCATCGGCGCCACGTGTGTCTAGGGTTTTCTCATTCTGATCCTACCTTAGTGTAGCCATGAAGTTGTCATTCCTCCGGCGAAGAGGATTCTTCCCTCTATCCTCAGACTCTAACATACGGAATTCGTCATTGCTGCTGTGGGGTCGTGGTCGCTGCGAAGTCGGTTGATGACGAGGAGGGAATTATGGCCAATATCGCGATCAGCAACGGACTGAATTCAGGCCACCTTTAATTTTTTTTAATTTTTTAATAATATTTTAATGAGACGAAAAGCCATGCCAGCCGAAAATGATGGAAAAACTAATACCAGTTAACTAAAAATAGAGTGACCAGTCTGGGAATTAAACCTATATATTTTTGGGTGCAGGTTTTTGCACGGCATGGCTATAGAAGGCACCCACGGAGGCGAATGAGATCGATCGAGCTTGGCCCCCATTTGAGAGCGGGAGTGGCCACTCTACTTGAAAGAAGTGAGTCTCGAATCCGTCTGTTTCTCTTCTCCTCAATGTTCTGATTTTTTGTTTTCTCTTCGATTTATGCGAACAATGTATTTTAATCATTGGATTGAGGTTTGTAAATTAAAAATATGTTAAAATGTTGTGTTTTATTAATTGAAGAATGGAGAAGGAAAATACTCTGTAAAGATAGAAATAAATTTTGTTGTTCTAACTTATGCAAGCATCTATGATATATAGTAATTTAAGTGATCAACTCACCCTCAAATGTCGGTACAACATGACTCTGAGCAACCGTCTTGCTAGACTTCTGGTTGGTTTGTCATACCCTTTTTCATTCTAGTCGACTTTCAAACAATAGAATGAAATTACATTTAAATTATCTAATAAGAACTCGAGTTATATCATAAGTATGGTCTTATTTGATGGTCATCCAAATTATCTCTAATAATACTGTCATTACAAAAAACTGATAAACTCTAGTATCAGCTGAAAAAAAATTTAGCAGCACATTTAAATGCAATCAATGACCCCACCTATAAAAATGTATTATCAGAAAGGCAAAGCATTATCTTTCTCTAATCAAATGCAAAACCTAGCTAAATGGTAGGTGCACCAGATTCTCATGAAAATTATAGAATAAAAAGCACACTTCTAGTACATCATCAATCAACATATAATCTGAGCACCACATCCTCAACTCTCAACTCGTGATAGAGACTTTGAATGGGTGGTGACCCTCTCCTGTCCCTCTAGTCCCATCCTGGGCTGAGGTTGCTGATGCTGGTAACTGTGGATCATCGTCTCCACTGCCGATCGACAAAGAAGTGCTGGAAAAGCTCAAGCGCGTGGTCATTGATACCATTCATGTGGACAAGGAAAGCAAGCAACGTGCGCGATCGAGGTTCCAAAACGCACTGTATGGGAAGCTTTTTGGCAAAGCCCCTCTGTTTGGAATCGTCAGAACCACTCTCCTGGGCATGTGGAGTGAGCTTGGGACCGTCCATATCTCGGATATGCCAAACGGTTTCCTTCTCATCCGGTGCGAATCGGAGGCGGTTAAGGATCGGCTACTCTTTGGTGGCCCTTGGGCGCTATTTGGAGTCACCCTGCAGCTTGCTCCATGGCAGCCATGTTTCGAGCATGCGTTCATGCATTTGACGAAGGCGCTTGTTTGGGTTCAACTCCACAACTTTCCAGTGGACTTTTGGGATGAAGCTTCGCTGAAGACTCACACTGCAGCCATTGGAAAACTCGTTAAGGTCGACGAATATACGACCTCACTCTCTCGCCCTAAGTTCGCAAGAGTGTGTTTGGAGATTGACTTGGTTGCCCCCTTGAAACGAGGTTTCTGGCTGGAGGATGGGCTAGGCGCCTCTTCGTGATGGTTTTGTATAAACGAGCTCCGACGCGTTACGCGGCGGTATGGCGTGGTTAGACATGAAGCTAACTCCTGTACTAGTCGGCGAGGACATCCTTCTATGCAGCCGACAGTGGCCGGCCAGGCAGACGGAGTTGATGCACAGGCTTCACTAGGCTTGGCTCATCAAGGATCGTCGGAGTCTGGGCCTCCTAGAGATGATGGACAAAGCTCGCATGGTTCCCCGGCGGTGGCTAAACATGCTGATGATCCAGGTTTTGGGATGATGCGTCTTCCCCGCAGACGTGGTCGTGGTGGTGCTCGGGGTGTGGCCCCACGTGTCGCACGCCAATCGCCGTGGTGACCCGGTTAATTTGGAACGCTGATGCTCGCCACGCGGCGGGTGAGAATAGCGGGATGGTGACACATGGATGTGATGGGCGCGGTGGTCGAGGCGGGTCGTGCCACCAAGTTTCCCGTTGCGAATCATCAAACCCACTCAACACGGACGTGACTCCCTGCTTGAGTCCCATCTGCTCGATCCCGGATCCCCATTCTCGAGAGGCGGATCAGATCGATAGCTCTGCGGCTAGGGAGAAGGACAGCAGTGTAAAAGGTAAACGTAAGGTATGCTCCTCTCCACCCCTGCTGCTGATGTCATCGGTGGACCATAGAGCCGCAAGCCCCAGTGATGATCATCGGATGGTGGTCGACCGTGTTAAGCAAGCTTTCAAATCCAGCATGGTGACCCCTGATCCCCGGAGTGACTCTGAGTTCTCAGAGGAAGCCTTGGAGATGGAGGGCTTGGATGACGACCTTACCCTCTGGGAGATCCAAAAAGGAGCGAGGAAAGGGTCCCGATCTCGCATTGAAATTCCGATCCTAGGAGCAATCCAGAAGAAGAAAGGCAAACGGAAGACTGGAACGAGGGGGGCCTAACCGGCCAATGTTTTTTCTCAGTCATTTATGCATGTTTACTTTCTTGCTTTTGTTCGTGTGTTGTGAATAGTTGTGTTCATCTGACTGATGGATGTGACTGTAATAGGCATCTGTTTTTCTCTTCTTAATCTATAGCTACTATGCAGCTCTTTTCGACCAAAAAAAAAATCAACATATAATCTGAATACCATAACAAGATATCAGGGGCATAACATACAACAATATTCATCTTGTTATTTAATGTTTTCATTTTGTTCCTATAATTTTCCTTTCATTTCTTTCTCTTGATATTTGCTTTTATCTGATTACATTATTTTTTTTTAGTAGTCTTGTCAAATATCTCATGCTCTGTGCTAGTTTCTTTTTATTGCTCAGGGCATGTAATGTTGGTTTTCAAGTGTTACCCAAGTGAAAATGCAAACTGACCATGCTTCCCTTCTAAGGCCAAATCATACCATGCAATGTTTTATTCAATTATTATTATTGTCAACAACAAAAGACAAAATGGTAAAAAGCCCCAATGTCACAGCTTTAGCATACTATTTTTATACTCCCTCTACAGCTCTTCATCAACTGCCTGAAGGGGTGCAACAAGCTTAGCACGAGTTATAGGCTTCATATGGAACTCATTAGCGCCTGCAACAAGAAACTCATGTTGTTCTTTTTTTGTCAAGTGCGCACTCACGCCTACCAGCATAACACCCACACCCATTCCCCTCAAGAACCTCGTTGCCTGTCACTTACACAACACATTAGTTAGTACGGGTTTGTTCAACTAAAAGCAATATTTAAGCTGAAATAGATATTATATTATCCATTATTTGAGGAGCTTGAGTGTGTTTTAAATTTTTGAGTTGAAATCCACAGACTTGATTTTATTTTTTCAACTATTTTTGGATGTTTATAGTCTATGTAAGGTGCCATTTATATGATGAAACATAGGCTTTAAATAGTTTTAATCATACAATATCATCTTTTTTAGTATAAATTAGAAATTGAAGCAACAAATTTCCTATTATGACCAGGTTAAGTCCAAAAATGGTTCAAATCTTTTATGGCATTCAAGATAGTTGTGTAAAAAGGTTGTCACAGACTAGCTAACTCTGATTCAAGCTAAATCCAAAATGCTTCAAAACATTTACAATGTTGAAGATAAGATCATCTCAAGTGTGGTTGACTTAAACACCTAATATGCAAGTATAGATGATCAATGCATTTTTTCCGGACTCTTTTTATAAAGAAATCAGTTAATTTGAGCCCGACCTTAGCCTAAAATTTAGTGGTCTAAGACAAGTTAAATTAGGTTCTGCTTAGTTAAAAAAGATTACTAACCTCTGGACCAGTCATAACTGGCATATCCGTATCCATCAGCACAACATTAAAAACCTCTCCTACAGCAAAAAAGTCCACAGCCTCTTTTCCATCACTGCTGCTTTCCCTTCAACTTTGAAGTCTCTCAGCATAGCCATCATAACTTTGCGGGTCACCTTGTCATCATCCAAAACAAGAACCCTCAGGTTGTTCTTAAAGCTGTGATCCCTAGTTTTAAGTGTGAGTTTCGCTTGTAATGCATTGCGTTCATAAGCATTGTCCTCCTTAAGCATTCCCTTCATCTTCATGTAGTTTGAGGAACATGCACCAAATGCCATTCTCTTCCTGCTCATAGAAAAATTCAACTTGTTAGAATAAAAAACATGTTTATATAAATAATGGCATAATGATTTGTCCTTACAGAGATTAAAACACCAAGTTTCCTTTTACATAACTGGATGTTGCAAGCACTTACAGTTAGTATTGCATACATGTATATCTCAAAAAGGTAAAAGAACAAATATATGGAAAAGGTGAGTCCTTGTGATTAATGAAAACATATTTTTCATAGAGCATGCATCCTTATGAAGTAACAGATGAAACGTAAAATCTAGTGATTCATACAAAATTATGGAAATAAAAACCTCCATAAAGGAAACAAAATAAGAATATCAACATTTATAGCTAAAAAATAAGAAAACTACAATATGTACTATACATTGAGCCATAAGAAACTAATAGGACAAGATAAAAAAACATCATTAGAGGAAAAAAAGGAATCCTTCATGAGAAAAAGATCAAAGATAATGTTCATCACCTTGGTACACCTTAAGGGATGAATGTAGGCTAGGCTAGCAGTGTATGGAATATGGGTTAGAACTCCTTAAATACATGGTAATAGTATCTTCGACTATGTCCACCAATATCTAGTTTGATACGCTGAAATATTAGAGGATAATGTTTTGGTTAAGGAGATAAAATTCAGATCAGGTAAGGTTGAATAACACAGGATGTAGGGTAGTCGGGCATGAAATTGTATATCTTCAAATACATAGTTTTATGTGGCAATATATCTTCAAATATGTGGTTTTGTGTAATAGTATATCTTCTAATACATGGTTATGTGCCTTCCACGGTCCACCACACATTTTTATGCAATAGCATATCTTCAAATATGTGCTTTTTTAAATATATATATTAAAATATGAGATTTTAAGTAAGTGCACATCTTTCAAGAGGTTTGTGTAATGATACATCTCTCAATATGCGATTCTATGTGAATAATATATCTTCAACTATATGGTTTTGTGTAAATAACATATCTTTAAATAAGTGGATTTATGTTATAACACTTAAATATGTAGTTTGGTGTAATCAGCTTTTTCAATACGTGGTTTTGTTTTTGGTATATCTTTTAAGAGGTGATTTGTTTGGTAGTAATAACTACTTCAACTATTTGGTTGTGTAGTATAACTTCAAACATGGGGTTTTGTTTAATCATATATATGTAAGAATGAAGCGGAGCCTTGGCGCAAAGGTAAAGTTACCGCCATGTAACCTAGAGGTCACGGGTTCGAGTCGTGAAAACATCTTACAAAAAAAAAAAAAAAACAGGGAAGGTTGTGTACAATACACCCAAGTGGTCCGACCTTTCCATGGACACTGCGCATAGTGGAAGCTTTGTAGCATCGGGCTGCCCTTTTATATTTATGTAAGAATGTACATATTTTTGGCTTTTGTGTCACAGGATAAATCTTAGAAAAATAAACTTAGGAGTACAAATACATGATAAGAAATACAACTTCTCATTTCTTTCTTTCTTTTAGGACTCTTTCCTTTGGCAGGGTAAAAAAGGATATTAGTACATTGAATTTCTTTTTCTATTTAAAGGTACATATATGTTTTTTGGGGGTAGATTAGAATAAGATGTGCCATTAGGTCAATCTTGTTGATAAAGCTAAATTATGATTCCTTATTTGCGTATCAAAGATGTGCATGTTCGCACCTCCCAACCATAAACGATGAGGTGCACCACGATCCAGCTTTGTTGATCGTGGTGCAAACTCTCCACCATTATCCCAATGCCCATTCTTCCTATACTCTCACTCAAGACGCCTTTTCAGTTGCGGACAACTCGTTACTATTAAATCCCCACCAAGGCTTATTACCGAGTTATTTTCTACTCAATTTGGCAACCATTCAAGGGCCTTTCGTACATATCGCCGTCTTACACCAAGTTGCCACTTCATTCTCATGAAACATCCTTAAACCACTTGTACAATTACGAAGCTATTTGCCAAAAATGTCATTCGCTTGCATTATGTGCCAAAGTCCATTATCAATAACAGAGATCCCATCTTAATCAATAGTTTATTGCAGGAGATCTTCTGCTTACAAGGGACTTAGTTACAAATGAGTTCCACATATCACCTTGAGACCGATAGCCAAACAGATATGCTCAATTATGATCTAGAAACGTATCTCTGGTGCTTTACTTCCAAGTAACCAATTAAAGAATTAGGCTCAATGGTTAGCATGGGCTAAGTTTGGTATAATACTTCCTACCACGCATTTGTAGGTTGCTCATCCTTCAATTTCTGCCTTGCAAATGCCGAGCTCAAGCTGCTACTGCCATCCTTTACGATCAAGAAGATATCCTTCAACAACTTAAATAAAATTTGCAGCAAGCCAAACACCACATAAGTTGATATACTACCATCAATCGTTAAGATTACCATTTTATGGTTGGGGATAAAGTCTTCCAAAACTTAATGGCATAAAGGATTAACCCTAAACTCACCGTCGGATTCTATGGACCTTTCAAGATTCTAAAACAGATCGGGTTGATTGCTTATAAACTTTGTTTGCAAATAACCAATCAAATCCATCATGTTTTTCACATCTCCAAACTCGAGAGAGGTGGGTGATCACCCAGTAAATTCCACATTATCTCTTGCTTATAAAACAACGGAGAAACCACCCACCCAACTAAAGGCAATTATAGCAGATTGTACTATTGTTTGTGGTTCGGTTTCAGTTCTACAAGTGCTGGTCAATGGCTTGGTAAGCTATTGGATGATGCAAGCTGGGTTGATAGCGGTGAATTTATCATGTATTTCCCTAATTTCAGCCTTACGATAAAGGTTGTCTACTTGAGATGGGCAATGTTAAACACTTAGTTCAGGAAGTGATTAGTTTGAGGACGACCCACCAAGAGAATCGCTAGTTTATTCCCGAAGAAAAGGATTCGGTCAAGGTGTTAAATATGACTAGAGAGATAATTGAGGATCCCAAAATGACAACAAGTAAACTATATAAGGAATGAGCTTATTCTAAATAAAGGGAGGATTATTCTAAGCAATCAAGGAGATCATGTTGGGAGCATATATATTACCACAAATGGGCAATAAAAGATCATCATCTACCATATTTGAAGGCCAGGCTCTATCGAGCTAGATCGGGTATTATACCTATGATGGAGGAAAGACCGAGTCAGACAATGCCGAGTTGGCGAATCAACATAAAGTGCAAGAAGTGATAAAGCCTAGTTGCAATTAGGGACAATTATGGGGTGTGATTTAGTTATTTGGCCATAACTTTGGCTACAGGTGTCAGAATCGCGCGTTTAACCCCAATTCGGAAAGCTCGTTGCGGCACGCACGACATGGGGACATCATCTTTGATGGATTTTTTTTCCCTATTTTTAGAAATACTTTATCCATTGAATAAGGGTTTGATTTAAGTCCGGTTTGCTCTAGGATTTGGATAACTATTTAGTTTGTTTTAAATTTTAAGTTTAGCTAAGTTTGGGTTTTGGATAAATATTTACTAATTTTGGCAAATTTAGATAAGATAATAGGGTTTCTAGATTAGTCTTTTGAAGCTATTTAATCCGGCTTGTGGATTAGAGTTTAATCATTGAATTTAATAAAGTTTTCCTTGAAGTTTTAGAGACTTTCTTCTCTGTTTTATCTATCTCTCTTGCTTGATTTCTTGGTGATCCTTTGGTTGTCTTTGCACGCAAGTTAATCGCTATCCTGGTCGGCGTCAGTTGGTATCAAAGCTCAGTATCTTCCTGGAGAACGTCAGCATCGACATTAATGGTAAATTTGGGTGGTCGTGGTAATTGTGGTTTTAAATTAGTGGGCGGAGTTACGGTTGAAGAAGTCCAAGCATCGGTGATCGGAGCATCCAAGATATGATGATCGAGGATCTACAGAGGCCAGTCACGGAGTTAACCCGATGTTTGATGATTAAGGATTTACAGAGGAAAGTCATGAAGTTATCAAGGAGTCTGGCGGCGATCTATTTCGATCATGGTTATCGTGGGTAAGTTCCGAACGAGGAAGTCTAGCACTATGATCGTAGGGATCAGAAGGGGTTCGGTCAATCCATCTACGACAATGATGAGGGGGAGATCTCACACTTCTACAATGGAGATCTCGCCTATTTATGATGATTATGAGGAGGAGATCTCGCCTATCTATGATGATTACAAGGAGCAGATTGGCGAGCCCATCTATGACGATGATGAGACTAGTGATGTATTGGCACCTCGGCGAGAAGAATCCATTCCCACCCTGGTAGCCAATAATTCTAATTTGCTTTATATGTCCAGGTTTTTAGATGAGATCGAGCAAGGAGATATTATCTAGGCTTTATTACCTTGCGGGAATAGTGTTGTGGACATAAATCCAGATCTATCAACACTTCCAAGTTACTTACAGACTTCTGAGGCTATTATGAACTCGAGGACGAGTTCTTTCCTTAAATCTAGATCTATCAACACTTCCAAGTTACTTACATACTTCTGAGGTTATTATGAACTCGAGGGCGAGTTCTTTCCAACCCGGGGCTACTGATGTAGGAGAGATCGAGTCACACAATGCCGAGTTGGCAAATCAACATAAAGTGCAGGAAGTGATCGTGCCTAGTTGCGATTGGGGACAGTTTTGTGGTGTGATTCAGTTATTTGGCCATAACTTTGGCTACAAATGTCAGAATCGCGCGTTTGACCCTAATTCGGAAAACTAGTTGCTGCGCGCACGACATGGGGACATCATCTTCGATGGAATTTTAGTTTTTTTTTCTATTTTTAGAAATACTTTATCCATTGAATTACGATTGTATATAAGTCTGGTTTGCTCTAGGATTTGGATAACTATTTAGTTTGTTTTAAATTTTAAGTTTAGATAAATTTGGGTTTTGGATAAATATTTGCTAATTTTGGAAAATTTAGATAAAATATTAGGGTTTCTAGATTAGTCTTTTAAAGCTTAATCTGGCTTGTGGATTAGGGTTTGATCATTGAATTTTGAGTAATAATGTTTTCCTTGAAGTTTCAGAGACTTTCTTCTCTGTTTTATTTGTCTTTCTTGCTTGCTTTCTTGGCGATCCTTTGGTTGCCTTTGCCCGCAGGTTAATCGCAATCTTGCCCAGCGTCAACCTGGTATTGTTATTCATTTCTTTTATGTTCCTTTATCAATTAAGTAGTATGATTTCTTTCCCTTGGATTAGAGATCATATTAAAGTAATGTTAGATTACAAATAGAACATGATTTATCATGGTAAAACCTATCTAGAATTCTAAACTTATTTATAAACATAAGGTTAAATAGAAAACTAAATCTGGCACACTTCTACATGCCCAAAATCTGGAAATTACAAATAAAAAATAATAATACTAACACTTAAATTCCAAAAAATCAAATAATTTCAACTCTCAAGCAACTCATAAATCTAAGAAATGTCAAATAATGAGAGCTATTTTCCAATGTTAAGTTGAACGATAACCATAAGATTAATAAGAAAGTGAAAGATAATACATTGGCAAAAAAGTTTTTTCATTCCTTCTATTAATTTCCATGTAACTTTAATTTTCCTAGAGTTTGTTTTATCTTCTTACAAATTAATCATACAAATAAATAAATTTATTGTCACATACAATTATACATACACAAATAAGGAAACATGATTTAGCTTTATCAACAAGATTGAAGTGCTGGCAAATCTTATTCTAATTTACCAAAAAAAAAAAACAAACACATATTTGAAGATATACTATTGCATAAAAAAAATGTAACCTAAGTACACTATTATACATAACCATGTATTTGAAGATATATTGTTACACAAAACCACATACTTGAAGATATATTGTTACACAAAACCACGTATTTCAAGATATACAATTACATGACGGAGCACACTACATTCTATGCGCTATTCAATTCTATCTAATCCGAATTTTATCTTTTTAACCCAAACGTTATCGTCAAATATTTCAGCGTATCAAATTGGATATTGGTGGACATGATCGAAGATTCAAAAGCCCCTATTTAAAGAGTTCTACTATAACCCGTATCCCATACACCGCTACCTTAGCCTACATCCATCCCTTAAGGTGTACCAAGGGATGGATGTGATCGAAGATTTTGTGTGCTCTTCAATCCTATCTAATCCGAATTTTATCTTTTTAACCCAAACATTATCGTCAAATATTTCAGCGTTCAAACAAACCCAAACACCGCTACCTTAGCCTACATCCATCCCTTAAGGTGTACCAAGGTGATGAACATCATTTTTTATCTTCTTCTCATCAAGGATTTTTTTCCTCTACAGATGTTCTTTATCTTTTTTTTATTAGTTTCTTATGGCGTAATCTATGGTACATATTATAGTTTCCATATTTTTCACTAGTTTCCATTAAAGTTGGTGTGTTGATATTCTTATTTTGTTTCTATGATGGTTTTTATTTCCATAGCTTTGTATGAATCAGTAGATTTTAGGTTTCATCATTTGCTTCATAAGGACATAGATGCTCTTTGAAAAAAAAAATATATATTTCCAACAATCACAAGGACTCCTATCTTTTCTCTATAATTACTACTTTACCTTCTTAAGATATAAATGTATGCAATACTAACTTCTAAATGCTTGCAACATTCAGTTTGTAAAAGGAATCAGGACCTCTAATCTCCTATCTCATATACTTCCTTTCTTTAAGGGCAAATCATTATATCATTATCACATAAACATGCTCTTTTTAACTCTAAAAAGTTGAATTTTTCAATGATTAGGAAGAAAATAACATGGTGTCGGTTCCTCAACCTACATGAAGACGAGGAGAATCCTCAACAAGGATGACGCTTATAAAAGGAATATATTACCAACAAAAAGATTTCTTAAAATTAGGGATCACAGCTTGAAGAACAACCTAAGGGTTCTTATTGTGGGTAACGACAAGTTGACCCGCAAGATTATGATGGGTATGTTAAAGAGCCCTCAAAGTTGAGGAGAAAGAAACAATGAATCGAAAAGAGGTTGTGGACATTTTTGCTATAGGAAAGGTCTTTAATCTTGTGTTGATGGATATAGAGATACCAGTTATGATTGGTCCAAAGGTTACTAATATTTTTTAACTAAGTAGAACCTAATTAAATTGAGAAATTTAGTCATAGGCCTCTAAATTTTAGGGTAAAGTTAGGCTCAAATTAATTTGTTTTTAAAAAAAGTCCAGAAAAATATATTGATCGTCTATACTTAGGCATATCAGGGGTTTAAGTCAACCACACCTAAGACGATCTTTTTATAAAGCTATCTTTGACATTGTAAATGTTTGAAGTATTTTTAGATTTAGCCTGAATCAGACTTAACCAATCTTCAACAACATTTTTACATAGCTATCTTCAATACTATAAAAAGATTTGAACCATCCAGGTCATGGTAGGAAATTGTTGCTTCAGTTTCTAATTTAGACTCATAAAGATGCTATTGTATGATTAAAACTATTTAAAGCCAAGTTCTCATATGAATGACACCTTACATAGACTCTAAACATCCAAGAATATTTGGGAAAACAAAATCAAGTCTATGGTTTTTCAACTCAAAAATTTAAAGATAATTGATAAAATAATGCTTATTTCAGCATAAATAATGTTGATTTTAGTTGACCAAACCTGCACTAACTAAAGGGTGTTGTATAAATGACAAGCAACAAAGTACCTGAGGACAATGGGCGTGAGTGCTAAGTTGGTAGGCGTGAGTGCACACTCGACAAATGAAGAAAAGCAAGAGTTTCTTGATGCAGGCGCTGATGAGTTCTATATGAAGCCTATTACTTGTGCAAAGCTCGTTGCACCCGTTCAGGCAGTTAATGAAGAGCTGTAAAGGGGAGTACAAAAAATATCAGCCAAAGGTAGTGACATATAGTCTCTTTACTATTTTGTCTATTGTTATTCACAATAATAATCGTAGAATAAAACAATGCATGCTATAATTTGGCCTTAAAAGGTAAGCATGGCTATTTGCATTTTCACTTAGGTAACACACTTGAAAACCAACATAACATGTCTTGAGCATGGTAAAAAAAACTAGCACGGAGCATGGGATATTTGACAAGGAAAAAAAAAAGATTATATAATCATATAAAAGCAAATATCAAGAGAAAGAAATGAATGGAAAATTATAGGAACAGAATGAAAGCATGAAAGGATTTAATTCAGTCCATCATAAATTTACTAGTTTTCTAGATAACAAGGCAATAAATCAAAGTACTAGCAGAACTTAGTAATGAGTACTGCAAAATGAAAGGGTAAGAGATTCTTTCCAAGTTTGATTTCATGCATCAGACACTGTGTGAAACATGCTAGTGGATCAATCCACCAGCATCAATAATTTAAACAGACAAATAATGTAGTTCAGAAAACCATTAAGCAATGTCATGGTGCATAAATCATGAATTCCAAAAATATCGATCTACATCCTGAAAACATAAGTGGTCCCATCGGCCTCATAGATAAACTAGTACTCTAAGAATCAAGCTTGAAATGTAAACCATGAAGAGAATATAAACTAACTGAGGTTAGCAAGGTGGTGTCAAATATAACATCATTATTCCTCCAAGTTCTAACATAATTGACACAGCAGTTTCATAGCCTGCTATGACCGCATTCATATATGGCAAACCATATATAGGTTTGTGAATATGTGGATTGCAACATCAATAGGCTGCAATAGCAAACAAAGGTTGAAAATCTGCTATGACCGCATTCACGGACCTCTAAAAGAAAGTAAAGCCTGACAACATCACTACTATTCGCATTTATGACCCATAGTTTGCAAAACCTCCAATCCACAACGCTTATAAGAAAATGGTTGGAAATTTTAGGAGAGTTTGTCAACATCACCCCAAACTAGTTGCACATTTATTTTGGCGAGTTACCTGAAAGACAGGACAATTTAACCTCCTATGAGACCCTTGAGTTAACCTTGGACCAGGAAATCGAGCAAATTTCAGACTCATATTGGCTGATTGCCACTCATGCTCATCAAACTTAGAACCTGAAAGATGTTCATATCGGATTTGTTTTTTATAAGAACCTCATTAAAGTTGAGCCAATGTAATTAGGATTGATTTCCATAAGACAGCATCCACAACATCAAACACTTAATACGAGCAAATTTTGACGTTGAGCAACTTCATTAGGGACAATACACACCATCGGATGGACACTTTTAGATAAAAGGGATGAAATGCCATTATATTTTCAAACTGAGACAAACCACTCACTTCGCACTCTACAACCCACAAAAACTACAAGTGGCGAGTATGTGACCAAAAAAAGAAAGAGATGTTCAGTGTTATAAAGGCTAACAATGTTAAGAACACAAAAAGCTTCAAGTAAACCAATAGAACTGAGAAGGGTGATTTAAATGTTACATTAATCAGTTGATTTCAGACAACAATATGACCAGCTAGACTGTAAGTACTAAACCTCCAAGCATGATATCTATGGCACAAACATCATAACTATATTATTTGGACTTCCTTCACACAAGGAAGGTTTCACTCAACAAGGATGACCAAGCCTGTACCACATATGCACAGATGCCCAAGAAAAACATATACAATTCCTCCTACATCCTATCCATAATTGATTAACCTTCTGCATATCCTTGCATAATTGCCTCACAAAAGAATAACTCAGTTAGTTTTGATATAACCAGGGATGATGGTTGAAGAGTTATATAATCACAGGTCACAGAGAAATCAAAACCAGGGATCAATCACCAAAACAAAATCTCGGATGATCCCTCAAATCAAATTTTGATTAAAAAAAATCTAGGAAAGAAACAAAACTAAACTAGTAGAGCATGGTGCAAAACTGAAGATTCTAAATAAGCAAAAAACAAGGCAACCATGACCTTAGCAGGAACATAGACAAGAAGCAAATAAGTGCAATTTATTGTGAGGTCGAATATTCCTAGAAATGTGCTAAAGATGCAGATTGTGTTTTTTTTTTTACCTTGCAAGGCTTCCTGAACAACAGCTGCTAGGCCGAAATCAACAAAGCACAGAACAAGTGGATCAGCTCCCGGCTGCATCAAGTTCATAAAAAACACAAGGAGAGAAACATAAGCTGAATAAAATGCCTGCGCGATGATTTGATGAAACCAGAATGCATGCATCCTGCCTAATTCATTGACTTACATGGCCAGACTCCTTGCTCACAAGTCTGACCTTTCGGAATCCTACAAAAGGACAGAAGATATCTGCAAAAAAGTAAAGGAACTAGAGAATCCTGAAAAGTGTTTAGGTATTAGAGCATTGTATCAAAGGATACGAGCCACGGCCCTACAAGTGCAATCTGCACGAAGACCATCCATATATATGGTATTTGAAGTATCAGGAAGAAGAGGTGTTTCTTGTCTTCCATTGCTGTTATACCGAACATTTTGGTTTTCCAAAACTGAATCATGATGACTGCCCATTCCACCGGTCATAGCCGTAACAGACTCACCAGTGTCATATGAAGAAATCTATAGGAATATTAAAATCAAACTTAGGCATTGTGCTTTTGTAAAACAAAATAATGAAAACAAACTTAAAGGAAAATTATCAGCCATACTCCACTCCTCAAATAGCAGTCATAAGATGCTCCAATGTTTTCTGTATCTCTAGTCACATGGTAGGGAATCCAGTCTTCATCGCGAGGATAGTAGCCATAAAATTCTGGACTCGCGGATAGTCCTTCAAAACAATCAGCATCATTGTAACAGTGAGAAAGAAAGAACATTAATGCAAATATAAGAAATAGACATTATTTTGTGATCGAACTTATAAAAAGAAAAATCTGCAGGTTATACTGAACTAGAATGCCCTTGATCACTGACAATAACCAGAAAAATTTTAGACCAGAACTGGCAACCTTGATATCTCAGAGATAGCCATATTAACCAATACAGATTACACAAACTCCAATAAATCCGGTGTTCAGCTAATCCTCAACGGAACAAAAGGAGCAGCCTGGTGCTACAAAGCTCCCGCTATGTGCGGATTTGGGGAAGGGTCGGACCACATGGGTCTATTATAAGCAGTCATGACCTCTAGGCCACATGACGACAATTTTACCGTTGCACCAGGCTCCCCTTCCAATAAAATAGAATAAATACCCAGTAGTTTATCCTTATTTATCCAATATCACCACCAGATATGGCTAGATTTGAATATAGACATAAAATGAGAGAAGGCATATCTTCAAAGGGATTGAAAAATCTTTGAAATTTCAAACTTTATTATGTATCTTTGCCATTTTAGATATAAACCTCTCATCCAGAAAGATAAAGGTATATATGCAGTAAATCTTGAATATAGAGCATGCTGAAAGAAATCCATGAAATCTATCAAATTTCAATACAAGCCTAAGCAATCTAAGAATCAATCAAAAACTATCAACAAGGTAGATCTAAGAGAACCCGGCGGATCTCCCTAAAATACAATAATCACAAGTATTTCCAAGGGTCGTTGAACAAAAAACAAATAAGAACACTATATAGGATGGATCAAAGACACAGGATTCAAAGATTCAACTGAGAAATCATAGAAAACAAGAAGACTGAGCATACCGGCGCACTCAGAGCGTTGGCGCTTCACTGCGGCGGCGACGGGTGACCGAGAGGAGTCGGCGACGGCCTGGAGGCGCGGGTCGGCGCGCCTCCAATGGCCATCGGCCATGGCTCCCCTGAAACGCGAAATCCAAGAAGGTGCGAGACTTTAATAATCAAGTTACTAAAAAGGAAAGTCTAAAAATAATATTTAATTATAGCAAATAAAAAGTAATAAAAATATGAATGATTTTTTAAATCATCTAACACGGATCTCGAGATAAGATGGACGGCGAAGATCTATACAACGTGTCCCACTTTGCTCGCGTGTTCCATAGTCCTTTCTATTTAGCAGCATCGATGGCCGCTTTTCTCTTTTGCTAATCGCTAGGGTTTTCGCTGCTTGGTTTGGAACTTGGAAGGTGAAATCTCTTGCGAGGGTTAGGGTTCTTCATATCTTTGATTTGTCTCGGTTTACTCTTTTCTTGATGGATTTTGATTGCGTGTTTTTTTTATTTTCAATGGTTTGCGGAGATTTTAGGGGTTTTCTTTCATTTCTTTTTTTTCTCTTTGATTTCTAGGGTTTGCTGAAGTTGCGTTTGAGACTTCGAGGAGATGAGGACGGTGTTCTGTGGGAACTTCGATTTCGACACTCGCCACTCGGATCTGGAGCGGCTCTTCTCCAGATATGGCAGGGTCAACCGTGTCGACATGAAATCTGGTACCTTCTTCTCTTTTTCTTTAATTATTTTTGTATATTTTGGTTGGTTATCCTATGTTTCAATTAGTGATGCAAGTTCTGCATCTGATTTTGGTATCTTTTGTAGCCTAAATATATGTAATGTAGTTGGTTTTCTTGAGATATATGCAGATGCTTGTGTTATTATTATCGGTAGGTTTTTTCTTTTCTATTAATGTTTTGAGGTAAGATCGCAAATGGTTTACGTTTAAATGATCCTCGCATCAAGGAGAAGGTGGATGGATGAAGCAACGCATATGGAATTACAGCTAGTTTATGAGTTAATTGGTTATTGAGGTGTTATTCTGAAAAAGAGGCCGCCTTTAATGAACTGTTGATCAATCTGTCAACGGTTTTATGCGCATTAATGACTAATTTGTAACCTCATTGCTTTTATGGGGTGGTATAGTGTGTTGCATATTTTTTGGCTTGCCCATTTTTGTGTTTTTTGTTTTTTGTTCGTTTTGTGCATGCTGTGAATTATATGATTGGTGTGGTTTAGCCGTTTAGATTTGTCGCATAATGGCATTGTACAAAATATTATTGGTGTTACCCCTTTTATTCAAAACTCAATATTATTGGCCGTTCCTGGTTAATCTTAAATGTAATTCATGAATTGTTATTCTCTGCCCCCGTTTCTTGAACATTTTGGAAGTTGCATTTTGTCCGATCCATTCTGGCAACTTTGATTATGATAATGCCATTCTTCTTTCATTTATTTTTCTTGTTTTCTTTTGTTTTCTTTTTCAAGATTATGGATAAACCACTTGCCTATATTGGTAATGCTTGTTGAACTCTAGTTTCTCCTTTGGAGAGTGTACGCCATTGTTGTATATTTGTTTTTGTTTTACTGTTTTGGGGGAGATATTTCATTGGTTAACTCTTCTTAAAGGCTGCATAATCCCACTTCATGGATATTAAACATTTTAGCTTTTGATTATCATTTCTGTTTTACAAGTTCTAAGCTTGAATGACCAAGTGACGGTGCATGGCTCTCATAGAAAGTATCTATCTGGTGCCAATGTTGGAAAGGATTCAATTAAATACGGTCAGTAGAAATTATTGTACAAGGAAATCTTTTTTTTAAATGCTTGTTTTGACGCAGGAATTTCTAAAGGCGAGCTCTTTGTGGGCTCACCAAAAACCATCCATGCCAACGGAAACCTTCTTGCCACTACATCAGCTCCTACCTCTCACTATCGGCATCCTTCATTTCCTTCATATGATCATTCGTTACTCTCCCTTCATTTGCCCACTGTTGCCATTACAAGCATCATAATAGAGCAATTTCGTGTCATCGTGCCATGCCAACTGAACGCTTGCTCCTATGAGTGGTGATGCATGACAGCAATGACTTCTGAGTTCTGACTTTGGATTTAGCATTTATCAGACCAATTTTAGTTCATCATGCACAGTCTTCATTATTCACATCCTAATGTTCATCAGACCTACACAAATCTCAGGTGTCGTATTCTTCCATGCTCTCAGGAAAATAACCTGATTTGAGTACCATACCAAGTTGCGGGGATATAGTGCTAGTTCTTTTGGAATGCTACTGCTTTGTCTTATATTGTCCTTTTTTGTAACAGGTTTTGCATTTATATATTTTGAGGAGGAACGTGATGCTAATGATGCCATAAGGGGCCTGGACGGTGTATCTTTTGGTGAAGGCAGGCGCAGACTATCAGTTGAATGGTCAAAGGTATTGTGCATTAGAGAGTGGCTTGTACCATTTGTAGTTGGTGCGGCAACAAATCTCACATCTAGTTCAGATATGCACCATTCCAAGTCAGGCTGGTGGAGTAATTAAGCGCACTTCTGCTTTGATGTTTGTTTGTCTGATGTTTCTTTTGCTTAGCAGGGTGAACGTGGTGGACCCCGACATCGTGATGGTTCTAGGCCCACTGCAAACATTCGACCTACAAAAACTTTGTTTGTCATCAACTTTGACCAGCACCAGACAAGAACTCGTGACCTTGAGCGGCACTTTGAACCTTATGGGAAGATTTTAAATGTCCGTATCAGACGGAACTTTGCTTTTGTCCAATTTGAAACACAGGAAGAAGCCACTAATGCACTGAAGTACACCCATATGAGGTCAGTGCCTTTAATTTCCTTTGTAACTAGTTGCTTGTATGCCCTGTGATTTGACTTTTATCAACTTAATTTTGCTTTTGTATTCTGGGTTCTGGTTTCTCTCTTGATTTGTTTTCTCCATGTGAGTCAAACTTTCTAAATTTTTTGTTCAGTTTTGCACCACTATTCAGGAGTATCAACTGTCTCACTTATAGTTTCACTTTCAAAATGGGTGAGTTAGATCATTAATTGCATTTCCTATTAAGGCTCTATTTGTCGTTATCAGACCTCTATCAACCATTTCAGAGTCTTATTTTTTTAGTGAATATTAACCCAACCTGGTCACTGTAACCGTGGTTGACCTCCAACGCACCTTATTTGCATGCTCAAATTGTTGCATAATAATTTACTTGCTACTGAGCTATTTCTTCAATCCTATTATTTTGCAAATTTATGCCTTCAAATTTGTCAATTGCTTATGTTGGACATTTGGCCTGGCACATTTGCTTAAGAATTTCTCAATACTTTTCTCATCGGCATGCAGCAAGCTGTTGGACAGGGTGGTCTCAGTTGAGTATGCTCTGAGGGATGATGATGAGCGTGATGACGGGCGGGAAAGCCCTAGAAGGGGAGATTATGGAAGACGCATTAGTCCGTATGGTCGCTCCCCAAGTCCAGGCTATCGGAGGGGCCGCCCTAGTCCTGATTATGGCCGAGCTCGTAGTCCTGTTTATGGCAGATATGATGGAATGGCTTACAACAACCAAAGTCCGGACTATGACCATTATCATAGGTGAGGAATTGCCTGTTGTCATTGTTTGACGGAAATTCTCTTTATTGCTCCATAAAAATTATTTTGCTGATACAAATCTTTCCCATATTCTCCATTATCTTCTCACTCAAATCGTCGATTATTCTGTTTTGTTTTAATTGCAGCCGGTCTCCAGTGCGTAGGTCCAGAACCTAAAGGAGAAAAACCGGAGGTAGACTTCGAGTTGGGGAGCAGAGCTCCAAACTGTTGATGTAATTCAGACAATATGTTACAGATTTAGATCATTCTAGGGTGGACTTGCTTATTCCTCTCTCTCTCTCTCTCTCTCAGTTTCAGTTGGTTACAAAGAAAGTTTGGTGCTGTAAAGACTGCTCTATCTCTCTCAATCTCTCTATTCTCTGTCTCGCTCTCAGTTTCAGTTGGTTACAAAGAAAGTTTGGTGTTGGACTGGTTGCTGTGTACAGTATGCTTAATCTAACATGACATGAGCTTTGTTTAAACAGAGATTGTATTGTTTGGCTCTGATATTTTTCAGTATTTGGGAGGCAAAACCCCTGGTTGGCTACGGATTTTTCGTTGCAAGGAAATGCGGTGGGTGTCTGTCAGTCTATTTGTATTTGTTTTCTATTTAAACAGAATTATAATATATTAAAGCAAATATAAGAAAATAGATCAAGGAAACACTCAATCGAAAAGCAAGGGGCTTTACTTGTATTTCATCCCATTTTGTTCTGTATATTTTGTACTATGTTTTAATTCTATCAATATATCAATGGTTTATCTATTTTTCAAAAAAAAAAAAAAAAAATCCTAATCAACAAGATAGATGTGACCAAGGAATTCAGGGCACTAACAAATGAAGAAGAGGCAGATGATATTGGAGGAAAAATCAAGAAGGCTTCACAATCACAATTCCTAACCAAATAACGACATGATAAACATGTTTTCTTAAAAATCATTCGTGATATTTTTTTTTATATTATCTTGGTGAAGTGAAGCTTGGAATTTTTCAAGAGAGACTCCACGACAAGTGGACAAAGGCGACAAGGCCTTCGAAAACAACACAACCGCTGAGGAGTGGACATGAGGGACGAGGCACGTAATCAAGATAAAAGGTAAAAATAAATTGATAGTAAATATATTTATTTTTAACTAGATACAAATATTCATCTTTGTTGGGTTTATATACAAATATGATTTAGCGCATCAGTTAGTTCAAATTTTCTAATATATATATATATATATATATATATATATATATATATATATATATATATATATATATATATATATATTGTTAAGAAAGTATTAGAGTTAACGGATCCGGGTTAGCGATAACGGATCCGGGTTATTAAAGTATGTATATAAAAGGTTAGGGTTTGTAAAGTGTAATTTAAGAATCAATGAAAAACCTAGCAGCCGCTATTGAGGCCAATAGCTTCTTCACCTTGATCTCCGGCCACCTCCGTTCACCTCCGACCCTGCTACTAATCAACATGGTATCAGAGCTACGGTAGACGCCGTTGAAGTAGATCTGGAGGTCGCCCCGAGACGAACACGGTCAGGACTCTCCGCCTCGAGATCGATCCAAGCGCACTGGCTACCGATCCAGCGGCCGCGGTAGGGGAGACCCAGCGTGACACGCACGCCTGGGAGAGAAGATCGCGCCTCACGCGCGCCTGGGGGAGAAGTGACTGGCTGGTGTTCTACTTGGTTGATTTGTTGAATTGTAGTGATGACGGATCCAGTCACCACTCAGGATATGAAGGTTATTCTTGAGGAACTTGCGAAGATGTTCAACGCCAAGAGTGAGGCGGCCTCATCCAATCGGGAGATTATGCCACGCCCTGAGATGGTGCAGAGACTTGAGCTGATGCCAAATGATGTGAAACTAGAAGGAGCAAAGAATTATTTGAGTTGGTCTCGGAGGGCGAGTCTCATCTTAAGCACAAAGGGGCTTGAGCACTATGTGCAGGAGACCTGTGTTGAGCCTGCAGACAAGGGGAGCACCGAGTGGAGGACCTGGAGCACCACTAATTCCCTGGTGGTGGCATGGATGATGAGTTCGATGTCTCCGACCATTGCTGGGATGGTGGAGGCAATTCGTAATGCGGCTGATATGTGGACAATGTTAGCCAAGATGTATTCTGGAGCAGGGAATGTGATGCTTATGGTTGAGGTTCAGACAAAAATTGAGAATCTGAAGCAGGGGGAGAAGAGTGTCTTGGAGTATGCTGCTGAGTTGCAGCACCTTTGGTCTGACTTGGACCATTATGATCCCTTGGCATTCCCAGATACTACATGCGCAGCTTTGAGCAAGAGATGGATTGAGCGCTGGCGGGTAACTCATTTCCTAAAGGGCTTGAATGCAGAGTTTGAGCACAGGAGAGCCACAATGTGTCATCAATCTTCTCTTCCCACTATGGAGGAGGCTATTGCTGCAATGGCCCAAGAGGAGGTTAGATTGAAGGTGATGACTGGTGATTCAACCCCTATTCGGTCTGCATTGGTAGTCCTGCTCCTATTACTGATGATAGAGAATGCTTTAACTGCGGGAGAAAGGGGCATCTCAGCTTCAATTGCCCCCAACCGCGTAATTCTGGTCGCGGTCGTACTGGAGGTGGAGGCAGGAGTAGAGGTACACGTGGAGGAGGCCGTGGTCGAGGTCGTGTTGGTCCTAAAGCCAACTTAGCAGTTACTGATGAGGGTCAGACTGTTGAGATGTCCGCTGCTGATGCTGCTGAGTTGGAGGAGTTACGACAGTTCAAGATGAAGGCAGAGAGTTCCAAGGGCAAGAGCCAGGCTACACAGGATCTTGCCATGACCACTACTTTCGGTAACTTTGCCAACTATGCTCATACGGGCACAGGTATTCAGGCTCAGGCACTTGCATCTACAAACAAATCGCATGTAGAATGGATTGTAGACTCAGGAGCATCTAGGCATATTACTGGTTTATACAGTGAGTTTGCATCATATTCACCATATAGGCATCCTCATAATGAGACCGTCCAAACTGCTGATGGGACTTCTCAACCCATTAGAGGGATTGGCTCGGTCAAATGCACTTCATCCATCACACTCCCTTCTGTCTTGCATGTTCCCTCTTTCCCCGTTAATCTTCTTTCAGTTAGCTCTATTATTGATCAATTAGACTGCCATGTTCTCTTTGACCATGAATCATGTGTTTTCCAGGAGAAGCGAACCGGGAGGAGGCTTGGGACTGGCACCAGGCGTGATGGACTTTGGTACTTGGATCAGGGGAGTGTTGATGCTGCTCTTGCTGCTGCTGTGTGTGGGAGAGTAGAAGCTGCAGTGCTAGTGCTACTCCAACATTGTCGTCTAGGTCACTTATCTTTCGAAAGTTTACGTAGGTTGCAACCAGAATTAATGGACAAGGTAGATAGGAGTACACTTGTGTGTGATGCTTGTGAGTTTGGCAAGCATACACGTTCTACTTATTCTAGTATTGGTCTTCGAAGTGTTGAACCATTTGCTCTTATTCATTCGGATGTATGGGGACCTTGCCCGTTATTTCAGTTAATGGATTCAAGTGGTTTGTGACTTTTATTGATTGTTATTCTCGCATGACTTGGATTTATTTGATGAAACACAAGAGTGAGGTGCTCCGGTGTTTTCAAGACTTTTGTGCCTGTGTAAAGACTCAGTTCAAGGCAAAGGTTCGGGTTGTACGGACTGATAATGGAACTGAGTATGATAATAAGGAATTTGCATCCTTCTTGTCAACTCAGGGGATCTTGCATCAGACATCTTGCCCAGATACGCCTGCTCAAAATGGGGTGGCTGAGCGCAAGAATAGACATCTGCTGGAGGTGGCACGCTCTATCATGCTCACGATGAATGTGCCAAAGATCCTATGGAGTGAGGCGGTGATGACAGCGGCTTATCTCATCAACCGCATGCCTTCACGAGTGCTGGGAATGAAGACACCATGCGAAATGCTCCTGGGTGAGAACAAGTTTATTATCCCTCCTAAGGTGTTTGGTTGCACCTGCTTTGTCAGAGATCATAGGCCTTCAGTGGGGAAGTTGGACCCTCAGGCTGTGAAGTGTGTATTTGTTGGGTACTCTTCTAGCCAGAAGGGTTACAAATGCTGGAGCCCGACTGAGCGTCGGCTATTTGTGAGTATGGATGTGACCTTCAGGGAGTCGGAGCCTTTCTATGGTGAGTGAACGGACTTAACATCTCTCTTTGAGGATTCCTCTCCTAGCACAAGCGGCGCTAGTCGAGAGGGGGAGAATCGTAGAGATATAGTTGTGGGGCTTATACCGTGTCCTGTGAATGATATGGATCAGGGGGAGGTTATGGATCAGGGGGATCAGGGGGATGATATGGATCAGGGGGCGTCTCAACAGGGGGCATCTCAAGGTGAAAATGTTGAAAATGGTGATAATAACCTAACACGAGGACAAGGAGAATTGAAAGTGTACGGGGAGGAGGCAGGAGGCGCAAGTGTCCGCCATGTGGGGAGTACATGGAGAGCAGCGTGCGCAGCCTACAGCAGCTAGCATCTACACTCCCCTACGCATTGATGACCACCCACGCATGCCACCGCCCCTGCACTCTCCTCGCCTCTTCCTCGTGTCCTTCCCGCCTCCCTCCCGAAGTCGGATGGTAATGTCTCTACCTCTCTTAATTTGCATATTGCCCTGCGTAGAGAACCGTGAGCCAATGCTGGAAAACCTCCTGTTAGATTTGGCTTTGAGAATGATATTGCTAACTTTGTCTCTTATTCTTTCTTATCTCCTGCATACAAAACTTTCATTGCATCATTACAGTGCCAATATCGAATGACTGGCAAGTGGTAAAGTAGGATCCTAAGTGGCAGGGTGCTATGCAGGAGGAGCTCCGAGCCTTGGAAAAGAATGAGACCTGGGAACTTGTACCTCTCCCAGCTGGAAAAAGGGTAGTTAGATGTAAGTGGGTGTACACTGTGAAGCAAACTTCTGAAGGAAAGATTGACAGGTACAAGGCAAGGTTAGTTGCAAAGGGGTATAGCCAAACTTATGGGATTGACTATGATGAAACCTTTGCTCCAGTAGCAAAGATGAGTACGGTGAGGACTTTGATCTCATGTGCAGCGAACTTTGGTTGGCCATTACATCAGATGGACGTCAAAAATGCCTTCTTGCATGGAGATCTACAAGAGGAGATGTATATGGAGATTCCTCCTGGCTTTACTACTCCACGCATGGGAAGGTGTGTAGGTTGAAGAAGTCCTTATATGGGTTGAAGCAATCACCAAGGGTGGTTTGACTTGAGTTGAGGGCGTGCAATGTGTGGTATAGGCTATATGCAGTGTAGTGGGGATCACACTGTCTTTTACAAACACTCCAAATCCCATGTCACAATTCTGGCTGTCTATGTGGATGACATCGTTATTACAGGAGATGATGTTGAGGAGATCTCTCACCTAAAACGAAGGCTGGGTAAAGAGTTTGAAGTTAAGGATCTGGGTCAACTAAGATATTTCCTTGGTATTGAGATTGCACGGTCTTCTGAAGGAATAGTGCTTTCTCAAAGGAAGTATGTTCTGGACTTACTCACTGAAACAGGAATGCTAGGGTGCCGAGTAGCTTCTACACCAATTGAGCAGAATCACAAGTTGTGTGCCCAATCTGGTAACTCAGTGAACAAGGAGCGCTATCAGAGACTTGTTGGTCGCCTTATCTACTTATGCCACACGAGACCTGATATTGCATATGCTGTGAGCGTGGTGAGTAGGTATATGCATGATCCCAAGGTTGAGCATATGGAGGCAGTATACAGGATTCTGAGATACTTGAAGGGAAGCCCAGGGAAAGGCCTTTGGTTCAGGAGTCATGGACACTTGGATGTGGAGGGATATTGCGATGCTGATTGGGCGAACTGCTTGGATGATAGGAGATCCACCTCAGGTTACTGTATCTTCGTTGGGGGTAACCTTGTGTCTTGGCGTAGCAAGAAACAAGAGGTGGTTGCCCGGTCTACAGCTGAGGCCGAGTACAGGGCTATGGCAGCTAGTCTTTGTGAGATGCTTTGGATGCGGAGTTTGTTGTCAGAACTGCGACTATTTAGAGGTAATGCATTGAAGCTCTGGTGTGACAACAAATCGGCAATTAGCATTGCTAACAATCCTGTACAGCATGATCGCACAAAGCATGTTGAAATTGATCGCTTCTTCATTAAGGAGAGATTGGATGACGGAATTTTGAAGTTGAATCATGTTCATTCTGACAAACAACTAGCTGATTGCTTAACTAAAGGATTAGGTCCTCAAGAGTGTATTAAAGCATGTAACAAGATGGGGATGATTGATATCTATCGCCCATCTTGAGGGGGAGTGTTAAGAAAGTATTAGAGTTAACGGATCCGGGTTAGCGATAACGGATCCGGGTTATTAAAGTATGTATATAAAAGGTTAGGGTTTGTAAAGTGTAATTAAGAATCAATGAAAAACATAGCAGCCGCTATTGAGGCCAATAGCTTCTTCACCTTGATCTCCGGCCACCTCCGTTCACCTCCGACCCTGCTACTAATCAACATATATATATTAACATATAACATGATATCTATCTGTCCAACTTTTTGGTCCAATCAAAAGTTGTTTATCCACTTTTATCATTAAGTATGAACAAAAGATTTATGCATACAATGGGATCCAAATTACATTTACTATATTAGATTTGACAATGCACAAGAATACATGTTCCTTTTTCATCATCCATCAAGCAAAATTCACTACAAGAAGCTGCCACCAAGCATGATCTAGAGAGCAATTGGACAAATTTGTTAGAACTGATGTGCCAATTAAATGCTCAAAATTCCTTTCTAACTTGTTATAGGCCAAATTTAAACTGAAGACAAGTATAGTTCCATGAGAACCAGGGACGGCGCTTTGCTGAAAGAATAGGAAAGCAGCTGTGCAAACATTATTCAGGAGATGAAGCCGCCCAGAAGATCTAATGTGGATGAAACTCGACTTCGCATAAAAAAAAGGAAACACCGCAGAAAATTTTCAATCTCCCTTCTGTCAGGTGGATATTCAGAATCAGGTATTGCTGCAGAATGAAGACGAACCATTCTTTGAAGAATACATAACATTGTTTGAGGAGGTAATGGTCCTTCAATCTACAGAAAATTACACATAATAAGATAAAGTGAAAGAATCAAAATGAAGAGATTGACTTTAAAAAATAATTTCAGGATCATTCTGCGTCAATGCATGTAGATAGAATAACATCGTAGTAAGGGTAACACCTTCTTCATCTGTCTTTTAATCTACACACAACCGGTACTAACTAATGAGGGATGAGTTTATCAAGCAAAAATTGAAGAATTATTGGTTTCCGATGCTCGAAGACTGAAAATAATTCAAGTTCACTATAACTAACATTCACAATTTTCTTCATCAAATTCTTGAATTTCATGAAATCTAAATCTCAAAGTAAAATGCATCAGTAATTGAAGAATTATTGGTTTCTGATGCTCGAAGACTGAAAATAATTCGAGTTCATTGTAACTTAACATTCACAATGTTCTTCATCAAATTCTTGAATTTCATGAAATCTAAATCACAAAGTAAAATGCATATAGATAAAATATCGTCGTAGTAATGGTGATAAATAGTAATAACACCTTCATCTGTCTTTTGATCTACACACAATCAGTTACTAACTAATGAGGGATGAGGTTATCAAGCAGAAATTAAAGAATTATTAATTGGTTCCCGATGCTCGAAGACTGAAAATAATTCGAGTTCACTGTAACTAACGTTTACAATGTTCTTCATCAAATTCTTGAATTTCATGAAATCTAGATCACAAAGTAAAATGCATATAGATAGAATATCGTCATAGTAAGGGTGATAAATAGTAATAACACCTTCATCTGTCTTTTGATCTTCACACAATCGGTACTAACCAATGAGGGATGAGTTTATCAAGCAGAAATTGAAGAATTATTGGTTTCTGATGCTCAAAGACTTCAAATAATTCGAGTTCACTGTAACTAACATTCATTATGTTCTTCACCAAATTCTTGAATTTCATGAAATCTAAATCACAAAGAAAATCAACACTTTCTGAATTTTTGGTTTTCAGGGTTCAAAGACTCAAGAGGAATTGAGTTCACTGAACAATTCAAATTCTTGTATTCCATGGAACCAAAATGACGAAGAAAATCAACACTTTCTGATTTTTATGGTTTTCAAGGTTCAAAGAAGTGTGATGAATTGAGCTCACTGTCAAATTCTCAAGTTCTTGAATTCCATGAAACCTAAATCGCAAACAAAATCAAATCTTTCGGAATATTTGGTTTTCAGGATTCAAAAACTCACGATTCTTGAATTCCATAAAACCTAAACCACAAACAAGAAACAGAAACCTCTACTGAATTCTTGGTTTCCAGTGTCCAAAAGCTCATGATGATTCGAATTTACGATAAATTTCACTGCATCTTACACCCAAATGCATCAAAATTCATCACATTTCGCATCCAATTAAAGAATTTCAAGAAACCCTACATAAAAAGAAGTAATCAGGGAGATGAACAGATAGACATGCATACCTTTCTGAGGATCCAGAGACTTTGGTTCGCGTCGACCTGGAACACGATGCACAAGGGAAAGATCGATCTCGGTGGGAGGATCCGATTGCGAACGTCAGTCGCACGGATGTTCCCTCCCCAACACACGAAGTTCCCGTTCAGATATGCCGCCACCGCCGGCGAGCAAAGGCACTTCTTGCAGAAGATGGTCAGGTACGGATCTCGTTTCGGATTGTGAAAGTACGCGAACAGCAGCCGACGATGAACCGCCGCGAGCCGCTTGGCCTCGGAAAATCCGACCGGTAGGAAGTTCGGCTTCGCCTCCGCCCCCGCCGCGTAATGCCTCCCAAAGGAGGCGACGAAGCCAGCGGCCTCTTCGGCGGGGTTGCGAGGGATCCGATCGAAGATGCTCAGGGAGCAGGCGAGGACACCACCGGCGACGAAGAAGCCGATGCCCACCGCGGAGGTGACGCAGAAGGGCGATTTGGTGAGGTTCCTGAAGATCCAGCAAGGAGCCGGGCTAGGGTTTCTGTCCCGGTGAACGTCGGGGAGGTTCTTGGGGCGGAGATCGATGCCGATGATGGATAGGATCTTGGCGATGATCTGCCCCATTCTCGGCTCCGGCGATGAAGAGAAGAGGTTTCAAGCTGAGGAAGTGCGCGGGAGTGCTGATGAAATTGAATCAAATATAATATAAACATGAATAGCTTTCTTGGCCGTCAAGAGAGCTTTGAGATTCGTGCCACCGTTGTTTATTTTTTAAATATATAATATAATATAAACATTTCTCTCTAAATTCATTAATTAATTAAAAAAAATTAATCACTCTTTTATAAAATTTTCTTGCATATAACTGATTATTGTTAATTTAACACTAGATGGAGAATTTACATAAATACCCCATCAAAATATTGGAAGTCTCTTTTTATATATACCCAAAAAATAAAAAAAATTACTTAAATACCCTCAAATGAAGTTAACATTCATTTTATATTTAACTTTTTGCCTTTTTTTAATTTTTAATTAAATATTTAGCTTTTAACTCATTAAGCTTCCAAAAGGAAATATTGATACTTGGTTGTTAATTATTTGTATCTCAAAAAAACTACAAAATATGAATATTAACGTGACCAATAAACAAAAGTGGAATCTATAGTACCGTGATTGTGAAACCATGGTACCATGTCATATCATGGGTACTGGGATTGGTTTGATCTGTCACCAAATTAGACAAGGAAACACTTGTTAATTTCTGAAAATCAAAAAGATGAAGGGTTCCGAAGATAAGAGTGTCTTAAGTTCAAAGATAAGAATCAATTTTTAGAGGGTTTGGGGTTTGGAAGAGAGTTTGAAAGAGGATGTTGTGCATGTGCCTTAAAATTTTTCTATAAAATTTTCTTGCAAATAAGGTTAATTTAACACTAGATGGAGAATTTACATAAATACCCCATCAAAATATTGAAAGTTTTGATTTATATGTGCCCCAAAAAAATTAAAAACAAATTACTTAAATACCCTCAGATGAAGTTAACATTAATTTTATATTTAAATTTTTATATTTTTATTTTAAATTAAATATTTCGGTTTTAACTTATCGAGTTTTCAAACTGTCTCTTATGAAATATTGATACTTGGTTGTTAATTATTGGTAAAATTTCACTAAACTATCCTGTGATTTGTCTCTTTATCAATTCGGTGTCTATGGTTTGACTTTGAGAACTTTAGTACCTTGTGTTGTGCCCCATGAGCATATTGGTGCCAACATGTTAAAATTGCTGGTGCACTACAAGGAAAAGACAAAATTGTGACAGATTTTAGTGAGGGACAAATTCCATTGCAAATCAACTAGACATTTGCGACAGATACGTATTCGCCTAGGAAATGCCGAGGGAAAATAATCCATTGCTAAAACTATGTTGTGTTGAGGCCCTTAGCGTGGAATTTGCGAGAGATTTTTCCATAGCTAATTAGCTAGGGAAAAAGCCCTCGCTAATTTGAAAAGAGATCATTGGAAAATCACATAATATAATGAGATTAGCGAGGGAAAACGCCGTCGCTAATTGTATAACATATCATTGTAATATATAATAAAATTAGCGACGTAATAATCCGTCGCTAATATCATTAGATATATCCACGATGATATCATAATGAATTCAGCGACGGATTATTCCGTCGCTTCGCTAATGTCAGTAGTTATAGGTTTTAGAAGGTATAATTAGCGACGGAATTTCTCCGTCGCTACTGTCAATAGTGATCGTTATGCAAAGGGATAACTAGTGATGGAAATTAAGGATCATTAGCGACGGAATATTCTTGAATTTTCCGTCGCTAATATCAGTAGTTATCATTATGAGAAGGGCAAATTAGCGACGGAATATTCCGTCGCTAATGTCAATAGTTATATTTATGGGAAGGGGAAATATGCTAAGGAATAGCATGGAATAGAGCTGGATTCTGGGCCGTGCCGGCCCAGGCCCGGCACGGCCCAGCATGGCCAGGAATGAACAGTAACTGGGTAGTGCCAAGCACGGCTCGGTTGCGTCGCGTCGCCAAAGCCCCACGCAAGACGCTGGCCCAAGAAGGCCCATCACGGGTCGGCGAAATATGACACGCGGCGCTAGTAGATGCCGCCACGGTCGGCTTTTTTTAATAATATATATAATATGAGGGATGTTACCAATATATTCTAGGCAAGCCGTTCAGGCTCTCTTCTTTATGTAAATCTTTTTTTTTAATATATATAATATAAGGGATGTTATGCAAATTTAAAATTTTAAAAAAAATTATATGTATATAAAATATGTATAAAATCTACCAATATAAGGGAAATATGTTATTAAGAGAAAATAAAAAGTTTTAATGCCAATGTATAGATAAGCTTGTGGAAATTTGGTTTAGTTTTAGTTCATTAAAAAAGTTTTTTGTTTTAAAATTTTCCCATGGATGTTTAAACGGTGTTTTGTTTATTTCTGATTACTTCTCTGATTAATCTTTTTTATTTATTTTATACGAATGTTCAACTTGTCTAAATTTCAATTTTCATCTCACATTTGAAAAATATTTCACACCACACAGTTTATGACCCAAACATAGCTACCTTCAAACATAGCACACACTCTCACAACCTGCCTCTGAGAGTGGAGGACAACAAACATATAGGCTAAATCTAGCAAATAAAAAACATAACACGTGTTACATCCCAACAAAATCATACACATGGATGGCAATCAACGGCCCTCATCCCATAAACCGGTGCATTACCACGCTTACCGACCAGTCCCTCCCTTGTAGATATGACATGACTTGTTCATGCTCTAGAAGGATGATTATAATCAAAGGATAATTAACATAATAAAATAAAATTTTTCTGTCACACGACATAGTAATTAAAGTCTACAGGGCCTTTTAGGAACTTTTTTTGAATGTCCAGAAGTTTTCTAACCAAGAAACCATTAAATTTCAAATGCTTTTGAGCTGAAAGCCTGAAACAATAAAAAGCATCTCAAATCATGACCAGCACTTGTTATGACACCAAATGTTGTTAAAGATTTTAATTTTTATGTAATTTTAAAGATTTTTTATCATGTTTAAGGTTTTATTTAGATTTTTTTGATAATTTTTTAGATTTTTAAAAAATTAATAATTTTTTAATATGTGGGCCGTGCTTGGCCCGTACTGGCTCTTGCCCGGCCCGGTCCGAGTCGTGCCTCGTGCCGGGCCGAATTCAGAGTTTTCCGTGCCGGGCCAGGCCCGACACGAAATTCACCAAGCACCCACCGCCCTGGTAGGGCCAGTCGTCGCCGTAAAACCACCGAGAGTCGTTCTCTCGCTAAATAGCTAGGGATAATATCCCTTGCTAATCCGTTGCTAATTTGCCGAATGATTTACACACGATTTTTCCACCTTTTTACCCCTTATATAAAAACAAGATATCATTAGCATACTAAAGTGACCTTTTATATAAGGGGTAAAAATGTCATTTTATATCTTTTTTAATGCCACGTCGGCAATTTTAAGGGGTTGGCACCAATATGCTCATGTGATGCATCACAGGGTATTAAAGTGCTCAAAGTCAAACCACAGGCACCGAATTAATAATGAGGCAAACCACATAATAGTTTAGTAAAATTTCCCCTTAATTATTTGTATCTTACAAAATAAACTACAAAATATGAATATTAACATTACTAACAAACAAACATGGAATCTATAGTACCGTGATTGTGAAACCACGGCATCATGTCATATCGTGGGTATTGGAATTGGTTTGGCCAGTCATCAAATTAGACAAGGGAAGCACTTCTTAATTTCTAAAGATCAGAAAGATGGAGAGTTCATAATGTAAGAGTGTCTTTAATTTCGATAGGAAAAGCTAAAAGCTAAGAATTAATTTCAAAGGGTTTGTGATTTGGGAGAGAGTTTGAGCTAAAGGGGATAAACCCCAGTCTCCGCCCAGGTAGGACGTGCACGGGCTGGACTATCACTGGGCCACGAACGGGCCCACCCGGGTGACTACCAAATCCCGTGCACTCACTCCGTCACCGCAGGGATTCGAACCATGTTCTTGTCCCTGGGTGCGGAGGACCTCTGCCGCTCGACCCGGAGGTCTTTGGCTTGGGAGAGAGTTTGGAAGAGGGACATTTCTCATTCATCAAAAAATGTTTAGCTTGGATGGCCAGGATTGTTTGGACAGCAACACACCACATTAGAGCAATGGAAACCGGTTTAACAAGGCCAGAATTTGTATGCCATGAAAATCATACCCTGGAATATAAGAGGCTTTGGGAAACAAAAGAAGAGGTTTTTTGTCAGAGATTTCCAAAATTGTCGAACATCAATAACCATAACTGGAGATCGATAGAAAGTGAGATCTTCAATGAATGGATAGCTCTCCTAGCTATCGACACAAGAAGGGGTGTTGTATTGGATGGTGTAGTGCGCATTACATCCTGAGGGAACACTTCGTTGACTAATAATCGGTCATAGTGGTGCTGGAAGACAGGACGATGAACAATCAACCAATGATGATCACAACAATATATGGGTCGTGTGATCAAGCACCAAGGGAAAACTGTTTGATGGAATTGACATCCGTCAGAACAAGGTCAACAACCCCCTGGCTATTATGTGGGGACTTTAATGACACCAGGTTCCTTAAAGACAAGAATGCTATCCCCTATAACACAAGGGGTAGAGAGGGGTTGAAGCAAGTAATACAGGATCTCCATCTAATTGAACCGCCATTTTTCGGAAAAATGTACACATGGACTAATGGGAGGGCAACACCAGCATACGCAGGATTGAACAGGTTCTTGCCCACCAATGAGTGGATTGTACTGTTCCCAAGCTTCTGGCATGCAACATTACCAAGAATACGATCTAATCATATATATCCCGATCAGCCTGGAATCCGACAATCATAGTCCCCACCTCTCCGGTTTCCACTTCAATAGAAACAAACTCATTGTTGATTGCTTGTATTTTTTTAAGGAAAGAAAAAGAAAAAAGAAAAAAACCCTTGAAATGTTGATATCACACACCATGAACTCATGTGAAAACTCTTTCCAGTTTTATAAATTCAAACAATTCATCATGCTAACAACTGTGAGCCAGTCCATTATTCATCACTATAACAGAAATATGCGAAGCAGTGAGTTAATCAAACTAGACAAGTTGAACAACACCTTTCATGGCATCCTCTTGTTTTTCATTGGAAATGGCAGCAGGTTTGAATCCTGCTAAGTTTGCCAACTCCTCAACAGAGTCCACAATGGCTTCAACTCTTGTAGATATCTCAATCAGCAGAGAGGCAATGGTGATGAGAGGCAGTGTCTCAACAAAAGACACAGTTGGTGAAGAAGAGGTTGCAATGGCATCAGGGAGAGTTCTCATGGCACTGTGTAGTTCCTCCACAGCAATATTCATTTCTCCGATGAGAAGATCGACGCACGGAGACTTTGTCATCACTGACACAGAGCTCGTCGACTCTTTCAGCACCTTGGATGCCTCCGAGCTCACCTTCATGAAAACTTCACTGAGATGCTTCTTTATGTGTTTCGGTGCCTGTGTTCAAGATGATTTAAAATGATATCAGAATGATGAGTATGACGAGTCGGTAAAAATTTGAATTTTTTTCTTACTATCAATTGGAGTAATAAATTAGTAATCAATAAAGATTTCATTTCTATGAGTACCTCCACATCTGAATTGATGCAGCCATTGAGAGCTTCAATGCAGTAAGCACAATAGCGCATGGCGGCGCCTACCTTCAGGTACTGCTTCCATGGATGTCTAAAGCCGAAGTTACCGTGAGCTGGTTCCCATGTTGCTAAATTAGCCTGTGGATACAAAGTTAAACTGAGTTATAAAAGTGCTTAGATTTAACAAAAACTAGACAATGAACTCAGTTCAAAGATACCAGAGAATCTTCAGAAGCCTTTGAATTAAGAACACATTTGTATCCCTGCCATTTCTGATGAGAAGCTGAGTTGCTCTCATTTGCATCGAAGTAACCACCCACACAACCTGTTCATCCATTGTGAGTCAAAGATAAGATGTTTGAAATGAAATTGGTTTTACTTTGTGTGTTATGAATGAATGCATGCCTTCTAAGGAATGAGCAAGCTTTTCCATGTTCTTTGTGATGAGAAGGTGAAGGTCACCACCAGCCCAAACAGGGCAAATGAAAATGGAAACCAGGAAGCAGATGGAGACTCCAATGCCGATGGTGGAAACGCGCTCCTCTGCCACTGTAACTATCTTATCCACACGATAGCCAGAGACGGAAACCAAGCTGAAAGTTAGGATGAAGATGGTGATGCCGTAATCAAACCGAGCTTTAACTATAGGGAGGAAGCGAGAGAAGGTTGCTGCCGAAGCTGCAATGCGATAACAACATGTATATATTCATATCAACATATGTTTAATCAACTGATGTAGGACTATTAGGATTATCGGTACGAGATCTCTTCGTACCGAGAAGAAAGAGAGAGGTCCCAAGGACTAGAGGCTCAAATGTGCCCCCTAATTTGTCGGCAAAGAAATGAATGCCAAGTGCCAGAGCTCCACCAGTGGATGTTGCAACTATTCTATTGAATCCCTTGTACAAACTCCCACCTGAATCGATGAATATGAAAGCATGCAGTTAATTAATCAAATCAAATCATGCAGAATAGTGTATGTCTCAAGAACTAGAGTGATGTTACAATTCAATGCTTACCCACACTATAATCAAAGATAACCACAACAGTCATGATAGCCCACATAGCAGTGCCTCCAACTCCATCATACAAAGGTCTAGTGTAATAGAAGAGTGAAACAAGACTAAGAGCCAACCCCACTTTGATACCATGCATGGCTCTTCTTGGATCATCAGCTCCAATCCTCCATACCTTCTTTGCAAACTCAGACACCTTCAGTTTCAATCCTTTCCATGCTCTGCTGAAGAGATTAGACTCTGGCTCAAGCTTTACCGATGATCCCTCAGTGACACTCACCCTCCATTCCACACTCTTCTTTGCAGCCTCTCCACCGGCCATTGTTGCTTCCCTATTGTTCTGAACCAAGGTGATTACTCTCTCAGGTATGTAGAGCTTCTTGTGCAGTAATGGTGGGGGCCTTCTCCAGGCTTTTGTATGTATATATATATATTTGAGTGGAGATGACCAAAAAGCAAGGATTCTATGGAAGTGTGATATGTATCATTAAAGCTTAGGAGGAGGAGATGGTGGACAACAACATGGAGGATTGCACAAAGTGAAGCTTCCACTTATTGCATGCGCAATCTTCTTCTACGTCAAAACCTAAATACTGATTGTTTTCATCTTTTCGCATTCTTTTATAGCAAATCTTATGTTGCATCCCAGCCTTATAACCATTATGGTCTATAAGAAGCGAAGGATGGTTACTGTAATATGGTTTTCGCATTCTTTTATAGCAAATCTTACGAAGAGCATGATGACATGCAGAGTTGTGACCTAACATTCTAGGCCATTTTCAACTAGGGAGCAGATCATTGGTTTTCTTCTCATTTTAGAACTCCCAAGGATGAAACATCACAAATTCACTAATGATAAGATAATGTTTTTGGTGATAGGAGTGTTCTGTTTTTACCTGAAAATAAACTATCTGCAATCACAAAGAAAATGGCCTTTGCTTTATATTCTGAACCATCATTAATGAAAATCAATATAATCTTAGTTAATCCATGCACTGAAGTGGATGAACCTAACAAACACTTGTTTCCTCCAAGTGGCACCTCCCATTAATGTTAAAAATGAACAACTTTGCAATGAAAAACATCATCAAAGGACTGGCTTTGAGATTTAAAGGTGCAAGGGGATTCTCAGTTAGGTTCATGGTGGCTGCCTCATGGCATGCATTTGAAAGCCGAATTCAACTATCAGAAAAGGACTGGCTCTTATTGCACTAACTCTCTTATTATATAACCCTCAAAGGAAAGCTAAGTTCTGGCTCTCCAAGAAGGAGATCTAGGAAGAAAGATCTTCATAAAGACACTGCATTAGTGGATTTCTGACAGCAAGTGCTATGTAATGGATGTCAACATGCCCTAATTCTTATTAAATCTCTCTTTTCTAATGCCCCACCATATTTTCACCGAAAAGCTTTAAGAGGACAACATAAGTGCAAGTAAATGTACTAGTTAGGCATTCACAATGAGAAAAGCTTAACATTGTTAGCTGATTGAAGACCAATGAAACAAGAGCTACATTAGAGTTGCTCTGCAGTACAGTTTCCGAAGTTAATGTGATGTTTGATGAAGTTACTGCAACGCTTGTTAAAGATAAAGCGATGCTTGTTAAAGTTCAAGTGATGTCCGTTAAAGTTCACGTGACGTGTATTAGAGTTAAGGCGATGATCAGAAGAGGGTTTTGATAATTTAGCCATGTGGTGTTGTTATTTAGTGTAACAATTGTAATGGATCATGTACAACAACAAGGAATTGAGAAACAAAAGAAAATTAAGGCTGCTGGAAAAAATACAGCAGAGTGCCATGTTATTACTGAAGAAATTCCTGTTTTTATTTTCTTCCAAATCCATACAAAACTAACAGTTTCCTTGTTATGATACAAGATTATACTACATATTCGAGAGTTGCCGTAATATTTATGGCTATGAAAAGTATCAGTTTTCGATGAAACTTTCAAAGGGGAAGCTCACTCCCTCTCTCCCTTATGGCCATCATCATCAGTGCCATCGCATTCTCCGGCGTGATCTTCATAGAGGATCTCCGGTCACTTACCGGTACTTCCATCACTAAACCTTAAACCTTCTTTCACTTGACTTTGAAATGACTATTATGCAGTAATTCTTGTTCATCAGAGGAGAAACAGAACACCACAAAGAAAGATGAGTTCATAGGTGAAGATAATTAGAATACATTCAATCCAAGCAAGTGCAAGATGATGGATGGGAAGTGGGTCTTCAACAGCTCAATGAAGCCTCTCTACACTGATAAGACATGTCCATATATGGAAAGACAAGTAGCATGCCAGAGAAATGGAAGGAAAGATAGTGATTTGAGACACAGGGAATGGCAACTAGATGACTACATGCACACTCCCAAGGTTTGCACTAAATTTGTTTACATTGAGCTTCACTTAAACTATGGTCAGGTCAATCAATGGATTCAATTCAAACAACAGGTTCTATCCAAGACTTGTTCTTGAGAAGTTGAGAGGAAAGAGGTCGATGTTTGTAGATGAATCTCTGCAGAGAGAACATTGCATGTTGCACTCTATATATAACACCCATAGTTATCAAAACCGGACCGAATATTGAACCATTCAAGGTTCTGGGCTGGTCAATTGGGTTAATGTCGGATCAATATAAATATTAATTATAAAAAAATTTATTTTAAATAATTTATAAAAACTATTATAAATAACTATTATAAATAAAATTAAAAAATAAAAAAGTACTAGTTTAAATAGTATTTTATTATTAAAATAAAATAATAAAAGAACCGGAAATTATCGGTTGTCCGGTCCGGTTCTGATAACATTGATAATACCAGAAGATAAGAAGTATATGAATAGAACTCGATCTTTATCTGTCTATGGAGCTAAGGTATATTCTATTTGATTTCAATTGAACACTTGAAGAATTGAAGGAAAATGATTAATTCTTTGATTTTTGGATGGATTTGTAGGAGTTCAATGCAACAGTGGAGTTCTACTGGGCACCATTCCTCATTGAATCAAATTCTGATGATCCTGTATAATCACAGACACAACTAAAAGAAACCTTCATGTGAACCATATAAACAGAGAAGCCAACAACCAGAACATAATAGGTATTGTAAACACTTCATTCCATTCAACATGAATAAGGGTGTGCTTGAGTAGGCCGAATTAGGTTCGAGCCAAGCTTGAATTCTTTTAACCCAACTCAAATTCAGCTCGAGCTCGAGATTAACCTATGCCATCAAGCTTGAACTACGTTTATTTAAACCAGACTGAGTTTGAGCCACTCAATTTCGGCTAGAACCAAATTCACCAAACAATGGTTTTAAAACCATACAAAAACGGAAGAGGATCCAAAGCCCTAACTCACCTTGCACATCACAATGTGTAAATAGTTTGATACAAGTTATATCTAATATGTATTTATATTATAGAATACATTATTAACAAGCTTTCTAGCTTGAGCTCAAATGAAATTGATTTCTAGCTTGAAAATATACCTTGAGTTCGGCCCCTGTAGTAAACAGCCAAGTTGAACTCAGGCTAAAACCAAGCCAAACTTGCCGAGCTGCTCAATTGTTTGACAGCCCTAAATACAAGGATTGTGTAGAGAATGAGTCCCAGTGACATTCATAAACATAACACAACTCTCAGATTATAGGATTGATGAGCATGCATCTGTGAACACTGAAACAGGGGGTGAGATGCTCACTAAGAAGCAAAAGGCCAATCCTAGAACTTATGTTGATTGCAAACATTGGCACAAAATGTACAAATAACCAGAGTACTTGTTGCCAGGGCATAATTTGGATTGTAGCCACTAGCTACATAATCAGTAGTTCTATGCAGCTAACACTGTAGAAAAAAAAACAATTAGTTACCCCCAGAAGGAATGAGAATAAAAGCTGTCGTCAACACTGGTCTGTGACATCCAACAATCATCATATTTTGTAGACGGGCTCAATTCCTAGCAGGTAGAAACACTTCCTCATAACCACAGCAGTTGCCTCGCATAGTAGCAACCTGCTGGTTTCTTCAGGGGTCCCGACAACCTGTTTACCACTCAATCATGTTAACTTTGTTGAGAAACAATTCAATACAACACTTATTGAATGAATAATAGAAGTCCTAGGTAGGGGCTAATAATGCATATAAAACACAGGCAAGTGTACCTGGCAGCTTGTATAAAATCCAGAAAATTTATCAGATAAGTCATAAAGATATTCGCACAATACATTCGGTAGCAGATTGGTACAAGCCTCCTCAACTATCTGGGGAAAAAAAGGAAAGCAATGAAGACATATCTCACATCTATTTTGTCTAAAAGAAATATTTTGGCACAAAGATACATATCTCACAAAATTGATTATTATATCTTAAACCTAAATGCATTATATCCTGAAAGAGCAAAATTCATATTTATGCATACAGCTTAATAAAAAAGATTTAACCAAATAGGTTAACAGAATTAACTTGAAGGGATGATTCAACATCCAATTCTAACAATATTTATAGGCAAAGTTGACAAAATAAAAAGTCATTTTAATGCCAATTAAACATGAAAATAAAACATTGCCCATACTTGTCAACTTCATTACTTGGTGTGCAAATTTCACAAGATGCATTCAAATTTCTTTTATTAAAGATTAGCAAAGAGATCTCCAAAAATGAAGCTGTAGTTCAAAAAGTTTATAGTTAACAGATAGTAAATTTTAAGAGACACTTAAGAAGCTGGATAGATTGCCAGTAGACAACCCAGCACGTAAGGTGAAACAATATGCCTCAGGTAGTTCTGATTGGTTTATGATCACCACCATTGTTTCTGTGTTTTTACTCAGTTCTATGTAGAAATCACGCCCCTAACAACTACTTAGGCCGACATGGAATAGCAGAAGATCAATCATTCATTCATATGACAAATTAATACCTCTGCAAAACGAATAAGGTGTATACTCAAGATACGCTCATCTGCATGACCAAGCACAATTGTTCCTGTCTGAGAGAAAAGAACAAAACACGTATGAGAAATAAGCAGGCCCAATAAGTGAGATAATGTTCACAACAGCAGCTGCAACCAATTGAGCAACACTTTTACATTCAATGAAAATCAGATAACGTACTCGTTTAAGATCTTCTATGTCTTTTCCGGATTTCCTGATAATCGAACAGATGCGGGCATGAGCATACAACAAGTAAACAGCAGTATTTCCCTGTCAACAACACAATTGTCCACAGATTAGAAGATGCTACTCATTTCTCATTGAAGGGATGATGGGGGATTGGTGTCAATGCTCTCTCTCCTAAATTGTAAAGACCATAAGCTACAAACTCATGTCATAGGATAGGGACAATTAAAAGACTAATATTTTAGGATAACTGTCTTAAGCTATACCTTATCATTCAGCATTTGATCAAAACTAAATGTGTAATTGGTCAGCCGATTATTCTTCAGATCTGCATATCTGTTAAAAAGGTTAAAAAAAATGAGAACAATAACTTTGTATTGATATCTGCAAGAAGTTCCAAATTTAGATAAATCAAGATATTTCACAAGGCAAAGTTGAAATTGTGAATAGAAAAACCTAGACCTTCAAATAACTGAGTAGAACACATTTAACTTATGGTCCATCAAACAATATGGCAGTAAGATTAGACATCAATGCTGGTTGTGCAGTAAAAACATATCTGATGCAGTGAATCAACTGACCAGCTTAAAAACTAGTCAATATGGCAGTAAGATTAGACATTAATGCCAATTGTGCAGTAAAAACATATCTGATGCAGTGAATCAACTGACCAGCTAAAAAACTAGTCTTAAGTATACTCATTACTCATCACTTGTATGATGAGGGTTGAACTTTTGTTACGACTACTTTGTGCATAATAACAGAAATATTAAATAAATACTTGAGGACCAATGGTACTAACTAATCAAAAAAGCTTGTCCAAGACTTACTTTACAGCACCATAACCAACAGCCTCCGCAGTTTTCTCAAGCTCCTCATCTGTCCATTCTCCAAGTTTACCTAAAGCATAGAGATGGCTCATATATATATACAACCTATTGCCTCACCAATTGACAGATATATGTGTATAAAGTGAGCTCCCAAGATAGTTAACTAAATTTTACAATTGACAGTTCAACATATGAAATTACCTAAGAAAAATGAAAAGCATATGAAGAGTAGTAGCACATTAATTGAGTATGAACTAACAAACTTCGTACCATTTTCTTCAAGACGTTTCAGAAGTTCTGCTTTGCTGCGATTTTTAGCTTCATCAAGTAATTCTACAAGTCGAACAACTTCAGAACTGCGAGTCCGAAAGCGTTTGCCATCTGAACCCAGAACCAGACCAAATCCAACATGATTTGTTTTGGGAAATGCTTTGATCTTGGAATCAGGCAGCCAACCAGCTCGTTTAGCTGCCTGAAAAAAGAAGTTTCAGTTTAATCCATGAGAAGGCCAGTTCAATAAAATTTAAAAACAAAACACATTATCAGATTCCAAAGGAACATTTTTATGTAATTAGCCAAAAAAAAATGCACAAACAAAATGCAACAGATGAATAAACTCACTGTAGGTTACTTACACTAAATAACATAGTGAAGTGCAGTGATTGACCAACATCTGTCACATAGATGATCCACTCAGCTTTCTCTACATTGAGCCGATACCTAAAAAGATCAACAGTAGCATAAGTGGTGCATATATCCAAATTCAAAACATATAGGGTAATATTGCTAGTTTGATTTTCTGATTTTCAGGACATGGATCACTGAGACATGAATCCCACAAAAACCAGCATAAAAGACCTCCAAGGAAATTCATAAATAAATATCAATAGCTCTTGAAGCATAATAATGACAACTAATAGACATGCATCTAGGGATGGCAATTTTCATGGGTTTAATGGGTGCTTTGTTCACCTAAAGCTAAAAATCACTTGTTTAGAAAACCCTCATAAGGTATTGGGCCTGGTTTGGATTTTAAAATTAAAAACTGAACGGATTTGGGATTTGACCCTTGGGTATCCAAAACCCAAACCTACCCGTGTATATATTTTCATGAATAATTGATATAGAATCCATAAAACAGGAAACCTGAAACCCAAAACCTGAATCTTATATAGATAATATATGTATATATGTCAGTAAGTATATGTATGTCAGTGCATGGGTGTCGGTGTCAAACTATTTATTTTTATATGCATATATGTTAGTGTATATAGTGTGTGTGTCAATTTGTGTGTGTGTGTGTGTGTGTGTGTGTGTGTGTGTGTGTGCATGTGCATATATATGTGTATACATTAGTAATTTTAGAAAATTTATTGTGTAAAGAAAATTTTGATTTGACATGCATATATGTGAGATTGGTTGGTTTATTCAAATTTAATACACCTTAATCTTACAAATTTGTAATATTATGTGGTTAAATATATTTTAAAAAGCAGTTAAGTGGGTTTAGGACTGATTTAGCGACGTTGGGATGGTTGGGACGGATTTGGGAATTTAGATAGAGATTATAATCAGGTTTAGGACGGGGTTAGGATGTAAAACTTTAAACAGGTTTAGGTTTGGAAATAGTTTTTTCAAGAAATACCATAACATTGCTGTCCCTGCATGCATCTAATGAAATGTAATATGCGAGGCCAACATTTGACTCAAGAGAAAAACCTAAGAATTTAAAAAAATAAGATACTGTACAAGCATCTATCAGGAAGAAGGGAAGGAACATCTACTATCTTTCTCATAATACAAGAAAATAAATTTTTTATCTGCTAACAATATGCAGAGGAGTCACATAACTAATAATGTAAAATCTTAACCGATAATTAAAGATACCAACCAAAGAGCAGCTAAATCGGTTGAAGCATAATTAAATCCTCCATCACTTTTCACAACTATCAACGGAGGTTGTTGCCCTTCAATATGTATTACACGAGCACCTTTACTTTCCTGTATCATACCCTTGCCACTCAATTCTTCTAAAACTCCTGGAATGTACGGATTATAGAAACTTTCACCCTGAAAAAGAAAAAATATATTTTATAAGAAATCGCACAATAGTTTGAAGACATTACCAACAGCAACATCTTCACCATAAAAATCAACTGAAAAGGATCAGTTAAAAAATATAACAAAGAAGAGTTGGTCAATCATGAAGTACATACCTTTACTTCCAAATGAACCCCAAGACGCTTATACACAAGGTCAAATTCTTTACGACTAATCTCACATATTCTTTTCCATGCAACACGATATTTCTCCTCTCCACTCTTGATTGAAATGAAACCAAGGTATGAGAAAATAATCACAGTGAAAAAGAAACATAAAAGCCTCCAAAAACTTGGTTCTATTCCTTCTAGAAATATATAGAAATCTAGGGAAAACAATGGCAGATCCAGGACTTCCACCGCCAATAATGAAATGCTCACCTGCAGGCGGACAACAGCTTGTTGTGCCCGTTTCTTGAATGAATCATCCTCATCAAACCTTTTTTTTGATGCCTTGTAAAATTCCTGAAGAAGACTCATTACATTAGAACATAATTTTATTTGTTCATGTTCCTTGAATAATCAACAAATTTACGTTGCAAACGCCATGGTACAACCTATCAGTCAAAAGGCTGAGTTTGACATTTTACTAACTGAAATTGTGTTGTGTGAAAAAAAAGAGCAGCCTAGGACTACAAAGCTCCCGCTATGTGCAAGGTCCAGGGAAAGGTCAGACCACTTGGGTCTATTGTAGGCAAGCCCCATTAATAACAAAATGAGTGAACATGCCCAATAAACACAGGCCATGATTCATTAATTAAATAAAATTCCTTATGTCATGCTTCGGTAGCATTTTTTGACAAGAGGAAAAAGGTGGATGTCTTGAATTTGGAAAGCGAACTCCTAAGTTTCGACCCTGTGAGTATTTACACAAGTAGTGCGCTTTATGAATTCAATAAAATTCCTTATGATATGCTAGGATAGCATTCCTCAACAGAATAGGAAAAACAAAGGTAGGAGTATGTTTTGAATATAGAATGCCAACTCATTAAACTCAACCCTATAACTAATTAGCACAACCTGCAGCAAAAGAAGAGAAAAATCATTCATCATGCATCCTTTGAGTACACAAACCATAGAAATTAATAGTGGAACACCCGCCTAAGGCCAAGCCTGCAAAGCTTGTAGAATTTAAAAAGCAGTTAGATATAGGCCATTACATGGACTCCAACTACTCAAACTCCAGAGAAAAAGGATCCTATATTAAGGGGTTAATTAGTTACCCTCCTTACATAAGATCTTGTGTTCAACCCTCCATGCTCATAGGAGAATTAAATTCATATATCATATAAAAAAAACCAACAACAGATTTAACAGGTTAAATATCGACCATTGGATCATGATTATTCCAGATTACCTGGAGATCTCCAATGGCTTGCTCACCAACATCCTCCCAATTTGGAAAATTCTCGAATAAATGTTGAATCAACATTCCAAACTGCATAAAACATGTATATTTATATTGAATTAACAAATGACTGAGCAATAAGAAACTAAAACATAAGGGGATAATCAAATTGACAAGAGTTATTAAACATCACAAGACAAACAATATGTTCCCATAAAATTTTCATTCTATGAAACTGTTACAAAATTAAAGATGTCCACAGTTGTTTAGAAACAACTAATTAGAAAGAGCAATTACCTTTTGTTCATGGGTTCAAGCACCAAGATTAGTACTGTCTATACCATCATTAACCACAAGTTGAATGGCAGAAAACAAAATGCACTATGTACACGTGCATACCTTGTTTAATAGAAACAATACAATAATCTATAAGCTAGATCACAATTGGCAGCAAAATAGCCGAAAGATTATGAAAATGAATACCATTATTGTGAACGTTCAAGCTTGTAGCATGGAAAAATCAAAATACAAATGTTGTTGATCGAACAAAGGGAAGAACCAAATAGTTAAAAAAAAAAACATCAAATTCCAAGGAAGCAGGCACATGTCCAAAAAAGGTGCAACAATGGCACAACTTCGTTACATGTCAGGGATATCACTGATATTTAGGCAATCCAACCATCAACCTACTTCATAGAATTTTAAAAAGAAATAGTTGGTATGGCAATTCAAGTTAGGAAACAGACTCAAAAAAGTTTACCTGTGTGCCCCAGTCACCAACATGGTTCCGTCAAAGAACATCCACATTTGAGAACTCCAACATGCGAGCTAAGGTATCCCCAATTATTGTGGACCTTAAATGGCCAACATGCATTTCTTTTGCAATATTAGGGGAAGAGAAGTCAACCAATGCCCTAGAAACTGGCAAAAGTGGTGCCCATGTCCCGATACCATTTGACAACATATTATGTATAGTCTGTCATGATAGAGCTTTTCAAGTGTTACAGGCTATGAAAATTTGTGAAAATAAGCAACATGTATATATTAAAGGGTGACTCATAGATATGCTATACATGTATTGGAAAGCTTTGCCATAATAACAACGAAAATATTTGCAAGAACCTGAGCTATCCATTTGTTCGACAACCCAATATTCACAAATCCAGGCCCTGCAACAGAGGTGGATTCTATCATTTCTGATGGAGGGAGATTTTCGACAATAGCCTACAAAAGAGTGTATTCCGGTAGAATTACGATATTGTTAACTGAATTCCTATTCATTAAATTGACAGAAGTTAATGACATAGATCACTAGAAAATTTAATTCTGGTGGTTGATAGAAGCTATAAAACCTGTCCAACAGAATTTGGATTTCTAAATTCTCTTGTAGTTTTCTTTATCTTTGCCCATATGCTCATAGCATTATTACTGCATGAAAAAAAAAATATAACTAATTACAATTCATAATCAGATAGTCAGGATAGCATTGAAACAGAAACTCCCAGCTAAAAGTAAAAAATATATAAAGAAGGATGTTTTATGTATATTTAAATAGCTGTTTCTGCATCAAGTAAAAAAACATCGCATGGAAACCTTGTCCCACAAATTGATTGGATAAAAAACAGTCAATAGATGGATAAAAAACATACCACTGGTAATCACCAAAATTTGCAGTACAAGCCGCAACCATTGGCTCTATATTTAGATCTTCTGCAAAAGTTGCTCTGATGGATGTTTCAAATAACCTTGATAGCTGTTGCTTGACACTTCCAGCTCGGTTTCCATTTTGAGCAATCTGATGGCCAACAGGCCAAGATTATCAGCACAGAATAGAAAAATACCCCCTATAGGTCAGAATTCTGTTCACATCTATTAAATAAATTATGTCCAACTGTCATAGCAAACTGATCCAATTCAAGATTCAACTGGACTTTCAAAAAACAGAAAGACAAGTAACTGCAGAAGCTTGTAAATAATGTGAAAACATAACCATTCTCTGGCTTGGAAGGATGAAGATATACCTTAGTTCCTATATAGAGCACAATTAAAAACTATATACAATTAGTAATATATCAAAAAGAGAGTAGTTGCATTAGCAATATATTCCTTTACACTGCCTTCACCATGTTCATTCTTTTGAAGATATCAAAATTACAACTTCCACTACAGACAGAGAAACAAGACAAGCAAATAAATAGCAGCACAAATGCCTTCCTCATGCCCTTCATTCCTTACTGCCTACCAGCCTACATTTCTTTGGCATTTTTGGTATTCTTCTCCTTCTGCTCCTACCACTACTACTCTACCCCTACCACCACCACCACCACCACCATTCCCACTCATACGATAACACCAAAACACTACAACTACACCAGTATCTCTCTCTATCCCTCTCTCTCTCCAGGCAAGTAGATTTAATATTTGAAGTATGAAATAGGCATAGACATATCCTGTTCCTGTTGTGCTGGTTTTAATGATACCATTATTGTTGCAAAACACCATACTCAGAGACAGTCTGACAAAGAGAGTTAGAGAGAGAGAGCACCACAAAGCTTCCACTTCTCTAGGGTTTACCACTAAACAAAATGGGTTTTTTTCAACAGTTTAATAATAATTAGATTCTTGATTTTTTTTTTTTTATTCCATCTAAACATCAAACTGATCTGTTCTGCTTTCTATCAACTCAAATTTCTATATCAGATTCATCAATGTCAAATACAGTGGAAATTTAGCTCTATGAAAACTGCATAATATATAACAAAAATCACTGGAAATTTTATCAAAAAACTATGATATTGAAGGTATTTATGCAAATATTGATGTTTGGTGAGTATGTACACAAAATTATTATGATTTAATTATGTACTTTGATATGTTCAAATTTCTCATAAAATACATTTTTATTAACCAATCCAGTGCCAGTGTGTGAGCATTAATTAATATATTAATAGATTAATTAAATGTTAATTAAAGAAGGGAAGTTGGGGGCGAGATCTCCGAGTCCATCTGCGAAAACACCGCACACGAGAATGAAAGACATCAATGATAAAACTTATTCAACTACTTCACCATGTCAACCCAAAAGATTATCTCATGACTGATCGATATGAAAATGAAAGCTGGGTACTTTACAAGCATGACTAAAATTTTGATCACAGTGCACATCAGCATGCTTCAAGTGGAATTAATGCAGGTATCAATAATTGAAACACAGAGACAAGCAAGAAGTTTCAATATGCCAAACGCACTCACCACATTAGGCGCCTGCTCTTGTGGAGCAGCAGCAGCAACTGGGGCCTGGGCGTCACTACTCATGGCCATTGGCAGCAAAGTCCTCCCCACAGAACCACAGGAACCAAACCTCCTAGTTACTCTTCCGATGCGACCTGCCTACCAAATCTCTCCGAGTCAGTACCTCACAAGAATACCGAAGCCAAGCCACCATTTCAAAGCCCTAAATCGCTTACCGTAGGAGAAGAGAGGACGATGGGAACAACACGAAGAGGTTGAGATGGAGAACACGGCGGGGGCTCCGGTCATTGATATAACAACGAATTAGGACCACAAACCCGAACCACCGATCGAAAACCAATGAGAGAGAGAGATGGGGAGAGACTCACCGGCGAGGAAGTGGAGAGAGGCGCTCCTGTGTGTTTAGGGTTTTCTTTGTTTGTTCGTTTTCGATTGTGAACGGGCCTTATTATTCAATTATTTAAAATAATTATTTGTTATATAGATATTTGTTGCATTATTGTTATTTATTTATTTATTTATTTATATATCTATATATCTCAGTATCTATCTCAATATCTATAATACTAAGCGAAAAGAGTCTAATTTTAATTTTAAAAAAATCTAAAATCAGAATTTTAAAATTTTTAATTATAAAAAATCTATCTATCTATATTATTAAGTACGAATATATTTAATTTTAAAAGATATCTATCACTTTAAATATTTATGGAAGTCTAACACATAATTGTAATTTTAAAAACAAATTAAAAAACTACCTAATTTAATTGAGATTATGAAATTTTATGATAGTTTTGAATTTAAAATAATATAAACATCTCAAAATTTTGGATTTTTTTAAAAAAATTTAAAAAGTATCTATAATAATCAAATTGAGATTTTAAAATTTTCTCATATCTCTGAATTTAAAATAATATAAATCTCTAAAAATTTCAGATTTTTTAACAATTTTGAAAAGTATCCATAATAATTAAATTGAGATTTATCTCTTTAAATATTTATGGAAGTCTAACACATAATTGTAATTTTGAAAACAAATTCAAAAACTACCTAATTTAATTGATATTATGAAATTTTATCATAGTTTTGAATTTAAAATAATATAAACATCTCAAAATTTTAGATTTTTTGGAAATTTTAATAAGTATCTACTATCTATAGTAATTAAATTGAGAATTTAAAATTTTCTCATAATTTAAATTTAAAATAATATAAATATCTCAAAATTTTGAATTTTTAAAAATTTTAAAAAGTATCCATAATAATTAAATTGAGAATTTAAAATTTACTTATAATTTTGAATTTAAAATAATATAAACATCTCAAATTTCGGATTTTTTTTAAAAATTTTGAAACGTATCTATAATAATCAAATTGAGATTTTAAAATTCTCTCATATTAAAGTTAATCTCTAAATTTCTGAATTTTTAAAAAAAAATTCCTAAATATTAAATTGAGATTTTAAAATTTTCTCTTATCTTTGAATTTAAAATAATATAAATCTCTAAAAATTTCAGATTTTTTAAAAATTTTAAAAAGTATCCATAATAATTAAATTGAGATCTATCTTTTAAATATTTATGGAAGTCTAACACATAATTGTAATTTTGAAAACAAATTCAAAAACTACCTAATTTAATTGAGATTATGAAATTTTGTGGTAGTTTTAAATTTAAAATAATATAAACATCTCAAAAATTTGGATTTTTTTTTAATTTTAATAAGTATCTATGGTAATTAAATTGAGATTTTATTTGCAAGTATATGATGATTATGTATTTTGTTTATCTAATCTACACATTCTTTGAGTAAATTTTAAATATATGCAATTTTTGGGGTTTATATATGTAAAAAATTATATTTTTATAGTTGTATTGCTTAAATGTAATTTACAGAAGAGCTACACATATACATATAAAAAATTTCGATACCCCTTATATATCAATATCAAAAAAATAATATCATATTTAAAAAAATTAATAATATTTAAATAATATTATTTTAAAAAACCTAAGCAACGCGAGGGCAATTTGCTTGTATATTCTATGAAAATTTGTAAAGTTTCTCTACATAATATTTTACTTATTACACCCTTACAAATAATAAAATCACTTGTCACCCCCTTATTTTTCAATAATATCTCATAATCTCCTCTTTTATTTTTATTTTTACTTATTACCCTATAAACCAAAATTTTATGTTTTAACCTGGGTTAAATATAAAACTTGATATTAAAATATATATAAAGGGACCATTTTACTTTTTTATATATATAATAATTTTTTTATATATGTGAAAGTTTTTCTAATAATTTTATCTCAGTCTTTGTGCGTTTAAGTCTACAACTTGTAATTGAGGAAACGAGAAAGATTCTCATATGAATCTTCTTCCCGAACTCTATTTGTTTAAAGGCAAATTTTTTTATTAGTCCCTGACACTATTTGACACTATTCCTCATTCAAAACGCACATACCAAAAATACTATTACACTACAGTGACAACACCCCTACCAATCCCCCCAAGGACCTATGGGCAATTTGGGCACTATTTAAGGGATGAATAGTTAATTTTTACTTTTTTTTTATGCAGGGCATTAAAAATAAAGAATATATATAGGCTAATATCATATTTTCTTTTTGGGAAATTATTTATTAGTTTGTGGCACTATTTGGTATTTTTTTCCACCCAAACCCAAAACACTATTACACTAAACCCCTACACACACCTCAGGGACCCCAAGGGAAAAAGCAAACAGTGCCAAGGACTTTTAATTAATTTTTATAATAAATTTACTTATAGCCCCTTAATATAATCATAATTTAATTATAATAGTTTTAGAATTTTTTCATTATTTATTAGATATGCAAACATGAAAAAGATGATAATTTTATCATTTACTTGATGTTTAAAAATATTCAAAACCTTTATTTGGAATAACTAACTCTTAATAAGTAAAATAAAAATAAAAGAAAGAATTATGAAATATTATTGAAAATGAGGGGGAATAATTGATTTTAGAGGTAATTACTTATAGGTCCTTTGCACTATACGGTACTGTTTTACCTTTAATCAAAACTCACCCAAAATCCTATTTACTTTACACCCCTACACACCCCTACCCAATGACTTTTTGACAATTTGGGCACTATTTAAGGGACCAAAGGTTCATTAACTATTGATTATTATTATTATTTATTATTTTTCAATAATGGCAATTAAAAAACTCCTTTTTTATATGGACATGTAAATTTATGATTACAGAGAACTGACCATTACAATGACTCAATGAGAAATCTTTATCTAGTTACGATGCACTGCATTAACGAGGGAAAAAAAGTGATGATTTTTCACAGAAACAATCTCATATTAGTAATTAAAAATATATTTAATTTTTAATTAATCTTAAATTATATTTTTGTGTGTGTGTGGGCAGTCACATATCTAAGGGGCTGTTTGGTTACCTGTAAGTGGCTGTGATGTGATTCCACTTACAGGTAAAACCTACTTTTTCATGTTTGGTTACCTGTAAGTGTGTGACTTACTTGTATAAAATTTTACACTTCAACCCTATTTACATGTATTTCAACTCACAGCCAAATTGGCCGTGAGTTGGAATACATGTAAGTGGGATCCTTAAAATCACCATCTCTCTCAGCCCTCTCAACCCCCTCAGCCCCGATCCCATCTCTCAGCCCTCTCAGCCCCCCGATCTCACCAGCCCCTATCTCACCAAGAACCCCCGCCTCATCTCATCTCAGCCACCAAGATCTCATCTCATCTCTCACTCACGATCTCATCTCTCGGCCCTTTGAGGAAGAAGGATTCGAGGTCTTGGATCGATTCAAACAGTGAGTTTTCGTGTTCTTTTCTGTCTCTTTTTCATTAATTTTAATGAAGATTCTTCTTTTGTTTGATGATCCTTTTTATTAGTGTTTTTATGTGTTTTACCGTTAGATCTATGGGGATCTATTTTCTTATAATTTGCTATGGAGGTGATCGAAAAAAAAATGTTTCATTTTTTTGATTTGTATACTGGTGAAGTTTGGTGAAGTTTGTATCGTTGGAATTAGAGAGCTCCCTTAAGCTTTGAAGTTTGGTGAAGTTTCAGTGTGCTTAATGGTTTCTAAAAATCAGTTTTTTGATTTTTATTCCACTGAAGTTCTTCTCATCTGAAATTAAACTTTGTAGTTGTGGAATGTTAACTCTGTATTTCTCTTTTATGGCTAGTTATTTGTGGATGTGCTTAGTGTTGTATGTCAGTATTGGATAATGGTTCTTAAATCAGTTATTGATGCCAGTAAAGTTCTTCTCAGTAGAACTAGGGTGCTTCCTTGATCTTCGTTGTCTGTAAATATTAACTCTTTGTTTGCCATTGTGTTTCCCTTTTGTGTCTCAATTTTTTTGAATGTGCTTACTATTGCTTATGTATAATGTCAGTCTTGGAGGTTGGCTAATGAATTCTTAAATCAGTTATTTATGCCAGTAAAGTTCTTCTCACTAGAATCAGGGAGAAGAACTGATTTTTAGGAACCATTCACTATCAAGGTAGTGGTGTAAAAATGTTTCATTTCTGAGTGATCACTGATAAGAGGTAGGTAGTTGTGTCTCTATGTCCTTTTTCCATTTTGTGGTGTAAAAATGCTTCCACATGTGTCTCACATTATATAATGCTTGGTCAAGCATTACTCATCCTTGGCATGATAATGCATTCTTATTGACATAAATTATGTATTTTCTTATTGACATAAACACAGATTATAAAATGAATGGCTTTTCTGAGGAAGAAATCTCAGCAGCTGGCTCTGCTGTTGTTGTTGGTGTTTGCGCGTTAAGGTGGCATGCAAGAAGAAGAGCAGTTAATGTACCGTGGGAGCCTTATTATAATAGGGATCAACAACGTACAAATTATATTTCAAGAATAATACATGGATCCGAGGAAGCTAGTATAGCAATGTTGAGGATGAAAAGGGTGGTATTTTTTGGGTTATGTGATTTATTGAAGTCAAAGGGGCTGTTATGCAACACCCTACATATAAGTGTCGAAGAGCAAGTAGCAATGTTCCTCCACATTCTTGGTCATAATGTTAGAAACAGAGTGATTGGAGTAAATTTCCTACGTTCAGGAGAAACCGTTAGCCGATATTTCAATCATGTATTATATGCTATAGGAGAGCTTCAAGGTGAATTACTACTACCGCCTAGCACAAGTACTAGTCCCGTCATCGCACGAGATCCAAGGTTTATGCCACATTTTAAGGTAAATAAATTAGTTTAGTTTATGAACCCAAAATTTCATGATCTAATTACTAATTTTATCCATTATATAGGATTGCATAGGAGCACTTGATGGTACACATATTCATGCATCCGTGAGTAATGAAATTGTAGGTCGTTTCCGTGGAAGAAAACCTTATCCCACCCAAAATGTTTTGGCCGCAGTTGATTTTGATTTAAGATTTACATATGTACTAGCTGGTTGGGAGGGCTCGACACATGATGCCCTTGTCCTCCGCAATGCTTTGGAAAGAGAGAATAGACTCAAAGTACCCGAAGGTATTTTATAGTTTGACAAAATTTAAAATCATTAATCTATTATAATGTTGGAATAACTCATAAATATATTCTTGTAGGTAAATATTACCTTGTAGATGCGGGATACTCTACACGACCGGGTTTTATATCACCATATCGTGGTGTTCGATACCATCTCAAAGAATATAGTGCCCATACTCCATCAAATCAGAAAGAATTATTCAATTATAGACATTCTCAGTTGCATACTTCGGTGGAACGAGCATTTGGAGCTTTGAAGAATCGTTTCAAAATTCTCGCATCTAGGCCATTTTTTAACAATGTATAACAATGTATATGTAATCTTAGAATTGGTATTTCCCTGTATATACTGAGATATAGAATTCAAATTACATATGATACGGGTATATCTAGCCAGACACGTGGTGAGATCCTGAGCGTCCATCTAACCGGCACAGATCCCCACCTTGGACACCCCTTTAGGCAAAGAGACGATCGCTAAATTAGAACAGGGAAGAGAAATGGCAGGGAGATAAGACGCATAACGGATCATGTCAAAAGATAAGTATGGCAGATAAGGGCCTCTGACACATGAAGGGATAGACGCCGAACCCGGCCTAGCACAGGAAAGGGCAGGCGCCACACCTGGCTGAGGAGGATAAGAAAGAGAAAAACAATTGAGAAGGTAAACAACTAAACTCGCACAAACCGGGGCAGTAGGTTCACCCCGACCAACTTTCTCTCTTCAAACACAGGACTTGCGGCGAGCAGAAGCCAATCGTCACCTTCTCCGGGAATTATCAATGTTCCCAAAATAAACAAATTTCAACCGTTGGTCGGAACCGAGGTTTGATCCCATGGAGGAATAAGTTTTGCACCAACAATATATATTTATAAAAAAATATAAAGCTAAAAAATATCTTTATCTTCACCCAAAAAAAATACATAAAAGAATAAATAAAATTTAATTTATTTAAGAAAACAAATTTCCCACTTGCCAAAGGCAAGCTCCCACATCTCATCTCATTTTTAGAGTTTGTAATTTTTGTAATATGTCACCAAAATAGATACTAATATATATATATATATATATATATATATATATATATATATATATATATATATATATTTGATAAAAATGAATAAATCATATTTGTTTACTAATATAAATAATATAAAAATATAACAATTTTTGCTTAATGACTCAACTGCAAATATTTATAAATTTATATAAATAGAAAAAATATTCAAAATATTAAATAGTTTATTTTTACAAAGACGACAAACACCTTCCGAAAATCAGGGATGAATAATATGACACCCATGTGCATGTGCCCTCACCTTATAGTTATCGAAATAGGATTCTCTCAACCAACAAAAACTTATACAAAATTATTGTGTAAGTTCCGTCGGGTTCGGTTGTCCGTCTGTCGTAACTTGTGTTACAACACAGATTGCAACTTACTGCTCACAGAATGTTGAGAAGAGAATAACAAGAACATTCACACATAAGCAAACAATCAAACACACATGAAAGGGAACACAGGAGTTGGTAACCCAGTTCGGCCAACAATGCCTACGTCTGGGGGGCCAAGCCCGGAGAAGACAATCCACTAAAAGAGGGTGAAACAAAATGTGTACAAACAAATTACACTCATACACACTCAACAAACATCAGCACCCTTTTCCCCTCAAGATTGCCGGCCTTTCTCCAACCTCTCCCCCAAGGTTTTTCTCCCCACTCACACCGTCAATCTCCAAAGCACGGTCTTCAAGATGCACGACCTTCCTCTTTTGCATTGCCAAAATCTCCGCAAGCCTACTAAATTGGACTCCTTCCACTCTGTTGTCGCAACTTTAGTTGTAACCGAAGTTGCAACATGGCCCTACCAAGTAATCATGTAAGCTACAAAGATCCGCTGCTCTTCGACCTCGACACACCTCCAACCCTCCGGTTGAGTTCCGAGTCTACTACGTCGGATCCACCCGCCCCTCACCACCGTAATTCAGCCGATCCACCTCTCCATCACGCATCTCAGCCCAATAATGTCGCACCTCTCCATCGGGCACGAGATTGTCAACGTTAACCCCAAAACCTGGATTTCAATCACGCTTTGACAATTCAAATATGAATCATTAGTCACCACCATATTTGTTCCTCAATCATCCAAATATGGTCTCCAATTATCCCTTGATTTGGCTTCAAACCATCACCTCATCAATCACTGATATCTTGCCAAATCAATTCACCAATCAGCTCCTTTCTATGCATGAAGAATCTCAATCTTGATTTGTAACATCCAAGTTTGAACATCTCCTTGTTGACCAAGTGGACGTGTGTCAAATATTGCCAATCAAACCCATTTGCACTAACATATTGATAAAATATTAAATAACTAAAAAGTATAAGATTTTGCGAAACATGAATGCAATCGTCTTAGCACTCCCACTGGACGTCAAGATGATGAACCTTCCTCATCCCCAACCCTGACAAACCTTATCTTTTAGATTTCACTATCCATTCTCTCTATATATATATATATCTCTCTTTTGAACGTGTCTATCCATCTGTCCATATATCTATTACATTCCAATAATACATAATTCGATAAGATATATAATAATAATTAAAAAAAATTACCGTACAATCTCTAATATATTTCTAATTTTATGAATAGTCTTTCTGACTTACAGCTTCATCATTGGTTCTTTTTTTTTATATTATTTCCATCATGTTCCTCCTGTTACTCGATTGTTAGGTTTTTTTAAAATGACAAAATTATTTTTAGTGTAAAATCCGAAGATGTTAAGTTATTATTTTTTTAATTATTTTTTTATTTTTAATTAATAAAAAAAATATCCCAAAGTAGGAGTTGTTTGAACTTTTGATTGAAATAAATGTTTCATAATTTTTTTTAATTAAATAGAGAATAAATAAATTTTCTAAACTTAGAATTGCTATGATTTATTCATAAATAAATAAATATTTAATTGGTTAAAGATATGAATCAATATATAAATAAATAGATAGTTATTGATGATTAAAGATGAAATGGAATTAGATGAGATGGAATTTAATGACATATATAAATCTATGTCTACGTGTTAAATTGATTTGATAGATGACATTATTTATTTATCCAAATAATTATAATAAGATGGTAATATATATATATATATATATATAAAGATATAAGTGAATAAATATTTTATATTTATTTGGTTAAAGATATTAGTCAATGGCCAAAAAATAAAATTCATATATACATTAATATATATATTAAAGTTGATTTGATAGATGAATATACTCTAATGTATAGATAAGATGTTGGTTGGATTTAACATCCACGTGAACACTATGCAAGCTCTCATTTGAAAGTAATGGTTGGATAAGAAGTTGAAATAAATAAATAAATAAATAAATAGATGGAAGCTCTTTGAGAGTTATGTTCTATTTCTGCTTTGGGTTATGGTCGTATATTGCTAATGTTTTGGAGAATTGTTTAGAGAATGATTAGTGGTGAGGATAATATATGGTTGGGTCTAGTTAAGTTCAAGTGATTTAATAGACCAATTATCAGGAAGCTGGTTAAGAGGATTCAAACTAATGGACTAAACTCAGTCAAGTTGGGGGTGAGCCCAAATTCAAGACTAGGAACTAGGTTAGACAAGTTGGAAATAGTTAAGGGCCTACAGACTGGTTGTCCCCTTTGAGGGACAGTTGGGCAGCCTGTGATTTTCCAATAGAACCGTATAATATACCGTTGGAAAGATGGTGGGGAAGAGATCTTTTCAACGAGCCTTAAATCAACTCGTTTGGGTTCCTGGATCAAAAGTTATGAGCAGTTCTTTAAGACTACGCATTAACTTCAAGAATTTTACATTAATATTGTTGATGATATTAATAGACCACTTCGTGTTGGTGATAGTACTGAGTTGTGATTATCATTACCAGATTTGACGTAGGGATGCGTCGGGAGAAGATTCCGTGGGATTCCAGACTTCGTGATTATAGGTAAGTATTTTGCCTAGCTCCCACCTAGTGATGGGTTTCTTTGACATTGTTGTTACTTGGTTTGGTATGTTCTTTGTTGGTTTTGTGCTTGTGCATGTTGTTACGATGCCTTGGATCTCTGTTGTTGATTCCCTGAATATGCTTGGTTTTGTTGCTTCCATATCGGTTGATTGGTTGTCTGTATAAGTTTAACGCCCCGCCCCCAAAGTCCTAGGGACCACGGGCACGCGACAGACCGGCCGTACCCGAACAGGGACATGCCCTACCCGGGCACGAAGCCTCAGTGTTCAAATAATGCCCAAATTATACACAGCGGAAACATAGAAAAACAAAATGTAGCTAATCAGAGTACTTTCCGGAATCGAGTAACAAACCAAGAGTTTACAAACCCTACAGTCAAATCAGAATCATAATCATAATATGGCTCCTACATGGGAACCTACAACATGTTCTCACACATATTAAGCAGAAGATAAACAACCTCAAGAATTCTAAAAACCCACGCTCAACTCCTTCAAGGCCCACAACGGCTACTCCTCGGGATCTGAAAGAAAACATGTCAACAAGTAGTGAGCTTTCGAAATGAAAACTCAGCAAGCACCCGCTGGATATATATATAATCATGCCTCATAAATAATAACATGCATCAAGGAGAGATAGCCGAGGAATATATATATGCATGAAATGATCTCCTCAAACAACAGGGTCACACACATGAACAAGAAACCCCCGTCAAGTCAAAGAGATAAGGATCTATATCCTACCAAGAGCACACCATCACAAGTGGTAGGAAAAATCCAAACTTTAGGCAATAAATCGTACAGCTAATCATGACAAGAGAACTACCGAACTCGCAAGTCCTCTCCCTAGGCAAACACGGTCGAAACCGCAGTCAAGTCAGTCGACAGTAAGGTAGCGCCACCTCCACGCATGTACGTACACGGCCAGTGTTTCATCCCACTGATAAGGAATACGGGACCGCCAGAGTATCGTCCCTCTGACAAGGAAAACTGGATGAACAGGGTGTCCTCGGTCCTGAACATCCGTACTGCCACAGGAGAATCCTCAACGACAAAATAGCTGATGATACATGCTCAACAGTATAAAACCAGAATACCAACAAGCATTGAGGAATCAAAGGTATGTGTATTAACATGGAATCACAATTAATCCAAGGAAACAGATACACATACACCACAATGAATCCAAGCATCAAGGAGACATGATAATCAATATATATATCCAATAAAAGGAGTGCGGTAGTACTTGCCTGAGTCAAGGATGCTTCTATTCAATTACTGATCACCCCTTGACGCGTCTTCTCGTACTATGTCGAGATCTGGCGATCAAGTCCAAGCTTAATATGTATTTAAACTTCAGGATAATAGACGTGCTTTTAACTACTTACGACATTCACATATGATCATGCATTTGGGTTTTATTATCCTAGCATCTTGACAACCATTGAATAATTTGCCACTCATCGCTAATCAACTAACTGCCAATGGTCACCCATCAAGCATTAGTAGAAATAGATTATCCTCCATGGTTCTGTACGTCCAACACATGGTATAATCCATAGATTTTTCCATGAACATCTAAATATAAGAGGTTGCTCCAGTTTAAAAAAAATTATCCTATATATATGTTCACCATTCTTTATTTCTCATGCATCAAGACTCCTCTACTCCACAGCTCACTCCTTAACAATCTTAACCAATTAGTTATAACCATTTCTCATGCATACTAATCAAACAATTAACAGGATGATAAGATTTCCGTACCACCTTATCATCCTACAGTCTAGTTACAAGTTTCAACTATTAAATTTCAGGTTTTAACTTTCATTCAAAGGAGATCATCACCCCATCATCAAGGCCTGATTTCCATTCAACTATGTTGAAACTTAATAGTTCTCCATATGTAACGCCCTAAAAATTTCTATGATTTAATAAATTATTTTCTGGAGAAAAACCATGGGATTAATTAACACGTAAATTAAATTAATTATTTTAACAACTTAAATTAAGGAAAATCAGGAAATTATGAAACTAAAGTCCGAAAAGTTCAACCAATTGGGTTGAGAAGGCCGTTTTGGGCCAGGCCAGATTGGACATAGAATAATTGGGATGGATAGTGGTAGGGTTAGAATAATTAAACCGAGAGATTAATTAAATATTAATTAAAACAGATTAATTAAGTAGTAATATGGGACAAAATTAAAGTCCCAATAAAGTAGATCCTGCCGAGTCAAAAGCCGAGATTCAGCGGATCTCTACGAGAGAGAAAAGACGACCCGTGATGCTACTGATCGGCCCGTGTCATCAGTCGTCGACCCGGATTCCTGATCCCAGGGTCGGAATAATTATTGATAATTATTGATAAAATAATATTTTTTAATAGTGATGTGACATAAAGTAAAAGATAATATATTTATTAAATTCTTTTTAAAAGATAAAGTATTATAATATTTTAATTAATGAAATGATTACTTAAAAAGAAAATTTTAAAAAAAAGGGGGGAACTTAGCCTATATTTATCAAAAGAGAGAAAGAGAGAGAGAAATAAAACCCTCTCTCTCTCTCCTTCTTCCTTTCCTCTCCATTTTCCCTTACGCCGTCCGGATCGGTGTCTCTGCCGTCAGAGCCACCGGGTCCGCCCGCCGTCATAATCGCCGCAGCCGCCATCCGGCACTGCGCCGCCTCCGCGAAATCACCCGACTGGCTGGCGGCACGCCATATCGCCCGCCTCGCCGACCCGTAACGCCAGGCCTCCCCGCCTCCTCCGGCCGCCTTCCCGAGCCAGCTCCAACTCAAGCAGCCCAGGCCACCTACCTGAGGTCTCCCTACTCACCCGGCCCGACCTCTATCGCGGCGATCACTGGCCGGCCAACACCTTTCACCTCGGCTCCGACTCTTCTCACCTTTGATCAGTCTCTCCCCAAACATCGGTCTCTCGGACTTCCCAACCCATCTAAACGCCTGACTAGTGAAGGTTTGCGGGGAGAAGGTATAATGAAATCGGTTGTTAATTGCATGGTAATGTTCATATACGTATCAAATTGAGTGGGGATTGTAGAGGAGATTGAGCAAGTTGATGTCTGAGTGTTATTTATGCGTGTATATGGGTTGTGAGAGTGTAGATAGAATGATTTATTTCATGATGCTAATGTATGAGTTGTATGATAGTTAAGTTTAGTATGATGAATGTATGTATATTTTCGGGAGCCTATAAATAGAGGAGATGCTGCCCGATTTTTCTTGAAAATCTATAGAAGTTAAGACTTTATTAGAGATTAGTTATGCTTCCATGCTGAGTTAATTAATTACCTTCATTTCCTTGCTTAATATGCTAGTTGTTAAGTTTAGAAAAGTGATAATTAAGTTAAGTGAAGATTTGTTAGTAGTATGGAGAAATACGAGCACAATTCGTATTCTTATACCTTAGAAGCATATATTAGATCTTAAGGAGAAATTATGCTAAGATAATTTAATGAGTTACCGTATTGATAGTATTTAGATTAAAGTACGAGTTAGGAATACGGACTTCGTATTTATAGAAATTGTACCTCAACTATCAGGTAAGGGCAAGGGTCAAGTTACCGCTGCTGAAGAGCCCGACCAATCCTAGGGATCTACTATACTGAGGTGAGGGAACACAATCGACATTTAACCGTATTTTCCATTATTTTGTTAAATTATTGTCTTCTTGAGAATGCATGATAGGAGATGATTAATTTTCATAAATAATCGTAAGTTTCCTAGCATGAAAGTAGAGATCATGTTAAATCGGTATTTCTAAAATCCATTTATGAAATACTATAAATTTTCAAGCATAAAAGTAGAGATTATATTACATAGACATACTAGTGCACTACAATCATCTCACATACACGCCATGAGGTGGCTCATGTGAGCCGAGAGAGTATGATACTAGGTAGGGAAGGGGTGATTTCTATAATTCGTTTTTACTAGCCAAACTATACTGCTTTTCAAAACCATTCTGATTTTCCGTAAATAAAAACCCCCTTTCCGTGACTCTTGAGGTGCTTAGTATCGTATATATATATTTATAGCTCTCACGGTCGTTGAGTTGGTCAGCCAGGAGAGCTATCGAAAGTGTTGAGTTGGTCGCTCGTTTTCACTCGGGTTCCAGTATGAAAGTAGGGGTGTAGAGTCACTAGCATGTATGTTGATGAGGAATTGATTCCATGGACATGGCCTCCACCCTTGGTTAGTTGGTCCAAGCAGTAGAGGCTACCGGCTTCGAGTTGGTCGGCCAGGGACATACGTGGAAATCACCTCTTGTAGATTTGACGTTAATAAGAATGATGACAAGGATTTGATTCCATAGGATGTCACCTCCACGGTTGTTGAGTTGGTCCAAGTAGGTGGAGGCTCTTACAACTTGAGTTGTGTCGGCCGGGACATATGTGGCAAATCATTTCCCGACTCCTAGCGATAAAAGATTTGATAAATATTTGAAGGTATGTCATATGACTTCACTAAATATTTCCATGAGATATATTATGATCAGCATGTTATTGTCTTTTCATGATTTAAATATCGTTAGTTCTTGTATTTCTTTTTTCGATATTTCATTACTTGATATGGAAGACTTACAGGTGTGCGCAACCTTGTGATAGTGTTGTACCTCTCACCGAGCTCCCCGTAGCTCACCTTTGTGCTCTCTTTCAGTAGTAAGTAGGGTCATGGCCTGCTTAGAGTAAAGTTAGGTTGGATCCCCTTAGGTTGGCTCACCACCGCCCGGCTATTTATTTGATTTTATGATGTTTTATTTGGGGAGTCTGTGAACTCCCATCTAGACTTGTGTGAGGATTTAAAACATGTTGGGTTGTAATAATGTTGTACTCAAATTTATATTTCCTTAATGTTAGTTTGATTATGAGTTAATTATGTTTTGATACAGCCTTAGGCCGGGGTTCACTCCCTGACCTGGCTGGTGTGACACCTGGGTCCTGGAAAGGATTAGGGTGTTACACCACAGGTTATGAAAAGTCACACAGCAGAGGGAATGTTGATACTCACCCCTCTTTCTACAATTCTCTTGACCTTCAGAACCAATATCTTACTCTCTTGGGCGTTGGTCCCTCGAGCATCTCCTTTGCCGGACCTGGCTGGCTTGGTTGTGAGCTTTCTTCGCTCCTTCTCAGGACCCAGTCACTCGGGTTGGCCGGCAGGTCAGCCACAACTTTCTATCTAGATGCTTGAGGTGGCAGTTGTGTGATGAGGCTCAGACAAGGCTGACTTCCTTCAGAACTGGGCTGTAGTGCATGGGGAAAAGAAATGGTAGCAAAGCGACTGCAACTGATTCTCTCTCTCTTTCACCCTCTTCCTCTCTATTTACTATCACTCGTCCATACTGAGAGAAGAGGAACACACTTTGAAGATGAGGGAGATGAAGTTTGTTTGGGTTTGATGAGTTTCTCAGTGGGACGCTACCCCCTCTTAACCACTGAGACGATGAATTTAAAGGTGACAAGATGGGTCGCCGCCACTTTTCGTGCTACCAGCGAGGTTTGCGATCGTCGTCTCTGCCCCTACCCCCTCCCTCGATGCACTCGAAAAGGAAACAGGAACCTGGATTCGTTCTTCACTTCTAAATTTAAACCATATTTGAATTATATACTCAGTTGGTGAGAGAAAGAAAAAATCAAGTAACTAGAGGGAGATGAATGGCAACATAAGAGAGAGAACGTGACAACCTGGTGGCCATTACTCATCATTGTGCACTTTTATAAAATCCCCCTTTAATATATAATTCCATGCATATCATCTCTACATTATTTTTATTGGTTATATGCTAAAAACCCCTTGGCTTCCTTGTATAATACTTGTGGCCCCATGGCTTTTCTTTCTCATCAATATGAGAGAGAAGTTTCTCTTTGACTGAAAAGCCCACCATTCACTCAATTTTACATCTTGGTCTATTGCTCCCATTTTATTTAATAACAAAACTTGTTATTAAACCCCCATAGTATCATCTAATTAAGGGGCCAACACATTAAAACATAACTTAAGGGATAATTAAGATTAAAGAAAGTTTAAAATTAGCGGCTCTTACAAGTTTGTTGTTGAATGCTCACTGAGCATGCCACCGTGGACCAGGACATTACTGTGAGACTCGTGGTGCTTGTGTTCAGGTTGAGTCGGTATGCGTCAGTGGAGTGAGCGCGCTTGCTGAGCATAGCTACCCGTTGTCCGGCACTTGACCATCGAGGCACGCGGTACTTGTGCTGACCATGGAGGTGTGATTGGTTGAGTTTAGGGTCCCCATATGATTGGTTTGTTGTGCTGACTGTTTCCTTGATATGTTATTCTTGGCTATCTATTGTTATCTGGATTGGATTCTCTGTGCTCTCTGCATGGTACTTACTGAGCTTTCCTTTCGAAAGCTCATTCCACTTGCTTCCGTATCTTTTTCAGGTTCTGAAGAACAGTTGATTCAGGTTTAGGAGCTGCACGTGGGATTGGGATACCGTTGCAAAGGTTCGAGAACCTTGTGTCTTCCTTGTGTGTGAGATTTCTTGTATAGGACCCTTGTAGGGCCATTACCTGTATAGGGTGTCGATTTATGTTTTTGATTCCGCTGAAGAACTCTGAGTTTGATTATTTATGAGTATTTTGATTTATTTTATTGCATGCTTCTGATTTACATAGGCCTTGTATCCGAGTGGGGCTCGTCTCTGCTTGGGTACGGTCGGTCTGTGCACGTGCTCGAGGTCCCAGAAACCGGGTCGGGGCGTGACACCTAGCTCTTCTGATTTTTTGGTAGGAGGTCTCTCACCCAGTCAAGTCATCATCGCTCTCGCCACTTGGCTAATAAGCTTCCCGGTCCAGTTTATTACCTCCTTTTTCCAGTAAGAGCGTCTTCAGCTCATCATTGTTAAATTTTTATAGGTTGGGCTCCATTATGAGCATAAGCCCACACGGTTTTGTTCTTGGGCTTAACCCAAAAGATCTCACAACTGAGAAGATGGGTTAGGCTGGTTGGTGCCCGGTAGCCACCGACCCCGAAGTAGGCCCACACTCTATTAGTTGTAATATTGTCCACTTGGACCCAGTGGCCAAATCTAAGTGGTTTTGTTCCAATGGCCCAATGCCCCAAAAAACCTCACATTAATGAAGATGTGTTCCTCTATTTAAACCCTTATACTTTTTATTCAATAGCCGATATGATACTTTGTTTGATTTTCTAACAATCATTTGTATTTTTTCTTGAGCTCCTTCCTTTGAGCATCTACATTTAAACATCTTCACACTCTTCCATGAATGAAGACCATCTTTAGTGTCACAAGGTATAGAAAAAAAAATAATAAATAAAAAAGAAGCCATGTTGTTTGCATATACGTCTATGAAACTTTTTGTATTTTAAGCATACTCCCTTATGATATATCTATGTAAAAAATGAATAAATGACTTTTATTAGTAAAATAAAAGTCCAATACCGACAAAGAAGACTAAATATGGCGAAGGGAATTATTTATTTATTTATTTGAGGGACACGTTACCATGGAATGCAAGAAAAAATGGAGAGAACTATTAATATTAATGCCTAACATCCTATTAGTTTAATGAATTCCTCCAATAATTAAGATAATCTCTAAAGTGCTAGCTACCAAACATAAGAAGATGTTTTTTTATTTTCCACATTTAACAAGTTGTATTCCTAATTTTAAGCTAACTATTTTGACTAGAGTGAGGATGTTATCATTTAAATTAATGCCAAAGAATTTTTAACACTAAATAGAACATACTAGACAAAATAATACATAAGTGGATAGAATAGTAATAACTATTTTATTTTCAAGTTTCTATTATTCTGACCAAATGTTTATTATTTCATCTGTAATGTATTTGAAAGACCTCAAATTTTTTTATTTCTTTGATAATTTTATCATCATCTATAATCTCCGTTTTAAGATATTAGAAATACAAAAAAATTTAATGGGGATTTAAATCTCATATATATGGAGATACGGTAATTACAATTGTGTGTTTGGATCGATAGATGCAAAAAAAATAAAAAATAAAAATAAAAATAATAATTGATGTATATTTTTGTGTTTGGTTGTTTAAAGAGAGATGGTTGTGAATGTGGATGTGTATTTTTTTTTTATGTTTGTTTAAACTAATTCTATTGGATACGGGTATATGGTTACATCAATTGTGAGCGGTGAGGTTACCTTTGTGTTAATTTTTTAAATATTTTAATTGCTTAACTAAAAAATAATTAATTATTCTAATTATTTTACTTTAGTAATTAGTAATATGTGTAAAATGAATTATATCTTAATTATATTGATATATTTTAAGTAATAATATAAATTTGATGAATTAAATTTATTATGTCTTAACTATGTTATTTTTAATAATATTTAATCAAAAATATAAATTAAAATAATTAAAATGTATCATCTCTATTTATTATTCATCCATAATCTCTATTATATATTAAAATTATATAAAACAAATATATATATATATATATATATATATATATATATATATATATATATATATATTTATTTATTTATTTATTTATTATCATCTATGGTATTGGTATATCCCAAATTTATGATAAAAATAATAAATGATGATAAAAATACTTAACAGTTATATTCGTCCAAGTGGTTATTAATTATTATATAGTAAAATTATATAAAACAAATATAATATTATCAATAGTTGTAACAATTAATTAATTAAACAACTGAAATAAAGTTACATAGAAATGTAAATAATTATTTAAACTAACAATGGCTTCATTGAGGAAGGATGGGAACATGTAATACTCTCTTATTTATTAAAAAAAAAATCTCTTTATAAAAGATTCTTTATTATTTTTTATTTTTTAATTAATGGTGACAATTAATGCCTTTAGTTCCCAACTTTTTATTTGAATATCAAAAAGTCATATTCATAATATGTACCACTTCAAATGTGGTTTATCCACCTTTACAAAATAATAATAATAATTTAACCTAATAATGATAAATAATAATAATATATACCAATTCCGTGAAGACAATGAATGCTATACTTTTAAAAGAGAAAAAAACAAATACAAGTGCTACCTTATTCAAGGGATGTCAATTTCCAAGATGATTTGGATCCATAAACTATTATATAACATGATTAGATAAATTGATGAATAAGTTGGAGTTCAACTCATTAGTGGGTAGGGAAGTCAACTTCTTGACCCCGGAAGTGGGAATGGAACTGTGGAAGTGAAAGTAATTTGCTTTTATGAAATGATAAATTTAGTATATATTTTGAAATTAAACTAAACTAGTATCTCAAATGAGATAGATACAAGGGATACAAGGAAAGAGAAATCCACTCTTCATATTATTAAAAGAAAATGTTCCATGTTTTAAATTGGTTTTATAACCAAAATAAATTGATTTCTTTCAATTGTTGCATTTTTTATTTTTATTTTTTCAGAAGATTTTGGGGGAGAGATCAACTACGATTGATGAATCTTCTTCTTCTTTCTTTGTTCCATAGAATAACGTCTCTTTCAAAGATCGCCCTCCTAGAATTGAACATTGCAAAGAGAGAAATGAAAATCGTTAATTATTTAGATCTCCATGATGAAAAGGAAAAAAAATAATGTAATATGAGAGACAAATCGGTAATTAGCATGGAGTTTTACTAGATGAATTATTATTAGACAATTTATTATTTAAATCAGTACCAAAAATATCAACAGTACACTAGGCAAATTGTTTAATGATATTGAGATATAATTATATAATATTGATCACATTAATATATATAATTATATAAACTATCAACCTAGCTAATGTAGATGACTAATATAATATTTTATAAGGTAAATATCTGAGATAACACGTGGCATGATCTCGGATGTCGAAGTAAGAAAACAACCACCAAGCAACAACCTGACCATCCAATAGCTAAGGAGGATTTCTATAAGGTGCCCCACCAGCTCGCTGTTAACTGGCTGACTTCCAGAAGATGCCTTGCAAGCTGGCGGTTAGCTGGTCGAGCCCTAGAAGGCGATGTTGACTGGAAACTAACTGGCTAATAACTGTCTCTGAAGACTATAAAAGGAGGTCCTCAGCTCACAACTAGGGGGCATTTAGTAATTGATTCTAACTGATTGGAGCCTGAACTGAAAGTTGGTTCTGGAGCTCCAACTTTGTTCATTAATCTCTACCTTCTCCTCCTAAATTAATTCTCTAAAGATTTTCTCCATCACTCTCCATCTTCTTCTTTATCTTCAAACGAGGCCATTGACTTGAGCGTTCGAATCTAGTTCCTAAACCTTCGCTCTTGCAGATTCCTAATCTGATAAGACTATTTCCACTGGAGATGACGATCCAACCAATGAAGTGATCATCAACGTCAACCAATCACTTCCCATTGAAGCTCATTAACCTCCATCAAATCTCACTTGTTGATCCTGATCCGCTCTAATCCCTAGGAGAAGCAGATTTATGCCATCAACATAATACAATGCAAATACATAAGTTAATATCTAAATATACATAAGAATAACCATTACATATTACCTCTAAATTTTATTTTTATTTTTTCTATTTTTTCAATAAATATTTATATCATATAGTAAACTATTTGGGATATCAACTTTTTCCAACATTGACTTCTAATTGTTAAAAACAAAAGAGAAGATGATGTATTAGGATGAATTCATACAATATATAACAATAAAAACTCCTCCATCATACAGACATACAGTACTAATCCAAACTTTTTTTTTCCCATCAGAGAAACATTGACTTTAGATTTCTTCAACATTAATCCATTAACCAAATCATATATACACAGATAATTAAACATGTTCATGTACTTCATATATAGATCAAAAGAATCAGTACAAGACACAATTAATGAAGCAGCCAATTTGATTCATGGCATGCAATTCAAAGGAAAACAAGGGAACTTATTCCATGACTTTAGATGCAACTCAAAGATCTCCTTAGCCTTTTCCCTTGTCTTCCCATTCCCCTCCACTTGCACAACCATGCAAAGCTTTGCCACTGCCCCTATTTCCATCATCTCCTTCACAACTCCATTACCAACACAATACCTACACAACAGCAGCAAAATTTTCACTGCTCTTTCAGTCACTCCATGAGACACTCTTAGTATTTTTCCGGCCACTGCTGCAACACCGGCCGGGTGCCCGATCAATTCCGACCGCCCTTCGGCTCTCTTGCACAACGCTTCCAAAACATACAACATCGCTTCGCACTTCCTTCTGTCCTCCCTCTCCTCCAACAGCAACTCTACCAACACCGACATCGCTCCGGCCTCGATCACCTTGCTTAAATTATTACCAAATGGTATCACATGCATTAGAACAGATAACAAAGCCAAAGTAGTCCCCTTGCTTGCATTATGATCTTTCAAAATCTCCGTCATACTCTCGAACATGACCATCGGTATATCGCACTTGCAAGCATCGGTTACTAACTTAAATATCGATCTTAGTAGTAGAGCTGTGTGGATTCTAGCTTGGTATGTTCCTCTTTGAAGTATCATTGACAAAGGCCGAATAATTCCACCATTCTTGCATGCTGTTATTTGTCTCAATTCCTCTTGAGATGGATTTAGAAGCTGTAACACAATTGCAGCTTCACCCATCACTTGTAAATCATCGGCGTGTTGATCGAATGAGCTCGGTCTCATCACGAGAGATGTCACAAGAGAAGCTAATCCAGCTTTCTCCATCACAACTCTCCGATAATCATCATCGTCTTCTTGGATCAAGATCTTGATCTTCTTCAAACACTTCAATTGGGCTTCAAGCTCAAGAGCTTCACCGAGTTCTTGACACATCTTAGACACATCGAACCTCCGCGGTGTTGACGCATCTAGCAAGAGACCTTTCGATCTTTGAACTTTGGCAGTCCAAGATTGGATAAGCCGAAGGAGAGTCGTGTTCGGAATGAGAGCTCGGTCTGAGAGAGCCTGTTTGGTGACCGGGCAGGTCTTGTGATCGTATATCGAAAGCCATCGATCAATGCTATGTCTGTCGTAGGATATACCAGAGGAGATCGTCACCGGATCCTCCATGATCTGAAGAGATATCGGACAGATGAAGTATGGAGGTATCTCAATATTGCTATCCATTTTTTGAGAAAAAAAGATTGTGATTGAAGTTGATGATCACAGTGAAGATGAAGATGAAGATAATTGATTGGTTGGAGATTCAAAGAAGAGGAGCTTCAAGAGTTTGATCCATGGTGAAGTGGTATTTATAATTTGAAGAAGAAGGACATGGGAATCACACAAGAGCGTGAGAGAGCTTTTGACCAGCGTTACTCTGTTTGACTTTTCAATCTAGCTGGATCCGACGGCTGGGAGTTGGAGTTAGGGGTGATTGCGGGGATGTTGACTTTGGATTGGTCAATGATGAGTTCCATGTCGGATTGGGGAGCCAATAGGAGTGTGCCACATCAGATAGTGGACTTTCCATTGTCCACTGGTTTAGGTCGGGTGGTGAATGGCGCACGTTAGTGGTAATTACGGCGGCAATTGGGAACGTTGTGTGATTCACGATGGTCAATGCATCTTATCTTTTAATTTTTTTTTTTAAGTTGGTGATTAGATTGAATAGTCAACTATTAATAAATAATAATTAGTAGTGTGAATTTGGGAAAAAAAAAGCTGCTCATATAAATAAATATTTGTGAATTTTTGACAAACCTTTACTAGTAAAGTTGGTAACTTATTCCTCTCATAAAAAAGGGTGATGGGTTCGAATCACAAGTCTACGGCGTGGTTCTACTAGCCAGCATGTTAACTGGGTCGCCCCCGCATGGCACGGCTCGAGCCCACTGTGCTAGGAGAACTATCTATCTCTACTCGCTCTTGTTTAGATTCAGTCTTCGGCCACCTCCCCTGTAAAAGATCCCAACTTTGACTATCTCCACTATAAAAGAAGAAATAAAAAATAAAAAAGATTGAGATTTTGAGAGAGGAAAAGAGGGGTAGATGCCAGGGAAGAGATAAGAGAGCTATGAATGGTCAGAGATATTTGAGATATGACGGTCAGATCTCATGTGCATGGGCCAGAATGACACGTGCGGGCCTTGCGCATAAGGCCCAACACGAGGCCCACATGCGGCCCACACCCGGCTGTGCTTGGGGTGCTATAGTTTCCGATTGTACCGTGCCCGAACCGATATGGTCTGGTTGGCACCTTAAGATTCTAGTAGTTTGTCTAAAATTTGTGAATTTGAGCTTTTGTTAGAAATAATAAGACTTCGTTTTGTGATGTAATTGTATATATAATAAGACTTCGATTCAATTTTTTTAATATGATGCTTAAATTTTAATCTTGATTCTTGTTAGGTGTGTATTTAAAAGGAATAAAAAAAATGGAAATGAATCCAAATTCAAACCATACCAAATTGACTGAGACAATTTAAATGGGTTGAATAATTTTAAATAATAATAATAATAAATTAAAATAAATAGAACAACAAGGAAGTTAGATGTATACATGAAACCGGCCAGTATGGCCATAAACTTTGCTGCACTGTTGTGCCAGCAGTAGGTAAAGCTGCTGACAGGCTACTTGGCGGTGTTGCATGTATTTTCCTTTCATATTTTAATAATATATTATTAGCAAAGCACAATTTAATTCTTTATAATATTTATAAATCAACTAAATGGAGAATATAGTTGTTAATGCAAGGATCCTCTCTTTTTAGGGATCAGGACGTATTTTATTGATGACGTATCTTGATCAACAAAAGAGATTAATCAGAAAATATGGGAATTCTTCTTCTTCACTACACTTGTGCTTAGCCGGGAACTTCATTAGGAGGTGATAGATTGAGACTACCGACGTTAAGCGTCGACTTGCCAAGAATGACGTTGTAACGGGGGTACTTGATGATTAGAAAGTTTATCATGACAGTGGATTGACTGGGAAAACTTCATGTTGTAAGAGAGAGGGTGATCATTTCTTTTGGTTGCACTGCTCCTCCGGTGAAGCCAACCAAAGACGACTTCATTGGCTTCAACTTATCTCTTTTGAGGTCCATTTTCTCGTGGGCTTCCCAAAAAGATGACATCGGTTAAGCTCCCACTGTCAATGGGGACTCGTCTGACCTTGAAATCAACGATCATCATAGTAGCCACCAAGGTATCGTCGTGGGGGTGATGGATCCCCACGAGGTCATCATTAGAGAAGGTGATCGGTTGCTCTGCTCGTAGTTTTTTCTCGGTTGCTCTGCTCAGCCAAACATCCGAGTATAACTCTTGAGGGTCAAGTTGCTTTCGTCCCCGCTCGCCAAGTCTCCAACAATATAGTCAATGACCCTAGTAGGAGGTCGGCCTCAATTCAAGGAAGATGGACCCTCTTTTTGTAGGCCTCTTTGAAGGTACTAAGAGAGGTGTTCCCATCGAATCAGGTCCTGGATCTCGTCTTTCACTTATATACAATCCTTGGTATCATGGCTTCAATCTCTGTGGAACTTACAATACTTCTTGACATCTTTTCTGTCGCTAGTATACTTTATCTTGGTCAACCATTTGATGATCCTCCTCTCGTTCTAAATTTGCATGAGGATTTCTCTTTGGTTGGCATTTAATGGGGCCTAGTTGCGGGACAGAGCAGTTACCCCCTTTTGGTTGCTTTCTTGGGGTTGGAACCTCAACTTCTTGGAATGTTTCTGAGGTTCTTAGTTATGGTTTCGTGGTATCGTTTCCTCTTGGGCTTTTCTTGCTTGACCTTTTCTTGCCTAGTTGCTTTAATCTCCTTGGCATTGGTGTACTTCTCAGCTTTTGCCAAGAGCTCAACCAAGTCTTTTGGTTGTTTCTTGAAGATAGAGAATTTGAAGGGAAATCAACATAGCCCTTCTATCGACGTGGCTACGATGAAGGTTTGGTTAAGACTGGAGAAGACCAGAGACCTCAAGCGTTTCCATATTGAAAAGACATATGTAGCTTTGAAGTGCTCCCCTTCATGCTGCTTCACTCTCGTCGGCATGGTTAGTGTCTTTCTCTGTTTCTTGCTACTATTGAAGTGGTTGATGAATGGCTCACTCAACTCTTCAAATGAGGAGATAGACTACGGGGGAAGGTTAGTGAACACCGTTTGGGTCGCACTTCGCAGGGTGGTTAGGAACACCTTACACATAATGTCATTTGGAGATTTATGGAGCAACATCATGGCCTTGAAGGACTCCAAATGGTTGATCGGATCCAAGGTCACATTGTATGTCTTGATTGATGGTATTCGAAATCCTATTGGGATCAGGGTATCAAGAATCTTAGAAATAAAGTGGGAGATCGTATGGGTGACACACCTCGGTTGTTCCTTGGTTTCCTGGGAGACGACGTTGAACCATGCTCTTAGAGAGTTCTTAAGTTGTGGTCCAATGTTGCTTAATGACAGGGTGATCTTTGCTTCCTTTCTTACATGGGCCTTGCCTTTGGGTTATGGGGCTCGTGTAGCAGAGCGTTACCTCGCCTTAGATGAGTCTGTCATAGTATTTTTGGGCAGTGGTGGAAGTTTAGATGTTTGCTCCTCCATTATCCAAAGAGCTTGAGCGAGCGCTTCTATCTTCTCTTAAAGAGTTTGATACCTCGAGTCTTGAACTCTTGCTCCTAGAACCGTGGGTTGATCCTAGTGAGTTTCTTCAACTTCTTGGATGATGTTGCGTCTTGTAGTGTTGTCGTCGATAGGATCAGGGATTTGACTCAGCTTGCATCTAACCATGGTTAAGAGCTTTACAACTTCTTAATCAAGAAGATGATTGTTTCTCATAAACGGTGCCAAACTATTAATGCAAGGATCCACTCTTATTGGAGATCAAAGTAAATTCTAATCAATGAGAGAAATTGATCAGAAAATGTGGGAAATCTTATGAATATATCAATAGAGTGGTTGGTCACGATCGGTAATCCTTTTTTTCTTATTCTTCTTCACTTTATCCGATCAAGGACTCCTCTAGGAAACAATATTCACAAATCAAACCCTTGCTCTCGAAGAGAAGAGATCCAAGCACTCGTGCTAAGGAGAGCCTCCAATGATCAAGTCAAGACTTCGAAACAGAGAGAACTCAGGCTGAATGGACTTTTAGAGAGATATATCAGATATCATATTTCCAATCTTAGATCCCCTTTACTTGTAGGTTGGCGACATCCTTTTATAACTTATTGGTCTGATATGCTCGATCTTCATGTTATTGGGGTATCATCCTCTACCGTTGGATAACCAAACAGTTGTGTTTCTATCTCAGAGGTTTAAATCATGTCTCGTATCTATAATCATTTTTACCTCATAAAAAATATCATTTATGTGTTTTTAAAATTTTGTAATACAATTTTTACTGATTATATATAGTTATTAATTTTAATCATTTTATATAAGTTTAAATTTTTTAATATAAGTTGTATTTGGTATAGAAATTAATAAAAGTATTTTTTTAAAATATTTTTTATGATTTTTTATAATTTTTAAAATTATATGCCCAACACGCGCACCCAAGACGAGCCTTGGCAGTTGGCACTGCAGCTCCAGCGCGAACAGTAGGCCGCACAAGCCGGGATTGTTCTGGGCCGTGCGGAGTCGGCCTTAAACCCACTAGTGGCTTCAGACCTAAAGCTCAGCCCATTATTTTCCTGTTCAATCCAACGGTCAGCATCACATGGATAACCCTAACACTAATTCCAAGGCAAGCAGACCACTTACAACCGTCAGATCACTATACATTCTCGAAGTTCCTGCGCGCCAACTTTTCCCGCCGGCGCGAAGAAATCGCGCGCGAAACCAACCCATTTCTCCCGCTAAATTCCAAGCCAAGCCAGAAGATCACCCCCCTCTCTCTCCCTCTCCATCTCCATCAATGGCGCCAAAGAATCCCTTGAGGAGAAGAACCCATGCCCTAAGCTTCCACCATGACGAAGAAGCTCGCCTTGACGCCATAACCTGCGATCGATGTGGCTCCGGCAAGTCCCCGGCCGAGCTTCTCCTCTGCGACAAGTGCGACCATGGCTTCCACCTCTTCTGCCTCTCTCCCATCCTCCCTCGCGTCCCCAAAGGCTCCTGGTTTTGCCCCTCTTGCTCCTCCTCCAAGACCCCCAAACGTACCCTTCTCTCTCTCTCTCTCTCGCTTGCCCTCTCTCTCTCTTTCCCCTTTCTAACCTTTCTTCTGATTCATTGCAGAGTTTCCTCTAATCCAGACAAAGATAGTGGATTTCTTCAAGATCCAGAGGTCTTCGGAAGAGAAGCTATGGTCTAAGAAGAGGAAGAAGGTTGGAGGAGGGCTAGTAATGGCGAAGAAGAAGAGAAAGCTCTTGCCTTTCAATCCCAGTGAAGACCCTAACAGGAGGTTGGAGCAAATGGCTTCTCTTGCTACTGCATTGATGGCTACTGGCTCCATCTTCAGCAATGAGCTCACTTACACCTCCACCATGGCTCCTCGCTCCGCTAACCGAGCTTCTCTCGAGCGTGAAGGAATGCAGGTTTGCCTTATTACATATATCTCCTTCCAATTGCTTCCAATGGATTGATTCATTGAGAGCTCCTGATTGGTTTGTAGGTGATGTCTAAGGAGGACATTGAAGCATTGAACCTCTGCAAGAAGATGATGGGAAGGGGTGAATGGCCCCCATTGCTTGTTGTCTTTGATTCTAAAGAAGGGTGTGTGTGGATGAATTGATGAATTGATTATACGAACTCAATTCTGATTACTGAATTGGATACTGAAAGTTCCTGTTTTTGTATTGCATTTACAGTTTTACAGTGGAGGCTGATAGATTCATCAAGGACTTGACAATCATCACCGAATATGTCGGTGATGTCGATTACTTGGAGAACAGAGAGCATGATGATGGTGATAGTATGATGACACTCCTCTCGGCCGAAGATCCTTCAAAAAGTCTTGTTATATGCCCCGACAAGCGAAGCAACATTGCTCGGTTTATTAGCGGCATCAATAACCATTCTCCGTAAGCACTCGATTCCTTGCTATTATTTTTTTTTTATAAATGTGGATAAGCCATTAGAAACATAGTCTTGGCCTATTGGCCTATTGTTATCTGGTCTTTTGTGTAGGGCGGGCACCGGTGTTTGTGTGTTCGCCCTTGACATTTGGGAGGCACTTGTAGCCCTTGTCAATAAAAAAAATGTGGACTTACTACAATTGTTAGAGATTTGAACAGATCTTTTTTTTTTGTTTGCAGGGATGGGAAGAAGAAGCAGAATGTGAAGTGTGTGAGATTCAATGTGGATGGTGAGTGTAGGGTGTTGTTGATTGCAAGCAGAGAAATTAGGAAAGGTGAGAGATTGTATTATGACTACAATGGATATGAACAAGAGTATCCAACACACCATTTTGTTTAAAGGTCTCTAGAGGGATGCATTGTATTTCCTCTGTTTCTTTTTTGAAGAGGATTAAAGGAAGCAGATGAGAATTTTTAGATCCATTTTTCATGTTTTTGTTTTTTCCTTAATTGTTAATGGAAATTACTTCTTGTTTCATTGAGAAATTGTACCGTCTGTCTACAATGAAAATGAACAATTGTATCCCGCTTACTATTTTATTTTTTTTACTTGCAAATGGCTCATCATTTTTCTTCACCTTGAAATTATAAACTAATTTTTTTTTATTTTATAGAAAATTAAATAATTAATAATATATTCAAGAGAATCAATGTGGTTGGAAGCTTTGTCAACTTTGTCAACTATAGCAGGGAATGCCATAAGATTAAACATGGTTTGATTTTAAAATTTTGTTATAAAAAAATTTAATCAAGTTGTGTAAAATTTGATTTAATTAAATAATATAATTTAATTTTCTAACCAAAAAATTAATAATTATATATATATATATATATATATATATATATATATATATAGGGATCTGTTACTGTGCGGCCGGTTGGATCATTGTGCAGATTTGGCCACCACCCATTGCGGCCCTTGGAGCATGTTTGAAGGATTTCCAACTGTACGGATGGGAAGATCATTGAAAAATAAGATAACATATCTATTTTCACACCATTTGGTTCTCCCACTTAATGGTTGAAATTCTGAACCGTTAAAAATTCCATAAAATAAGAACCGTTAAGTGAAAGGATCAAACAGTCACCAAATTATATGAAAATGAACATGCTACCTCATTTTCAGTGATATTCTCATCCGTACGGTTGGAAATCTTCAAACATGCTCCAACGGCCGAAATGTGAAGCGACCTTATTTGCATAGTTTAAGGACGGTCGCACAGTAACACTCCGTGTGTGTGTATATATATATATAGCCGAGATCTGGTTACGCCACATGGACTCCTCGAACGCCCAGCTAATTAATGATCTTCCAGTGATAAAAGATCTTGTAATAGGCTCGCTTGTTTCAAGTTCACCTGAAAAGAGGACAATGGAGAGGAAAAGTAAGAGGGGGTAGGGCTCTATTGCCCGTGCCCACTCTGACAGTCAAGTTAGAAGGCTAGCCCGAGAAGAAGAAGAAGAAGAAGGGAAAGAGTTCTCTGGTCTCAATCTTTCTTACCTCTTTCTTGGTATGTTAGTTCCTTATATCTTTCTCCTTTTCTTTCTTGGGATCCGTATCCCTTTTTGTTAGCCATCATGAGATCCTAGGCGCGCCTATCTTGTTGGAAAAAATAAGATGGACTAATGGATGGAAGATGGTAGATGAACCAAACAAGCTTCAAGGCACGAAGGTGACAACGCTTTCTTTTAGACGAATTTCTCCCCCTCTGATTAGAATCACGATTGTAACAGGGTATGTGAGAACCGCCTTCAGGATACAATGAAGTGATTGTTGTTGAAAGGCGAACTTGCACTATTCATTTCAACCGGAAAATACTCTTATGATTGTCTTTGATAATGTAGAGAAAAACAATGAGAACTAAACAGAGAGTGAGAGAATATGACTTTTGGTTCAACCATAACAATTAATGCCATATGCAACTTACTCTCTTAATTTAATTCTCAAAGAGAAACATAAAAAAAACACATAATTATTGAAAATATCCAACAATCCTCCCCTATTTTCAATATTAAGGAAATTAGAATTTATAATATAATATATATCGACTTAATAACAAAACAACGATGAAAAAATGATACATTATCAATGGATTTAGTACATAGGTGATAAGTGTCTTTTGGACTTGAACTTTCACTTAGTATAAACAACTCAAAGCTATATCAAGGTCCTATGGTGAACGGATCTTGAACCAAGGACCCTTGTAGATAAGCCGGAGATGTCATACATACTTCATTCATAAAAAGAATGTTTCCTTAATTGCCTTGCATATTTATGGCCTTATGCTCGATATCCTGATTTCAAGAGTGCTCTAAAATGTTGGTCAAACATTCATAGGAAGCGGCCCCACTTCCTCACTCTTATAATTAAATTCCTTTTAAGCAAGCCTGCGAGTTGCTTTTATGATTTATGAAGGATCATAATCCAACCTCTCTCATGCAAACCCTAACACTAGTCTTTTGTCATGAGGCTATAATTCTTGTGTCATGCTAAACCAACTTTTTAACTTGTTTGTACCCATTGAACTTAGTCTATAATTTCAAAAGCTTAAGTTCCCGTTAAACATGGTTGAGTTACATATTGACCTTATCCCCATTCTTTTAGATGTCTTCAAAATCATCTCTTTAGCTAGTCCTTTCGTCAAAGGATCTGCTAGATTTGCATTCGACTCTATATAGTCAAGTGTAATTACTCCCTTCTTGAGTAATTGTCTCAAAAATTGGTATCTAAGACTCAAGTGTCTTGACTTTCCATTATATGACTTACTTGAGACTTTGTATAGTGTTGACTTGCTATCACAATTAATCATAACCACAAGGGTAGGCTCTTTCCAAAGAGGTATGTCCATAAGTAAGTTTCTAAGCCATTCAACTTCTTTACATGCATCAGCTAGTGTTATGAATTCAGATAACATAGTTGAATCTGAAATGCAAGTCGGCTTCTTGGAACCCAAGATACTACAACACCTCCTAAAGTAAAAATTCATCCAGTAGTTGACTTGGATTTTGACTCTATATTATTTCAACTAACATCGCTATACCTTTCTAGTACAACGGGATATCCCTGGTAATATAAACCATAATCCATGGTTTTCTTCAGGTAGCAAAGAACTCTTGAAACTGCTTTCCAATGTTCTTCTCCTGGATTGGTTGTAAATCTACACAGTATTCCTACAACATAAGCTATATTGAGTCTTGTGCAATTCATTGCATACAACTAAACTTGCATACTCCAATTAAGATTTATAACGACCATTATTTTTTATTAACTTAATATTTGGATCAGTGGGAGTAGAAATTGGAATTTGATCAAAATGATCATAACGCTTAAGTATCTTTTCAATGTAATAGTGCTGTGAAAGCATCAATCCATTTTCTTTTCTAAGAATTTTAATCCCTAAAATTACATCCGCCTCCCTAAGATCTTTCATATCAAAGTTAGAAGACAAAAATAATTTTGTCTCTTCAACATATGCAAAATTAGATCCAAAGATCAATATGTCATCAACATAAAGGCATATAATCACTGTAATGTTGTTATGAGATTTATAGTAGACATATTTATTTGCATCAACAACATTAAAACCATAGGATATGATTATTTGATCAAACTTCTCATGCCATTGCATAGGTGCTTGCTTCAAGCCATAAAGAGATTTCACAAGTTTACAAACTTTCTTTTCTTGGCCAGGAAGAACGAACCCTTCAGGTTGTTCCATATAAATCTCATCCTCTAGGTCACCATTTAGGAAAGCCGTTTTTACGTCCATTTGATGGACAACCAATTGGTGAATAGACGCCAAAGCGGCTAACATTTGAATTGTAGAAATTCGAGCTACAGGAGCATATGTATCTCTATTCCTTGTCTTTGCTTATACCCTTTTGCAACTAATCTTGCTTTGAACTTATTTATTGAACCATCAGGATTCAATTTCCTTTTAAAGATCCATTTGCAACCAATAGGTTTGGATCTAGGAGGAAGGTCGGTTATAACCCAAGTTTGATTTGACAATAAAGAGTTTATCTCATCATTGATAGCTTCTTTCCAAAAAGGAGCATCTCTAGATGTGACTGCTTCTAGAAATGTTGTAGGATCATCATCTACATTCATAACATATTTTATCCTTTATATCTTGTCTATTTCCTTAAGCAAAGTAAACAATAAAGTCTGGTCCAAATTTCTTCTCAATTCTTTGTCTCTTACTCCTTCTAGGTTCAAAGTCCATAGGAGTACCTGGAATATGAGAATCAGAAGAGATGTCCTCTATATCTCTAGGAGTAGATTCAGGACTCTTATTTTCTAAACTAGAAGTACTAGACTTAAATAAGTGCTCGAAAAATTCTACATCAACAGATTCAATAATATCATGAGATTCTAGATTTAAAAATATGTATGTAGAGCTATGCATAGAATATCCAATGAAAACACACTTATATGTCTTAGTTCCTAGTTTAGGTCTTTTAGGGTAAGGTTTCCTTACATAAGCAAGACAACCCCACACCCTAAGTCTATTGAGATTAGGTTTACGATTATGCCAAATTTCATATGGAGTAGTATTCCTCTTTTTTAAGGGAATCCTATTCAAAATATAACAAGCAAATAATATTGCTTCTCCCCAAAGTGAGAGAGGCAATCCAGAACTAAGTAACATGACATTTACTATCTCAGTTAAAGTCCTATTTTTTCTTTCAGCAACTCCATTTTGTTGTGGCGTATAAGGCGCTGTAACTTGATAGATAATTCCATGAGTCTCACAAAATTTTGTAAACTCGATTGGGTAGTATTCACCTCCCCTATAGGATCCAAGGATCGACTTTAATCTTGCGGTTGTGTTTGGTTTCAACTTCTGCTTTGAAGACTTAAAATTTTTCAAAGACTTCACTTTTAACCTTTAGAAGATATATATACATATGTGTATCGTGAACTATAATCAATAAAGGTTAGGGAATATTTATTTCCACCTTTTGTTTCATTATTTTTAAGATCACATACATCACTATGTATAAGTTCTAGTAATTCTGAAGACCGTTCAACAAATTTGAATGGCTTCCGAGTTATCTATCATTGTACACATATTTGATATTTATCATAATTATTATCATTGCAATTAGAAATTAATCCTAAGTTAGACATGCATTTAATTGAACCATAATTAACATGCCCTAGTCGATCATGCCATAAAGAAATAGAGTCAACAGTATAAGCAGAAGAGATAGTTTCCATTAAATTCAATTTAAAGAAGAAAAGAAATCATGCCGTTACAAGAGTACCCTTTTCCAATGAACACACCATTCTTAGACAAGATAAACTTGTCTGACTCATACACCAGCTTGAAGCCCCTCTTATTGAGTAGGTCTTCGGATACAAGATTTTTACTCATGTCAGGTATATAAAATACATTGATTAAAGTACTAACTTTTCCTGATGTAAACTTCAATTCCACAGTGCTTTTGCCAATAACTTTAGTGTGGAGATTATTTGCCATCTTGACTTCCATTTCATCACTAGATTCCTCGTAAGTCTTGAAGAGACTACGATCTTTACAAATGTGGATTGTTGCTCCAGTATCAAGCCACCACCCATTGGCAATGCTAACCGAGTTTGCTTCAGTTACTGTTGTTATCAATTGTTCATCTTCTACCATGTTAGATTGATTCTTCAAACTTTTCTTATGGAGATGACAGTCTCGCATAAAATGGTCGGGCTTGTTGCAAAAGTGACGATTTCCCTTCTTCTTGGTACCTTGCTTTTTAAAATCCTTATCATTCCTTGGCTTGAGCTTGGACTTGTTTTTGTTCCCCTCAACCATATTTACCTTGGAATGATGATTCTCTTTCGACTCATCTTTCTTCTCACGGACGCGAGAATCTTCTTCTATACGAAGGTGTCGAAGTAGAGATTCTAGGGTATGACTCTTCTCTTCATGCTTAAGTTTCTTCTTGTAGCCATTCCAAGTTAATGGGAGTTTTGCAATAATCACACCAACTTGGAAATCTTGCACAAGCGTAATACTAGCAGTTTTAAAATCACTAATGATAAGTTGTGAATTATGAACTTGTTCTAGTATTGACTTATCGTTAGTCATCTTAAAATCAATGTAATTGCCAATTAAAAACTTTTGATTACTTGCCTCTTCAATAAGGTATTTGTTGTCCAAAGCACTCCATAATTCCTTAGCAGTTCCAATTGAGCGGTGTGCATTGTAGACTGAGTTTGAGAGAGCATTGAGAATGTGTCCTCGACACAAGAATTCATCCTCCTTCCGCTTGCGCCATTTTTCCTTGTCTTCTTCTGTCTCATTGTCCAGTGATGTAGGAATAGGTTCGAGATCGTCACTTAAGACATATGCCAACTTTAGAGTTGTAAGAAAGAAAAGCACTTTCTCTTGCCACCTAGTGAAGTTGTGTCCATCAAAATGATCAAGGCGGACAAGGTCTTGATTCATGACTTGAATTGATTGTGCAACGGTTGCCTCCATTATCATAAAATTCGTCTAAAATTGTTTGGAGAAAAATAAAATAGGATGATGGAGGGAAGATGGTAGATGAACCAAACAAACTTCAAGGCACAAAGGTGACAACGCTTTCTTTTAGACGAATTTCTCCCCCTCTGATTAGAATCACGATTGCAACAGGGTATGTGAGAACCACCTTCAGGATACAATGAAGCCCTTTGATTGTTGTTGAAAGGCGAACTTGCACTATTCGTTTCAACCGGAAAACACTCTTATGATTATCTTTGATAATGTAGAGAAAAACAATGAGAACTAAAGATATAGAATATGACTTTTGGTTCAACCACAATAATTAATGTCATATGCAACTTACTCTCTTAATTTAATTCTCTAAGAGAAACATAGAAAAACACATAATTATTGAAAATATCCAACATATCCTTACTCCTAGGGCAGTTTTGTTTTCGTCTGGGAGGGTATGGTGGCGCATTGTAGGCCCACATGGATTGCGGGATAGGTATGACGGCGACAGGTGCTTGTACCCGTCTTCTACCTATCATATATTAAAAAATTATTAATAAATATTATTTTTAAAGAAAAAAAGGCCCATAAAAATTTAGGTCTTGGTTCCACGGAGCGTGAAACCCAAAACCATAGTTATTAAACCCGGACCGGCCCGGTCCAAGTCGGCTTAGGTGACGGTGCCTTAGCAGGTCCGGGTCTCTAGTTGACCCGATTAAGCAAGTGACGGATTGACGGCGGCCGGATTGACCGGTCAAACCCGGTGACGGTAGGGTTTTACGTGACCTGGCCGGGTCAATGTTTTTTCATGAAATAATTGATGTTTTTAATTTTTTTAATATATTAGTGGGTAAATTATGTAATTTTATTATTATAAAAAAATTAAAAAAACTAAATCCCTAGATAAATGATTCAGTGTGGATTGTGATTTCTTTTATTAAACATAGCATTTGTTAAGTATATGCATTCTAGAGACCTTTTTATGTTAGGGATGTTAACCATAGCATGATTTAGATGAGAAATGATAATACATTTGTTTTTTTACTTCTAAAATTAATGAATATTATATATTATTATACATTAAAAAATAATTTATTATTTTAAAAATAATATTTAAAAATATTTATATTAAGTTATTAACCCAGTATTGGCCGAATGGCCCGGCCGGTTGAGCCAGGTTGGCCGTGGCGGAGCTTTCGGCCGGGTCGATAAATGGAGCCGGATCTGATAACTATGCCCAAAACGATCATTATCGTCTCGAACTCTGACCATGGCGACGCCCTCGGAGCAGCAGCAGCAGGTCTGCGTTGCTAAAACCAAGGGTTTCTTCGAGAGGCTGGGCCAGCCCATCCCCATAGCTGCTGAGCTTCCTGGATTCTACTCCGACCTTCTCCGGAGCTGCCTCAAGGCCGACCGCATCGAGTGCGGCCGCATCATCTGCTCCTTCGTCGTCAATCATGCCTTCACGGTCGGCTCCTCTTGATCCCTCACTCTCTAGCTTGTTAGCTTGTGCTGTTTGTCCGATTGATTCTATGAAAAGTTGGATTTTTCTCCAGAACCATTACAACACTCTTCATGGAGGAGCGGTGGGGTGCCTTGCGGATGCGGTGACGATGGCGTGCGCAAAATCCGTCGCCGGGGATGTAGAGTTGTTCGTCGGGGAGACCTCCACCGCTTATCTCTCCGCCTCCAGAATGAACGTGAGTGAAATTGCCCTGTTTTTCAAGAATTTTCTTATTTATCTGGCTTTGCGTTCTGATTCTGCTTGATTGTTCGGGATTGTGCTGAATTTATCCTGTCTTGATTATCATTTAAGAGAAGAAAATTTCTAGGTTTAATTGGGACTCTGCTTCTTCAATTTCACTTCAAATCCTTAATTTCGTTCTTTATTTATCCTTGGCCGCCGACACAACTGAATTGCATTTGGGATGAATGTTGATGGAGTTGTGCGGACACCAAATTTGTCTATGATTTCCATCGGATGATTGGTGAGTAAACTGGAGATTACATGAAAATCTCAGAGCATGTGGATTTTTTGCTTGATCGTCTTCTCAGATCAAGAGTTCAACATGTATTCTATGATCCGAACTAATATTAACTTATCTCAAAAAAAAAAAAAAAAAAAAAAAAAAAACATGTATTCTATGATCATGTGGAATTTTTATTCAAGTAATTCAGAAATTGAGAACTAGAATCGAGCTTTGATTATGCTGATAATTTGGATAACAAAGTTTAGTGATTCGAGAAGTAGATTTAAAAATGGAATAATGTTTTCTTTTTTCCCCTTAATGTCATTAGGAAGGAAAAGGAACAAGACAACATGAAATAGCTTGAAGAATAATATTTGATGTGATGAGATCCTTTGCACTGATGAAATGATGAAGTGACTCTTGCAGATGGTATTCATGAGAGATGTTTCTGGTTTCTGGTTGAGTATGCTGTAGGTTTTTAGTGGGTTGAGAAGATAATAGTTGAAGTTCCAAAAGGATTGAGCTTGGAGATTTTTCTCACCATTAGATGTGGCTTAGCATGCTTAGTGGGCAGGAGCAAATGCTGAGTGATCTAGGTTGTAGTGTTGAAGGATTGGAACTAAATTTATTAACTTGCAAGATCACCATGTGATGGTTCTTGCCAACTAATTGATACTGTATATTAGACGATGCCATAGTGTAATACACCATGGTGGCATGCATGATGCCAGGGTTCGTGACAAGGGGAAAATGGGGTGATAAAAGTGCATTAGACTAGGGGGTTTTGTATACTAAAAATCAAAATATTGGGTGACTGTCCAATCTCCACAACTTGTCGATTGTTGGATGTTTATCAAGAGGATGATTGGGGAGCTTTATATGGAAGGTGACTAGCATTACTAGTGTTTAGAGATTCAAGGTTATCAGAGGAACAATTGTTCAAGTCAGCTGTGAGGACAATTTGTCGAGTTATGGTCAATGAAATACTTATCAAGCTTTAGCTGAGTTGGCTCAGGAATAATTTGACCCCAGCTTGAAATAATTGGAGCTAGCTTGATCAATTATGACTAGTATACACCCATACAACATATTCCAATCCATTTACTTAAGTGAGATGTCTAATAATTTGACTTTTGTGTGTATCACGGTATCAGTACTGAATAAAAAAAATGAAAACACGGTGTGTCTCTTACCTCTGTTTTTAAGGCAATATTGTGATTTTTGTTAATTTTTTTAAAATGAATCTATGTTTGTTGATTGAGTTGTGCAGACACTAAATTTGTCTATGATTTTCATCCGATGATTGGTGAGTAAACTGGAGATTACATGAAAATCTCAGAGCATGTGGATTTTTTGCTTGATAGTCTTCTCAGATCAAGAGTTCAACATGTATTCTATGATCATGTGGGATAGTTATTCAAGTAATTCAGAAATTGAGAACTAGAATTGAGCTTTGATTATGCTAAGAATTTGGATAACAAAGTTTAGTGATTTGAGAAGTAGATTTAAAAGTTGAGATGGAATAAGGTTTTTTCTCCCTTTAATGTCATTAGGAAGGAAAAAGAAGCAATAAAACATGAAATAGCTTGAAGAAAATGGAGATGTGATGAGATCCTTTGCACTGATGAAACAATGAAGTGACTCTTGCAGATGGTATTCATGAGAGATGTTTCTGGTTGAGTATGCTGTAGGTTATTAGTGGGTCGAGAAGATAATATTTTAAGTGCCAAAAGGATTGAGCTTGGAGATTTTTCTCACCATTAGATGTGGCTTAGTATGCTTAGTGGGCAGGAGCAAATGCTGAGTGATCTAGGTTGTAGTGTTGAATGATTGGAACTAAATTTATTAACTTGCAAGATAACCATGTGATGGTTTTTTGGTGCCAAATAATTGATACTGTAGATTAGACGATACCATAGTGTAATACACCATGGTGACATGAATGATGCCATGGTGGCATGAAAGATGCCAGGGTGCCTGACAAGGGGAAAATTGGGTGATAAAAGTGCATTAGACTATGGGGTATACTACAAATCGAAATATTAGGTGACCGTCCAATCCCCACAACTTGTAGATTGTTGGATGTTTATCAAGAGTCTGATAGGGGAGCTTTATATGGAAGGTGTTTGGCATTCCTAGTGTTTAGAGATTCAAGGTTATTAGATGAAGAATTGTTCAAGTCAGCAGTGAGGACAATTTGCAAGTTATGGTGAATGAAATACTGATCAAGCTTTAGCTGAGTTGGCTCAGGAATAATTTGACCCCAGCTTGAAATAATTGGAGCTAGCTTGATCAATTATGACTAGTTTACACCCAAACAACATCTCAACTATTAATCCTAATGTAGATATTTCCAATCCATTTACTTCAGTGAGATGTCTGATAATTTGACTTTTATGTGTATATCACAGTATCAGTACTGAATAACAAAAGCGAAAACACGGTGTTATCTCTTACCCCTGTTTTTAAGGCAATATTGTGATCTTTGTTAATTTTGTTAAAATGAATCTATGTTTGTAACTTGTAACTTTCTATTGGATCTCTTTCCCTTCAAAAAAACCAGTATTTATATACTGATGTGTCAATTATCTATTACCAAATAAAATTGCTATGCTCTATGTAGCTTTATAGAGATGCTTTGCCATATCCTGTTCCACTTTTCTACATTATAGTTGATTTAAAGAAGTGATGCCTCGGTGACTCTTGTGGTGCTTTAAATTTTTATCAAAAAACTTTGTGTGAGCAGGAGGAGGTGGAGATTGACGGGCGAGTAGTGAGGAAGGGAAGAAGGGTGATCGTAACTTCAGTAGAGTTCAGGATAAAGAAAACCAGACGGCTGTTATACACCAATCATTCAACTTTATACATTATGCCTGCAGCCAAATTATAACTTGTATTCTTAAAGGTAAGGAACACGCTACCATATTGTTGGAAACCACCATTTAGTATTATACAATCGAATACCATGCTTATAAGTGTTTCTCACTCTCACTGTTTTGCTACTGTGCTGTATTGTATTGTATTGTATAATTGAAGGTTTTAGGTGTGGATTAAGATTAATTGGGGGTTTTAGGGTTTAGGGTTTTATGAATTTCATTTTCATAAATATGTGAATAAGGGTGTTTTCTACCCTCTCACAGTATAAGAGCATGTCTGGTTCGTTTGAAAGTTACAGAGACGGATTATGCATCTCATAGTGTTTGCTTGAATATTAGTGGTCTCGAAATTCTGTCGTAATAGGAATGAAAGAAATAAAGTCGGAGTTTGGCCATGTATGGCTAATTTTACCGAACTATTTTCTTGTTGTCTTTATCGGGTCTACTAAAAGTTCAACTTTGAACTTTCCAATCATGTTTTATAAAAATAATGCAGTGGCCATATAAGCCTAATTTTGCCAAACTATTTTCTTTTTGTTTTTATCTAAACACAGTGGAGTTTAGCATGTAAGTCTAATTTTATCAAACTATTTTTTTTTCAGAAAAATAATATAAAAAATAGGGTCCACAAAGTTCAACTTTCTGATCATGTTTTCAGCCTTAAAAAAAGTTGACTGCTTTTTCTCTTACTTTTATTTTAAATTAATTGTAGTAATAATTAATTATTCATCATTTGAATAGTGTCCAAATTGCCGATAGGTCTTTGGAAGGGGTTAGTAGGGGTGTAGTATAATAGTATTTTGAGTGTGTTTTAAGTAGAAAATAGTGTTAAATAGTATCGGAGATTAATAGCGAAGCTTTAAATAAAGCATTGGAATTCCATTCAAACATTCAATTTAAAAAACTACAATGACTAATTGTCAATGAAGAAAAATATCTTCATTCAGAGCACTTAATTGGCAAAGTCATCCACCAAACTCCAAATCTAACAACAAATTGGACTTGTGCAAACTCATATATATTGATTCTTTTTGTATGTTTCAAGAACTCAATCAACTTGCACTTTTCCTCCACCAACAAATATGAGAAGCAATCAAGCTTTACTATACACAGACAGTGAAAGCCTATCGAGACTATTCCAACAAAACAGAAAGACAACAACTAGAGAACAAAAAAAACAATAAAAAGTGTGTGGAAGGATGTTAAGCCAAATACAGAATTGGGAGAAGATCTAGATATCAAGAGAGGAGAATACATGTTCGACAAACCTCCTTTACGAGGACACTCAGAGCATACCAACATGGTTGCAAAATTATGTCTACAAATTAAGAGAGTGTGTATTAGCTAACTAAATAAGTTTTTTTTAAAAAAAAAAAGAAAAAAAAGAAAAAAAAATCTTACACTTCTCCTTTTCCTTTGCATTTCCCAATCCTTGGCTTTCATTCCATTGTTTCCCAGCTGTGGAACCACCTTTAATTACAGTAAAATAATCTTAAAAAAAACATATATATATATATATATATATATAATAAAAATAATAATAATAAGAAAATTCTTTTAAATTAATATTAAAGAAAAACTTGATTTCAGTAAAACAGAGACCTGATCCTGCGGTTCATCAGACGGCGTCGCTAGACGTTTCCTCCGCCGATTCCGTATGCGATACGCGTTTCCCAATTCTCCTGTTTTCAAAAAAAATAAATACCAAGTTTGGGAAACGATGCGAGGCGTATATAATATAATATAATATAATATAACCTGGAGTCGGGGGATGGGAAACGCGAGTCGACGCGGCGGAGCAATACGCGCAACGTTCGTGTTCCGGCGCGGTGAGGCCGCGCAAGCTAAGCACGAAGGACTCCTCCATCCAGTTAAGGAAGGATGCGTGCATCTCCTCCGTCCACGCGCAGCCGCTCATCGTTGATCCGACGGTGGTCACCGCTCCCCTGGATCTCATCTCCAGCTTCTTCACCGGCCACCCACCTTATCGTTTATTCCTATTTATATGAATAATCATATTACTCTTATTTATTTATTAAATATCTTGAGTTGGCGGCCAGAGATATTTTGGTGACCAGTGTTTGGATTTTTTTTATTTTTTTTTTAAAATTATTAAAAATTAAAATCGTATTTGCATCATTATATCAATGAGCATTATATATATATATATATATAATAGATAAATAAATAACATGGTAAAAATATCTTCCCAGGTTGGCCATAACGCTGACCGACTTTAATTTCAATTAAAATAATGATAGAATGAATGGACCAGGTCTTTCAAACAAGATACCGCCTTGACTTTTTTAACTTACTTTTGAGTCGTTAGTGGTGTTTATTGTTATTATTTTGGGGTATATCTTGGTCCATGATAACAGTATCAAAACAGTGCTAATGATTTTTTGATAATTTTCCCAACAATATATATATATATATATATATATATATATATATATATATATATATAGTAGTGTTACTCGCGGCCAGCCTGATCATAACATTATTTTTATATATTAAATATATAATATATATATATATATATATATATAGATTTATCTATATATTTTAATAATATACATATATAATTTTTAAATTATCTTATCATCAGAATATATATATATATATATATATATATATATATATATATATATATATAGATTTATCTATATATATATATATTTTACATATAATTGATATATTAAAACAGTGATCAAGCGCGAAAGGTGTCACAGCCGAGCGGCAAAGGTTCTCTGCGCATGGGAGACGAGCCTCGGTTCGACTCCCCGCTGCGACAGAGTTGCAAGGATGTGGTTGTGTAGCACACCAGTGCGGTGGCCTACACACGCATGTGAGGTTTCCTCCACGTGGGCTTGAGAGGCTCAGGTTTATCCTAACTAGAGAGCTGCCATGTCCCGTCCTATCTTTGATTTATCCTCTGGAGTGCGCTTGTCGCATTGATCAAAAAAAAAAAAAAAAGTGATCAAGCGACCTCACTTGCGGCCGGGATCCTATCACCATTCTATCTATATATATCTATCTATATATATATAGGGATGTGATACAATGGGGCCGGCCGGAGCCCGCCCCATTGTATCACATCCCTATCATGTTATATATATATATATATATATATATATTAAATTTTATTTTAACTATATATATCCTTTAGAATTTATCTATAAAATTTTTATAATATCTATACATAGTCGGCCCCATTGTATCACATCCCTATATATATATATTTCGAACTATATATTTAGTGGAAAATATTCAAAGATACGTGGCGTAATCATAGATTCCGAGAATAGAATCAAATTGTCAAAATAATCATCTGGTCATTCAATGATGGAGGATGAATTTCAAAATGTTGAAAGCTGCCATGTAAAGGTCCTCAGCTCATGAACTCAGAGCACTCGGATCTTCTTTCTTCACAATTCCTTTTCCATACAAGATTTGATTTTTAGAGATCAATCTCAAAAAGGGCGTTAATCCTGTAGAGGGGAACGAAGCAGAAAAGTCATTGCAACTAATCTCTCTCTCAAAATCATCTAAAGCACTCCAACCTTCATCGACCACTTTAACACGTTAATCAAGATCTATTTTGATCCCTAAGAGAAGCGGATCGTTACATCAAGAATAATATATATACATATAAATTTTCCTATATTAAGGTTTTTTTGTAGGTGGCCTTAAAAATATTGAAATTGTGTATATACCTCTGAAAAACTATAATTGTGCTTATACCATAATTTTTTATTTTATTTTATTAGATATATACCCTGGGTGAACATCCAATTTAAGTTAACAAATGGTAACTATGTAAAAAAAAACATTATACTTTCCACACATATACCCCTAAAAAATTCATTTGACTATAAATTTACAAATATATGAAATTTTGATATTGAAATAAAAATAAAAATAAAAGTCTATAAAAATATTTTTTTTTGTCCTAATTAAGAGCTTTGGGTTAACAATAGTTAAGAGATTTCATTAGCATGGGTATATATGTAATTAAATAGAAAACTTGGGGATATATTTGTAATTATGAATTTTTTTAGATATATATAAACAATTAGGATAGTTTTGAGGGATATATGTAATTTTCCCTATATTATACTCAAGTTTAATTTAATTTAATTAACTACATTAATATGTTTATACGTGTTAGATAGATATACGAGCAATTTGTTGAGATTTTTAATGCATTCACTAGCGTGTAAAGGTGGCATTTGAAAGTTGTTTTTTTTGTTTTTTTGTTTTGGGTATGTTTGTTAATTAAATATAATAGTTTTTTTTACATCACACCTACCACCTAAACGATTTTCTTTGGTTTGAAACAATCTAATAAATAACAAATATACCTATTTAAAATATAATTTCAATGTTCATTAATTCAAACTTAATTCAATGAGAACAAGATCAAAAATGAAAGAAAGTAATCTACTTTAGGGAATGTTATTACCTTTTAATAAAAACCAATGAACTTAGATAAGCAAGCTTGTAGCATCAAATGGTTGGTGTACATAAGCTACTACAGCAACATAAGCATGATCCCAACAAAAATACAAGAGAGATGACAAATGAGTGTCGGATGCTAATGAAGAAGATAGAGCACTGAAAGATCATTAACCTTCCCAGGGAAGAGAATACATGTGTGTATATATCCGCGAGAAAAGCAAAGGAAGAGGGCAAAAACAGATTGTATGTGGAAGCCAAAGAGTTGCTGAATACGATCCTTGAAAGCTTCAAGAATCTACAAAAGTTTGTACAGCTAATTAGAAATAACTCTCTTTTATTAAAAAAAAAAAACATATAGTTGGTGTACATGAACAAGAGATGGAGCTTTCCTTAGTACTTTTAGTACTAGTAAAGGAAAATATATATGCAATTGAAAGAGAAAGAGAGAGACTTGTTTGTGTAAGCTCCAAAGAGGAAAAATGCCTTTAAAAAAAGTGCCTTTCCATGATTATCCAAACATTTTTTTGAGAAACTTGAATGATATTTATTTAATTAATTATTATATATTAATTAATACTTTATATTTTTATTTTAATAAATAAAACTACATCAAAGTTAGAATTAAAAGTTTATGAAATGTAACCTTATCTACACCAAAATAAGCATCCACTGGGTAACTGCCACGTGTATAGTAAACGCCTCAAGACTCGAGAAACTCCCGAGAAGAAGCGCGGGTTTGTCATATATACGGTTCCTGCTTTTATCGGATGGTTGGTAGCGGATCGCCGAATCCGATAACCCGAATCCGAACCTGAACCTTCTAGAATCAGAAGCTTATGAAATTAACTTCTTTTCCTTATCGGATAGTTGGTGGCGGGTCAGCGAACCCGAATCCGAACATTGACCTTCTAGAAACCTTATATGCCGCCTTTGTTCTTCTATCGTGTCTGTGTTCCGTCGAATCGGATTTCGCGTCAAGGGGATCCGAGTTCGATGGCGCCTCCTCCGCCGGAGCCGGAGGTGGAAACGCCGGCGCCGCCGACGCTGGAGGGGCAGAGATCGCTGCCGACGCCGTTCCTCACGAAGACCTACCAGCTGGTCGACGACCCCGCCGTGGACGACGTGATCTCGTGGAACGGCGAGGGCTCGACCTTCATCGTTTGGCGCCCCGCCGAGTTCGCCCGCGATCTCCTCCCTAAATATTTCAAGCATAATAATTTCTCCAGCTTCGTTCGCCAGCTCAATACCTACGTTGGTTTCGCTTTCTTTCTTTTTTCTACGAATTTTTGGGGATTTTTTTTTTTAGTTTTTTTGGGTGGGATTTCAGGGATTTAGGAAGATCGTACCAGATCGGTGGGAATTCGCCAATGAATCGTTCCGGAGAGGCGAGAAGCGGCTCCTATGCGACATCCATCGGCGCAAGATCGCTGTCGCTGTAGCGGCGCCGATGCCGGCGGTGGCTGTTTCGATCGCGGTGCCGGTGAGTCTGGCGGCGTCGCCTGCGAACTCCGGCGAGGAGCAGGTCGTTTCGTCGAACTCGTCGCCTGTTGTGGGGGCTGATCTATCGAGCGAGAACGAGCGGCTCCGGCGAGAAAACGCGCATCTCTCGCGCGAGCTCTCGCAGATGAAGAGCCTCTGTAATAATATCCTCGTTTTGATGTCCAAGTATTCAGGCGGCGCGTCGGCGGAGACGGCGTCGGTGGCGGCGCTCGAGCTCTTGCCCGCGGCGGCGGAGGAGAGGAGCCCGAGGCTTTTCGGAGTCTCGATCGGAGAGAAGCGGATCCGGAGCGATGAGGTTGAGGATCCGGATAAGGAGGTGAAGCAAGAGCCGTCGGATTCGGATCCGCATCCGCAGGACGGTCAGGATCCCCGGCACTGGTTGCTGTGTTGCCCTCGGGGATGCACGTGACTTCCAATGCCTTGGTCACGTGACCATTTACTCGATTTTTGATGTTTTGCAATTGTAAAATAAGTATATTTTTTTTTAATGTGAATTTTTTTAGCGTAAGTAACCGCGTAAGTGGACTTCCTGGAAATGTGTAAAAAGAGACAAAAAGGAAGTACACTTCTGGTTGTATTCGGTTACGGATCCCTAGATGAGTTTGCAAGTATAACATGAATTCCAAATAAGAAATGGTCACATATGTGACATCAATAAAGTGACAATTTATTTATCAAAGAAAGGCATAGGAGACATCAATAAAGTCAAAGTAGTGACAAAAGCCACTGGTTCTGGATGAAAAATTTTCAAAGCTTACAGCAAATCTTTGCAGTTGAAGTGCACACAGATCAAACACACATAATTGTGTTCAGTTTCTGCTGAGAAAAGGAAAGTGGAGTTACTATTCTCCATCACTGAGAATTGGAACTATAAGGGGCTTCATTTGGGCAAGATAGACAATGGCCCACCTGAAAATGAATAAAAAATATATAAATTTAACAATGAATAAACTGTATTTAGGAAGCACAAGCAATATGTGTAACTATATCTTAGTCATTCAATTGAAATTCAAAGACAACCACTCAAGATAGAAACACACAACTGGAGTTAATTTACCATGTTATGCTTGCGCAATTTACCAAACTCCTCATAAACCTAAAATCGATTAGGTGTATGAGGAGTTCAAATATGACGAAATATAGATCTTGAACACTTATTATATCTTGAGCCCCTATCTCAAGCCTTAAAGAAATCTGGGTAGTCCATAAAGCACTAGACAATAACTGTCACCTCAATAATACTTACAATCTTAATAAGGGTAGATGAAGATAAATGAAGGGTTGCTACAAAGCTCCCGTGCTATGTGTAGGGTCCGGGAAGGGTCGGACCACTTAAGTTTATTGTACGAAGCCTTACCTTAAATTTTACTTTGCAAGAGGTTGTTTTCACGACTCAAACCCGTGACCTCTACATGGCCACAACTTTACCGTTGCATCAAGGCTCCCCTTCTAGATGAAGATAAATCAACCACAAAAATACTCTATAAAACTGCTACTCATTAAGGTAAGTAGTAAATGCATCATTTGACTAGTGACAACTCACTGGGGCATAGATGTGCAACTGCAGTTAATTTTGGTCAAAACTGGCAGACCTGACTCAGCAGTCAGGATTGATGCAAGAGGTGGTCAAGGTCCATTACCTATAGGAACTAAATTGTGAGGAGTTGAACCATGACAAGAGATGTAGATCCTGAATACTCGCATCTTGAGTACAATCTCAAGCCTTTAAGAAACAATGACAAGAGAAAACAGGGTTGTCCATATAGCACAAGAAAATAAGCCTAACCTTGATATTCTTACTCTAAATAGGGTAGATGATGATATATCAACCCACAAAAACACTCTAAAAAACCACTTTTAGATTAGTTTGCATGGTCAAGTAGCGTGAGATTGATCAAGCTTGTCAACCTTGATCATATGTTTCATCAAATAATTCATATGCCTCCATTTACAAATATGACTCAATAGCCATTACATCATCACCATCATCATGGGTTCTACTTCCTAAATGGTGAGAGTATTAGAATCAATCACCTTAATTTCCTGTGTATGTCAGCATTAGAACTTATAAACCTGAAAATATAAAATCTTTGACCAATTATGGGTCCAGGACTTGCTACTAGCGATTGAAAGAACAATTTTTATCTCATCCTAAAATACCCAGCAAATGGCTGGCTTGATATCTTGAAAGATAACCACATGAAAAACAAAACTTATCTTTATTCATTCTCAGCCAAGGTCCATTGCTCCTCTCTGTATAACCATAACTCAAATTTCTCCTAAAATGGTTTTCCAAGGAAACATCTCATAGGATACACCACAAGTATAACTTTGGTCTGCATAGTGCCTTGTTGTCACATTCAGGTGCTAAAAAATATTTTAGTCGAAAAGAAACTCAATTTCCTATAAACTTATCCTCCTCGCAAGCATGTTTTGTTGTGTCAAGAAAATTGAAAATATCAATCTGGAAGTGCCATATAATAGCTGTACAATGCAGAAATCAGTTCCTAATTACAAGCAAGACCTCTCAAAATCAGGGACTAATGGATGACTGCAGCTGTAAATGGTATATCACACAATAAGCCATTATTCTGGCAATCATTTGCATCACCAAAAAGTTGCATGATTATAGCTGATTATCTTCTATAATCTACATGACATAAACATAGTAACAGAAGGGTTTTAAGACTCAGGGTCAAACACAAAAAAAAAAGTTAATGATTTTGATTTCATAGGACAAAATTATATGATATTCACTTTGATAACCATACTTAAAAGGGAGAAATTCAAGGTAACGAAGGTTTCACAAAATAAAAGATGGAGTCACAATGGTGTTTTATCTGAAACTTAGTAATAAGGCCTAATCCCTGGTAATACCTTGAATCATCAGATTCTATCAGGGATGCCATAAATATAAGGGTTAATTTTTTTTTTACCCACCTGAACAATGTTGCTTTTTCGATCCGGCACCTCAACTTTTTTAACTCTATAAAACAGCTTCAATTTTTTTTTAAGTTTTAAAAAGGCACCTCTGTTATAACTCGGGAGACGGCCGTGAGATTAAGCTGTTAATTTTTTTCATTAACACTATTGTAACTCTATTATAACCCTATTATTCTATTATAATATTATAACCCTATCTAACAACCCCAACCCTTCTCTCCCTCCTGGAGGCCCTCACAACCTCATCCACGGCGACATCGACGGCATGCTCCACTCCGTCTTCCTCCCCACCTCCGGCGACTCCCGCCTTCCTCTCCTCTCCTCCCGCCACATCCACACCTACAAACACCTCGTTGAGCTCCACGACGTCGTCCCCATCCTCCCCACCATCCTCAACTCCTTCCATGGCCACGCCGGCCTCCTTCGTGCTGCCGTCTTCATCCTCCCCATCCTCACCGCCCAGTTTAACCCTCTTTGAACCCTGCCGCGTTCAAAGCACTCGAGGGCGCGGGCATCAACGTCGTCCTGGGGACGCGCAATGAGGACCTCCAAGCACTAGCCTAAAAAGCTTCCTTCGCCGCAGCCTGGGTCACCACCAATGTGCTCCCCCACGCCGCCTCCATTCGGTTCAAGTACATCATGGCAGGCAACAAGAGTCAATCTCGTGGGAACTGATGATATAGTCTCATCTGTCCAATTCGCGACCTCTCCCACTCGCCGTTACCTCACCGTCGACCACCAGGTGGTGAAGAAGCCCGATCTCTACCTCTCTCTCTCTAGGATTCAAATTTCTCTCTTTTTATGAGGACTAGACAACCAGGTGGTGAAGAAGCCTGATCTTAAGGTGGTGAAGAAGCCAAATCTCCGCCTGATCTCCGCCATCACCTCACCGTCGACCATCTCTCTTTCCATGATTCAAAATTCACTCTTTCTCTCTCTTCTAAGGAACTATGAAATATGTCGCTGTAAAAACCTATTTGGTGACCTTATATATATGGAGCTATATATAACGCCATTTATTTTCAACCTTATATGGAAATCTAACAAACCATTTTTGGCCACTTAGAGAGAGAAAGAAAGAGTTACAAAACAACAAAGAAGGTTTGTATAGTGTAACACATAATCAAGATGAGATAATACTACTAAGAGAAAAGGATATAACATTCAGTCAACGCCCTTCCTCTAACCCGTGCTCATAAGCATTCACAGGACTTGTTACTCATTTAACATCACAAGACTCCAGAACAAACGACAAACACTTCAACATAACCAGAAGAAAAGACAGATAACTAGCAGGGTTCCGGCGAAACCCTCTAAGAATAAGACCAGCGAGCCTGAGAAGGCATCGTTGTTCTTCCACTCCTTCACGCTTAACAGAGAGTCAGGCTATTTCTGTTAATGATTTCGATGCCCTGCTATCATGTCATGCTCCTTCCTTTAACCCTTATTCCTTCCCTAACATCACGTACCCTTCGAGCCATTGTTATCTCCTTTCTTGCGTGTTGTGGTGACACATGTTGCTATCCGAGGAATAATATTCGTTTGCCCACCGTTGTTAAGCCATGCGTCATCCTTCGATATTCCACGTTTCCCGTTCACCTGATTTCCCTCCAATGTTGGTGAGCCCGAGTTACCTTCATGAGGGCTAACTTGACTAGGAATGCAACATATAGCTAGGGTTTGAACATATAGAGGGAAGGGGGAGAGGGGGGGTGGTTAAAATGGTTACAAAAAAGATGGAAATTAAGAAGGAGAAGAATTAGTTCAATAGAGATCATGACACACACACACACACACACACACACACACACAGAGAGAAGGGGGAACAATAGTTACTGAAAAAGGTGGAGGGAAAGAAAAGTATGAGGACATACATCAAAGGGATGTTGTAGGGTTAGATTGTTAGAGAGGAGAAGGTCTGCAAGTTGTAAGTTAATCAAGACCCAACCTAAGGCTTTCTAGAGAGAGAAAGAAAGGATGAAGCCTAGCTAGGGTTTCTAGTGCCTGGAGGCTTTTCTACATCACTCTTTAGCTTTTTTGGTTGGTTCTTCCTCTAATCTGGCCTCCCTATAATCGTGGGAGTGTAGTCAAGGACTTTCTCTAATGGAAACAGTCTCGTGGGTATTCGGGCGACGGAGAGAGAAAGAGAGATCACTTATAAACAGTAGAGGTTATGGTTTCTGCTTTCTAGAGAGAGAAATATAAACAAAAAAGAAAGTTTAGAGAGAGAGAGAGAGAGTGAGATGGCGTGGCTTTTATATTTCGCCCATCTCCCGTAGTTTATTATGTTTCGCTAGAAATCTATGTCCAGTGGATCTAATATTCCCTTCTAGTTATATTCACCGTTGAGCTCCCTCCATCTCTTTGCTATGTTGTTTCCCACCATTGTTCATGCATGAATGCATGCATGCATATGTAGTTATTATATAAAGATCACATACAGAGAGAGTTTAGAAATTAGGCTAGTGTAACCAAATAATAGATTTATAAAATAATAGATATGGGTTGGAGATAAATAATAGCTACCTCCATCTCACGTTCTCAACGGAGAAGAACCATGCGGTTGTTGGGAGGATGGTGTTGAGTATGGAGGCACCACTGGGGATTATGACGATGAGTTCCGAAAGTAATGTCGGGTTGGTGTTCCAAAAGACGAAGAGATATAAGAAGTGGAGATGAAGAGATTGATAAGAGTTTGGTGATGTGGATAAAAAAAGAAAGGGACCCACCTTAAATCTCTGATATTTGGTGTTAAATATCACATGTTTGTCACGTGGCTTTATTAACCTAACGGTCGTCTCCTTGATCATGACAGAGGTGGTTTTTTGAAACTTAAATAAAGTTGCGACTGTTTTATAGAGTTAAAAAAGTTGAGGTGCCAGATCGAAAAAACAACATTGTTCAGGTGGATAAAAAAAAATTAACCCTAAATATAATTACAAGCATATTTCAGAAATTTCTTTTGGCATTCTAACTGAAACAACTCTTTACAATATCTACAACTATTGAATGTCCACTTACTTTTAAACAGGTTGTATGTACTCAGTAATCTAAGCAAGTGACTGGTTAATTTCACAAGATATTAGGTACAAAATATTTAGCATATATAGAAAGAAACGCTTATGAGAAAATTCATGCCAAAGAGAACATCCAAATAAATACAGATCATCATATATGAAATAATATAAGAAAAGAAAGATATCCAATGGTTTTTCCATAACATGGTATGCATTTAAGTAAATACCATTTCAAAAAGAAATTCTAAAAAAAAACAACTGAAAAAAAAAACTTACATCAGCCAACAACAAACAGTTGCCGTGATAACCAATGTTAAATGGAACCTGCATCATCCAATTGCATCTTTATGTCAGAAGAAATTCTTAGATGAAAAATTAAAATAATTTGCAATCAGAAAGACTCCAAAAAAACAGACAACAAATCAAACATAACAGCCCAAATCTTTCAATTATGAGCAAAAAAAGAGGGAATAAAGAAAGTAAACAGCAACCAAAGATAAAAACATGCGTCTCACAATTTCCTTTTTATTTTAATTGTTAGAGATCCTAAATCAGAATACTGTGCAGAGTGTTTTAATAAAACAACTGCAGAAGAGTGAAATGAAAGCTTTCTTATTAAATAGCTAATTAGTTCGCTTTTCAATGTCAAGCTAACAAGTTCAATGGGAAAATGAAAAGCATAAGAGTGGAACCGAACAAGTGCAGAAGGTTTGAAGGGAGTATAAGGACCAAAGAAAATTCCTTCTCAAGAGCAGTGACTTCACTAGTTGGTCCCTTCCACCGCAGGATTAACCCCAGACACCCTCTAACACAATGAAATACTCACTAAGCACTTGGCTTTGATCTTTAAGAACACACAAAGGTGCGTATCAGGCTTCCCAAAAACCCACTTAGAAACCATATGCCATGTTTTAAGGAAACAATGTCACGCTTAAAGAACACTCTCTGATAAAAGATCACAAAGATGAAAGGAAGAGATTTATCTCACCATCATAAACCTATATGAATCACAATTCCTTCTTATACATCAAAATATAGCAATCCCAGAACAGAAAATACTCCTAAGTAAGAGGGCATCAATGGCACATAATTCTCATTTAAGATGGAAAGTTTCTTTCACCTTACAAATCAAGTACCAAATCATAAACAGTTAATCTAAACTTAGAGATTTCTGAAAAAACGCAAATAAAGATTGATCTAATTATAAGGGAAGATGCCATCTTTGTATCCTCTTCAATCCTCTAATTCAAAAGAACAATAACAGAGAAGAAACAGTCTCAATTCGTAGAAAAGATAAAAAAAAAAAAGTTCCAAATGAGCCAAATCTCACAAACAAACTAAAGAAAACTATCTATCGAAAGTACAACACGATTCACATAAAATCAAAAAAGATTAATCAATTAGAGATGAACCAAAGTAACAGATGAATCGGATTAGAGAGATGGGAAAGGGGATGATGAGAGAGCGTACAGATTGGTTGAAGCGCCGCGGTTGACACAGAGACGGACGAGGAGGGAGGCCAAGACGCCGGTGAGGACGAAGATGAGAGTGGTCACGAGGAAGCCCATGGCGATTCCGATCGGGGGATCGAACAGCAGAATTGGAGATCGATCGAGAATCCAAGAGAAATCTCTGGAGCAAAAGCCCTCAAACAGAAGAATACTTGGGGTTGTTTATTTGCACTTTACTCCCTGATATTACTCCTATTTATAAGAAATCATATCAGTTCACAATAGGGGTAGGGACCAAAATATTTGTATTTTATAATTATATATATTTTTATATAGTATAAAGTAATAAAGTTGATTATTATTGTTATTATTATTATTATTTTCAAACCTAGAAATCAATTTAACTTAAATTTAGAATGGATTTCACACTTTTGATTCACATTGAAAAATAAGCTAAAATATTTGTTGGAATTATGAAATAAAATCACTATTTTGCACTAAATTATAACTTTGGTATAAATTACCAAAAGTCTTTTAGAAAAGTGTTATTATTATTATTATTATTTTGTGTAAAATCGGTATTTTAAATGAGAGGATGGCTTGTGTTTTATTATAAAAGAATTGATCCCATGGATTCGGTTCCATGGGATCATCCATGGAACCGAGCTTATGGGTGATCTCAGCTATAAATAGCGCCTCGGGATGTGTGGGTGCCACACATCTTGGAGCATCCAAAAAAGAGTACCCCGAGATGTGTGCCGCCCACATATCCCGAGGCTCTATTTATGGCTGAGATCACCCATAGGTTCGGTTCCATGGATGATCCCATGGAACCGAGTCCATGGGATCAATTATCTTATTTTTATGATAGGATGTAAAACTTTTGTATTTGGTTGTTTAAAAAGTGATGGATGTACACTTTTTTTGTTTGATATGACGATGTAAATTGATATAAATTGATATATTTTTAAAATAAATTAATTGATCAAAATGTTATATTTAAATTAAAATATTTTGATTAATTTAAAATACTTAAAATTAGTATATTTTAATTATATATATATATATATATATATATATATATATATATATATATATATATATATATACACACACGAGAGTGATAAGGTACGATCAGTAGGATCTTGTATGTATTTAGGTCTCATAATTTGGCCCTTGGAGCATGTTTGAAGTATTTCCAACCTTACGGATGGGAAGATCATCGAAAAATAAACTAGCATGTCTATTTTTATAAAATTTGGTTCTGGTTTGGTCCTCCACTTAACGGTTGAAATTACGGGACCGTTCATATTTCTATAAAATAAGAACGTTAAATTGGAAGGATCAAGCAGTTACCAAATTATATGAAAATGAACATGCTAGCTTATTTTCGATGATCTTTCCATCCGTGGAAATCCTTTAAACATGCTCAGGCAAATGGAAGGTGAGTGAAATCTTGGCGATGTCCGTATTTATATCATATCGACTATATATATATATATATATATATATATATATATATATATATATATATATATAAATGGCTGGATGAGCTTTCATGGAAGTCCCCAATCCTGTCATTTTGGAGTGTAACTCATCCAAATATTTTAGATGACCAACTCTCAATCCAAAAATAAATAACCAACCAAACATATAAAGTAAAAAGTGTTAGATGGGGAGTTTCTTATCCCTAGATATAACTCTTCATCCAGCTAACCAAACACTACATGAGGTTGAACATTCTATCTTCTTTGTGAATGTTCTTTTCTCTCTGACTTTATTCCCTCTGTCTCTCTAATTTATTTTTCTCTCCCATTCTCCTTCACCACTGAAACACTAGTTATACTAAATGTTCTCATCCATAGTACTATCCCCCAAAAGCTTTTCGAGTGTTTCAAGGAGCTACAATAAAACTCCAATTGCATCCTTTAATCATCCTTAACATGAGCTTCACACGGTAGATCTCATTCTATCCACCGGATTGAACTCTCGTTTTCCAATTACAACTGTTCACCTGATTTTTTAGTCAAGGAATCCTAAATTTTGGGATTTTAAGGTATAGATTTGGATTGAATATTTGGTGGTATGATTTTCTTGGATTTTGATTATTATTTCAGCTATTATTGGAGAGGGTATGAAGGATATATATGATTAATTGTAAAGATTAAAGCTTTGTAGAGAGTTTGAGTTCCAAATTTAGGGGAAATTCTGTCGAATTGTTGTAGCAACTACAGTACCCAGGAATGGTAATTTTCGGTATTTTTCCAAAAGACCCAAAATTTAATTCTGAATTTTCAGATAAATCGGGGGCATGTTGAAACTAAGGAAAATGGCATGGGCAAGTGTCTAAAGGCCCAAAATCGTCGATTATTGATTAAAAAGTCGACTTTTTGAGGTTTAGTTAGAATAACATGTTTTCATAACCATATCATCTCCAAATGATATGATATGTTAATATATGATGTTTTATCATGTATAGGACGTGGTAAAGGCGTTGTGGACTTGGCCAGAGAGCCTAAGCCATGATAGTGAATTGTATATATTTACACAGAGGTGAGTGGGATGTAGAGGAGCCCCGGATTTTTCCTCTTTTACTCATGTTTTATGATATGAAAGTATTGACGAGTATTTTTAAATACTATTTTTAGTATTTACGATAAGATTGCCCCTAGTTAGGGATGTTATATGATCTCCACAGTATTTTTAATCGACTTTTCTGTGTATTGCTTGTATTTGACTGTGATGCATATTTAACTACCTTGAAATCTTGGATGGTGGGTTAGCACTGTTTGTGACTCATGAAATAGAAATTGTACAATTGATGTGTTACATTTGAAATACAAGCTTGTATAGATTATTTGATATTGATTATAAGGCAAAAGCCACTAATGGTCCTTGAACTTTATAACTTTGTTCATTTCCAGTCCTGTACTTTAAAAATGTTCAATACGGGGCCTGTACTTTGTGTATTTTGTTCAATACAGTCCATTTTGTTGACGTGGCAGATGATTTGGCATATGACTAAAATACAAGCCTTTTTCTTAATTTTTTTTAATTCCATCTGGCTGTATTTTGCTTATGTGGCTATACGCACATGGGTATATGATGACGTGGGGAAAATGAACTGTATTGAACAAAATACACAAAGTACATGCCCGTATTGAACATTTTTAAAGTACAGGACTGGAAATGAACAAAATTATAAAATACAGGGACCATTAGTGGCTTTTGCTCTTGATTATATGTCTGAGATGCACCCAATTGAGTTGTCCTAGTGTTTACCATGGGCTCGGTGTATGAGCTCTATATAGGTCTTTGGGACCGCAGTCAGTACCACATTTACGAGGGGAGATTTCAAAACCTAAAGCAATTATTTTTTAAAAAAACTCTTACCCATACTCTTTGGGTGCATGGTACCAGTTGTCTTTCCCTCTGGGGACAACTATAAGTACATGTCATATTGCTTCACGTAGTGCTTCATGCAGATATTGTTTCGTGCAGATGGTAGGACATAGGACATGAGGGTGGGTGCATACTAGGCATGGTTGTATTTTATACACATGGGTGATGTGTATATATGATGTGATGCTGATGTTTGCTTATATGGGGCTTTTATTGAATTTTCTCGCTTACCTGGCATTATATCTTGATTACAAGATTGATCAACATTATATCTTGATTATTTTATGAGTTGATCAGCATTACATGATGATTTTATGCATAGGACCAACATATTTTCTATGCATGTATTATTTTTCTGAAATATATATTTTCATATATTAACTCCTGAGGGGGATGTATTCTCTCATTGAGCGTGTGTAAGCTCATTCCCCTCTTTCCATAGATCACAGGTACATCCCAAAGTAGAGGTTAGGGACCGAGATGAGGTGTATACCAGATGTGCATTGTATATATTTGGTTTAGTAGGCTCTGAGCAGAAGTGTTTTTATTATATATAGTTTACACTTTCATGTCTAGGTTGTGTACTCTGACATTTTGTGTTATATGATATATGATGTTTACATAGACATGTACTCATGTGGTTATGTTATTATGTGACAGGATGGTTTTAGTAGTTGTGGATTTTGTTATTGTAATATTACCCTGTCATATAGGATATGTTATCAGGAACATGAAATTAAACAACTTGACCGTGACTGGTGTCAGGGATCAGTCCCAGTATTGTACGACTGGTATAGGCCGTGGGGCTGGTCTTGACACTAGGACCTCTGGGTTATTATCTTGTTTGTTTGTATATTTTGTAGAAAAGGTTTTTATGTGGGGATTCCTTTAGAAAAACCTCTAGAAGGTTTCTTAGCCATAGTGGTTGATTTGGTTGTTTACTTTGTAGTAAGTTGAGAAATGGATAGACAGGAAACTATTCACTCAAAACTCTTTTCTTCTCTTCTTTTCCTCTTTCTCTCTTGTTTAGGATCCCTGAAGGCTTGCTTGATCTTGTCTGCTAGGTGAGACTCGGTTCAAGCACCGCGCGGAACATGAAGAACCTCGTGGCTGACTTTTGTGCCTTTCCTTGAGCCCAGGACTTGTGCATCTTGGGAACCTCTCGCCACAGGTAGGCGCTCCGTTTCGGTCCCGTGATAACCGGCTCTTGTAGAAATTTTGATGGCGCCTAGGCCGACGCTAGAGAGTTTAAAACCATGTAACCCAGACTCTTGTCATATAGGATGACATCGTTCTGAGAGCGTATGAGTCCACCTGCAACACTCTGTATGCCAAGGTTCTAGGTAACTCTCCCTCTCTTGAAGTAGCAAAGGAAAGGCTCTCTAGGTTGTGGCATGGCCTTGGAGTGTTTTTTGTTGTGGATATATCGAATGGCTTTTTTGTTGTATGTTGCTGGTTGGAGCAAATAGTGAAACCTTTTTGACAAATGATTGTTGGACGGTGAACGGTATGGTGCTCCATCTAATCCCCTGGAGGCCACACTTTCAATCTATCTTTGAGAGGCTGATATCTGCTACACTCTGGGTTTAATTGCATCACTTACCTGCAGAGTATTGGACCTTGGAGGCTTTGGAATCCATTGCCTCGTTCCTTGGCAGGGTTGTGAATATTGATGAAACCAACCTGACTGTCAACAAAGCTCGGTATACTAGGGTGTGCATCAAAAGGGATGTAGAAAAACCCATAAGCGAGGGTGCAGGTAAGTTCTTGATTCCAATGTTTTTGTTGTTATGTTATATGAAAGATTATTGTTTTTTTGCGACAAATGTGGGGTGGTGGTGGTAGGCTATGGAACAGAGGCTTATCAAGTGGAACGTGTCGGGAGTCATTAGTACAAGGCTAGAACCGGGCCAAGACCACCATACTCGAAAGAAAAGGGTGTTTTGGTCGAGGAAGCCAATATGTCTCGTTGGAATACTATGGATTCACTACACGAGGAGGGCTAGAAGCGGACCAAGAAAGGGGTTTCGGGTTGTGGATGCTAGTTCGTAGGAGACAGGGGAGGAGTAGAGCAATGGTGGTTGGAAATTGCAACCTGGGTGGTGGCCAGGGACAACCGATACCGGCCGCTCACTTGACCCCCCACTCCGGAGCATGTGTCACTCGATCGTTCACCTAGACTGTTGGATCTTGACCACGTGGTCACTCAGAGCAAGGGCTTATGAGGCGGTCACGTGCATGGATAGGCAGGGCATCACGCGAGGCAGCGGCGGTCTTGTGATGCGTGTCAATCAAGAGAGAGAAACAATGAGGGAGGTGTGCTCCTCAATCCTCCCACCGAGGCATTGGATGCGTCACGGGCCTCTCGTGGTAGCCATGTAGGACAGAGGAGGAAGCTTAATTATTCTGGAAGCTTCCACTCACTGTGATAGGAGCATGCAGTAGAGGCTCTACCTTGGGATCAAGCTTCTGGGAAGATTAATCTCATTATTTCTATAGAAGATGGGGGAAGCCAAATGAATAACCCTCCAATGAATCTCAACTTACTTGAATACAGGGGAATGGAGACATCTAAGGTAAGTGATAATCATTTAAATCATGTTCAATGTGTTGCAGAAGCTTTGGAGAAGTATGAAAGGCAAGCAGGGAAGGAGGCAAACATGTCCGAGGTTAAGGACAACCTTGAATTCCTAGAGGAGATGAAGTTGGAAACAAAAGGATAGACACGGGGGAGGCTATAGGGAAATGTACATGTACAATGGAGAATCAACCCTAAAAAAGGGTCGTAGAGAGTCAGTGAGGGATCAAGTTTTTAACAAGTGTTAAGAATGAAGGTTCTCTGCTGGAATTGTCGAGGAGTCTCTAGAAACAACATGGTAAATCGTATTAGAATTATGATGGAATCGTTGAATTTAATCTTTCTTTGTCTTGTAGAAGCATATGCTGATGAACTTAAATCCAAGAGGTTTTGTGAGAAGTTTAGAAAAGCTTGGCACAGGGTTGCGATACCATCACATGGATACTCTGGTGGAATCTTGATTTTATGTCAAAAAGACCTGGGCAAGGTAATACCTATCGCAATGTCTACTTCTGCTCTATATTTAATTATTTTATTTCAGGGGGAGAAGACATGGCCGACGTCTACTGTATACAATAGTTAAAGTACCAAAGAACAAAGGTAAACTTGGGAGGAATTAGCCAGCTTATCAAAGATATCGGGATCCTGAATCCTCATGGGGGATTTTAATGCAATCAGAAGGAAAAGTAAAAGACGAGGGGAGGGGAGGGGAGGGGGGAGGGGGTTCAAAGAAATATTTGATAGGTATGAAAATTAAGAATTTTAACTCTTTCATAAGAAACAACAATTTGGTAGAATGAAAATGCTCAGGATCCCCCTTCATATGTAATAACTAGAGGAGGAATCTAGAGTATGGTCTAGGCTTGATAGGTTTATAGCAAATGGATTTTGGAATTAAAATGTAGTGAGCTATCATATAAAGCATTTACCTAGATGTCACTGAGACCATAATCATATCCTTTTAACTTGTAATTTTTAGAATCTCAGAGGAACCAGACCTTTTAGGTTTGATAATCATTGAATCCAATCATCACAATGATTAAACATTGTAGAGGGTATATGGATAGGGGAGGACTTGTTAATCCCATGCATGAGTTTAGTCATAGATGTTATAATTTGAGAAGAGATCTCATTAGAAATTGTAGGAGTTTGTCAAAGAAATTAGAAGTAAAAATAAAGGCTATAGAAAAAGAAATCTTAAAGGCCGATTAAGAGGAAACTGAAGTAAATAGAGGAATAGATAATTAGATAGATTAAGAGACAAAACACAATTCAATGGGCACAAAGATCCAGAAGTCAATAGTTAAAAAAATTGGCACAATAACTCAAATTTTTCATTAGGATCATTAGAAACCACAGGAGTAGGAATAAGATCAACTCAATCAGGAATGAAAATAATGAACTAATTTCAGATCCAAAGGAAATAGAAGAAAATTTTATAAATTTATATACTTACTTATGGAGTAACAGAGGACAGTGGAATGTGGAAAGACTTGTGTAGGAACTTCCAGAGGACCTTCCAACCCTCAGTGAAATACAAGGGAGGGAGCTCACCAAACCAATCTTAAGGTATAAGGTGTTTAAAGCTTTGAAATCAATACCAAGATGTAAATCTCCAAGACCTAATGGCTTAAATGTTGAGTATTTTCTTGCATTCTGGAAGCATGTAGGTGAATCCATTGTGAAGCCAGTGTCTTATTCTTTTTCAGCATACTTACCTAGAATTTGGAACCAAATGCATATCTGTGTAATACCAAAGAATGATAAACCCCTAATATGTTAAGGATTATAGGCCGATATTACTATGCAATATAAATTATATGATAATCACCAAAATTATGGCCAGTAGAATTAAGTTATCATTGCAATCACTCATTGGAAAGAAGCAGGCAATATTCATACAAGGAAGACTGATTTTTGATAATATAATAATGACACAAAAATTGGCTCATACCTTAAAAAAGAATACCCAAGATCTCCCGATGATGCTAACTAAGATGGACATGGAGAAAACATATTCATGAGATGTGATACTATCTTAGTTGTACTAACTAAAATGAACTTCCCTAGTAAATGGATAGCTTTGGTTAAGGCATGTATTAAGTCCTCCACATTAGCGTTCATTATAAATGGGAGAGTTGGCAGATGGGTTAAACCTGCAATGGGCATTTGATGGGGCGACCCCATCTCCCCTTACTTGTTTATCCTAGTGTCTCAAGTAGTAACAAATATCTTGAACAAAGCACAATCCATGAACCTCCTTAGGGGCATTAGAATAAGTGAATCCTTAATTGTAAACCACATACTTTATGTTGATGATATACTTATATATATGTTGTAGAGCCATTAGGAAGGAGGCTAAGGCCTTGAATATGTGTTTAAAATTATATTCAAACCTTACTGGACAAAGAACAACTCGTGGGAAATCGGAAGTGTACTTTCCATCTTGGTTAAACAGGAGGATAAGAAAGTCTATATATGAAGAATTACTTAATTTAAGAAATGGAACCTTTCCTTTTAATTACCTAGGTAGCTTTGTTTCTCCTTTTAGAATTCCTTTAGCCAAATTCCAACCTATGATTGAATTTGAGGAAAAAATAAGCTAGCTCATTGGAAGGCCTTACATTTGTCTATGGCTGGTAGAGTGACCATTGCCAACTCTGTTATAATGACACTCCTTGTTTATGGACTCAATACATATGCCACACATGACACTATACTTGAAAAAATATCCAAGCTTGTTAGAAAGTTTATTTGGTGTGGTAATAGTAAGGGTAGTGGTGTCCATCTTATTAGATGGAATATAGTTTCAAGCACAAAAGCAAATGAAGGACTGGGTGTTAAAAACCTTAAACATATGAGAACAACTACATTAGCTAAACATGTATTTAAGTTATTGAATTATGATGACAGTTTCTGGGTGAAGTTCATGACATTTAAGTATGGACCCATGAAAATATAGGATGATAGCCAAACTGGTTAATGTGTCATAGACCTTTTGAATAATGAAAAATATTGCTAGCATGATTAGAGAACACATTTTCCCAACTAAAATCCTAAATACAGACTCTATTCTATCATATCCATGATTTTTTAATATTCATATTCAAATGAAGCCTACTTTTATCAATGTGGATTAAGACTTAACAAATTTGTAGGTTGGACAATTACTTGATAATGGATAATGTGATTGGGATATTATTGATGATATCTTAGCAAGCTTCATGGTGAACATGATGAAGAATAAACAGATGGAACAAACACCAGGGCAAAAAAGAATGGAGATGAGAATATAGAACTGAAGGAAAAACCTTAATAGTTGGAATCTATGATACTCCGAGAACACTAAACTGTGAGCTACATTGGCAGGGATGGAAATATTTATGAAAACTGAAGGTAGCTCCCAGAAATAAGACATTTCTCTAGAAATTCATTCATGGGAAGCTACCTATAAAGCAACATTTATACAATCTGAATATAGGACATGATAACCCATGTTTGTTATGTAAACTTGAAAGTAAAACTACTAAACATTTGCTTTGTGAGTGCAGAATGGTGCAACAGGTATGGAATAAAGTTGGAAGTGGAGGGCACTTAACATTTTGTCATTGATAGTGACACACTAAAAGGAGATTGTATCAAGAGAAGGCCAATGCTGAAAAATAGAGTGTCAAATGATGATTTCATCATAATAGGAAATATCTTGCGACAAATTTAGAAGGCTAGGTGTAACTTGGCCTTTCAAAATATAGTATTTGATCCAATCTTCATTGTAAGTAAGAGCATAGTGATGACAAAGCAATATCAAAACGAGGAACATAACATTGAAGAAGTGGGAGAGAAAGTTGGGAGATGATGGCTAAGGGAGAATCTAAGAGTGCTGCTCTACACTGATGCCTCATGGGAGGCAAGGTCCTTAACAACAGGTATAGGATATGTAATTAGCCAAAGACCCGCGGGTCGAGTGGCAAAGGTCCTCTGCACCCTGGTAGTAGAACTGAGTTCGAATCCTCTTGGTGACGGAGTGCATCACGCAGGATTTGGTAGTCACCCGGGCGGTCCCGTACTATACGGGCCCAGTGATAGTCCTGCCTGCACGTGTCCTATCTGGGTGCGATTTTTCGCTTATTAAAAAAAAAGGATATGCAATTATTACTAACAAAGGTTTTTTATGCTATACAGGGTCAAAAGGATGTAAACTTGCATCAGTATTTGAAGGAGAGTTGATGGCCATGAAAGTGGGAATTAAGATGCTGATTGAGATATGGATCACTTAAGCCCAGATATACACAAATAATCAGTTTATTCCTAGGCTGATGCATATAGAGGTGGACAACTACAAGAGGAGAACAAGAGAAGTTACTGAGTCATGTTGTAGAAGGCTTCAGAAGCTACAAAACAAGAAAGTAAGCTACATCCCAAGGGAGGAGAATGAATGTGCAAATGCACTAGCAAGAATGACAAGGTTAAATGGTTATAATAGCTATAAAGAGACATCGGAGATGCCAATTTGGCTCATGGAGAACTTTATTAAACTCAAGCAGGTTATAATAGTTAGTTGAACTTCAAGCTCTTTATACCCAAAAATAAAAAATAATAAATAAAAAATAATAAATAAAGAGAAGGTTTTCTTTCATTGTTCTTCAAAATTAGATTCTATGATATTGGGGATCTCTTCAACGTTTCAAAGAGAGATTGTCATGTTAGGATTGAAGTATAAGAGGTTGATGGTGGAAGTATACTATTGTTTGTTAAAAAAAAAGTATTACCATACTCTCTTATTCTAATTTCTCATCTTGACAGTGGATTATTGCTTGCCAACCTTGCACGTAGATATAAACATGTTATGGCGATGTTTGTTTGAATTCTTGTGGAATATTATTATAAACTTGCGCCTTTGTTTATATTGAAATTAATAATGGTAGGTGGTGATTCAAATAATTTTTACATCGACTTTATTTTTTTTAAAAAATCTAAATATCTTTGATCACACGCTTTAAATTCATTGCGGTGTTGGATTTAGATTGGTAAAAAAAAAACACTAAAATTTAAAATTATCTGACTTAAAATCAATAAAAAGAAAAATTCTCAACTCACCTAAAAATATAAAATAATAATTTCATAAATTTGTTATTAAAAACAATTTTATAATAATAAAAACATAATTTTTTTATTTGAATAAATAAACAATTGAAAAATTAAACATAAACTATTATGTTAATTTTGCCTCTTTCTCAGTCACGGCTCCAAATCCATCGCTCAAAACCCTTGCCTTCTTCATTCATGGCCTCCTCCTCGTCGACCGCTCCTCCTTCGACTGGCCACTACGAGGTCCCATGGGTGGAGAAGTACCGGCCAGCAAGGGTCGCCGACATCGTGGGCAACACCGACGCCATCTCCAGGCTCCAAATCATTGCCCGCGAAGGCAACATGCCCAACCTCATCCTCGCCGTAAGTCTTAACATCTCTATGCCATCCTCAAGCTTCTTTGATCTTCAAGAGTGAACCATAGTCATGCATTCGCTGTTATTAGGGTTTCTGAGAGAAACTAAGATGGCATACGGTCGTACAGATTGTTATTAGGGTTTATTGACATGCAAATTGTGTTATAGCCATGGAAATTGTAGGGGTTTTAAAGAAAAAAAAACAGTTTTTTAAGCTGGGTGGTGTGTCGTTGGCTATTGTTAGGGTCCTCCTGGAACTGGAAAGACCACGAGCATACTTGCCCTTGCACATGAACTCTTGGGGCCTAACTACAGGGAGGGAGTTCTTGAGCTGAATGCATCAGATGACAGGTGAAATTCTGGTTATTCTTATATTTTGATTGGTAAAGTTTTGATTTTGCCTACGTTTTGCTCTTGGATGTTGCATTGTTGTGATCCTGTGTTATGCAGGGGCATTGATGTGGTGAGGAACAAGATCAAGATGTTTGCACAGAAGAAAGTGACCCTTCCGCCTGGCAGGCACAAGATAATCATTCTAGATGAGGCAGACAGGTAGTTTATTTGTCCTTTGTTGAAATTTTGGGGAGAAAAATGTAGTTCATTTCCTCTTCAAAGTAGTCATTTGTGTCGTTTTCTTGTACCATGGCGAGAATTATGCAGCATGACATCTGGAGCACAACAAGCATTGAGAAGGACAATGGAGATATATTCAAACACCACGCGATTTGCTCTTGCGTGTAACACTTCGTCAAAGATCATTGAACCCATTCAGAGTAGATGTGCTCTTGTTCGTTTCTCTAGATTGTCTGATGAAGAGATCCTTGGGCGACTTATGATAGTGGTAGAGGCTGAAAAGGTAATATTTACACATTTGCAACATGTTTCATCTATATTTTTATGTGCAAATTGAATGAACCGGGATATAACCAAGTCACATGGTAGTCTTAGTTTGAAGCCTTTGATAAGTCTCCATTTTGAAGATGAAACTATGATATTTTCTTCTCAACAATAAATGAACTAGATAGTTTCATTTTGTGACAAACAAATCCCTTATTTTTTTTAATATCTAATTTGACAAAGATGACTTTTTTTTTTAATATCTATTATTTTCATTTTTCACCGACATCGTTAGATATCATAGTCAAGTCCTATTTTACGTGATCTTGTGTTATTTGATAAGCATCCTTTTTTGTGAGATATTTTAGGCCATGTATTAGTGTTTATACACCCAAATATATATTCTATCCACTTGGTTCTCATACCATCTCTTTTAATTTTCTTTGAGACGTATAACCTATATGCCACTTGGTCAAAAAGTTTTTGTGTGCTCAAAGATTACTATCAATAAATCCTCATTTTGGTTTTACATGAGGGTGTACAGGTCTGGTATTGGTGTCTTTTGCTGTCTTACCTATGCATAGGATCAGAAACAATGTTAATGTATTGAATATGGAAAGCAATATTTCTAGTAGCAGTTAGGAAACATCAGCACCAGAACGTAGACTAGATTAAGTATCATCCATGATTGATAGGAGGGGGGATGATAAGGAATTGTTGGTCGATTTTGGTATATCAGGCTTTAGTCAAAATGAAGTATCTGGGGTTGCATGATCTAGTAACTTATATTCAGTTTCGAGAAATGAATCTGGTCTTAGGAACAGAAATGATACTATTGTGAAATAAGTGTATAATGTGATTTTACCTTTTCAATTGACAATGGCATCTCATTAATAGTGGTTTTAATTGGAGAAGGTATGTGGACAAATTGAATGATTTTCTATAATGAAAACCCGATATTGTTCTTTTTGGGAAAAAAGAACGCTAGGGACAAAGGAAGTTACACTCCTTGTATCATGTAACTGTAATTAAAGTTAGAATATGTTTTAGTCTTGATTTGGAAGATGTCCATGTGTATGAAAACCAGATATCGTTCTTTCTTGGGACATGTTGGTATTTTGAACAATTTTTTATATTGAAAGCCAGATATTGATCTTTCTGGAAACACTAGGGAGAAGGGAAGCTACTCCCATTGTATCATGTAACTGTAATCAGAAGTGGAAGGAAAATGTTTTGGTCTTGATTTGGGAGAAATCCGTGTGTATGATAAAGAACAACATATAATAGACAAAGAGAATTTCACTTTATGAACTTTACCCAGAAACTTACATGATTTGATTTGATTTCCTTATCTCCTGTTAAGACTTATTGAGGCTCGTCCTTAATGCACTTATTTGATTCAAGTCTTTCCCTTTTTTATCTCCTAGACGTGCTATCTTGTATATTTCCTTTTCTCTTTCTTGTGTTCCTAAATTTTTTATACAAATCGGCTAGGGATTTGCCTCGGGCCTCACTAACCGCTTTTTTGGCCTTTTTTTTTTCTTCCATTTTATACTTTTCAAAGGCTTCCCCATCCTTAGTTGTGGGTAATTTCTTATATCAATATCTTTTCTCTTTAATAGCCTTTTGAACCTTTTCATTCCACCACCACGATTCCTGTGATCGAGGTCCTAGTCCCTTAGAGACCCCTGGGAGCTCACTCCCTATCTTTTCAATACGATTCGCCATCTTCTTCCATAAAATGTTTGCATCAGCTTTCATGTTTGTGCCTCCCTCTTCCAATATTTTATTCTTAAATGCTAATTGGTTGGTTTCTTTAAAATCCATCATCTAATCCTACTTTGCTTAACCCTTCTTTCTATATTAAATTTATGTTCAAAATTAGATGACATGGATCGTTACTTTACAAAAATTGATGCTATCATATTTATTTTCTATTCTCTATTAAACATTTGCAGGTCCCTTATGTGCCAGAAGGATTAGAAGCAATTATTTTCACCGCTGATGGTGATATGAGGCAGGCTCTGAATAACCTGCAAGCTACTTTCAGTGGATTTCGATTTGTCAATCAGGAGAATGTTTTCAAGGTTAGTCTTCACAACCATATATTTCCGATATTACCTTAGATTTATTCATTATGATTATCAAATCTCTTCTTCCTTGGGGTTTAGGTCTGTGATCAGCCTCACCCATTGCATGTCAAGAATATGATCCGCAATGTGCTCGAGGGGAAGTTTGATGACGCCTGCTTTGCTCTGAAGCAACTCTACGACCTGGGCTATTCTCCCACTGACATTATCACTACACTATTCAGAATCATAAAAAACTACGACATGCCTGAATACCTGAAATTGGAATTCTTGAAGGTTAACCTTTCAAGCACTTGTTTCCTTATCAAGTTATTATATATACACCGCAACAATTTCTAAGATTTACCCCTTAAGCAGGAGACGGGGTTCGCACACATGAGAATCTGTGATGGAGTCGGCTCGCTTCTTCAGCTCTCAGGTCTCTTGGCAAAGCTGGCTGTTGCCCAGCAAACCGCAAAAGCTTTCTAAATATATCTAACCTCATTTGCGACATGTATGTGTGCTCTCACTAGGGTTTTTTTTATATATTTAAATTAGCATCATCCATACAGTTCTGAAAACTTGACATCATCAATCAAAACTTTGCCTTTTTATATTTATCAGTTCCTAAGCAGTAAGATCATTTACCCGACAGGTGGGGTTTATAGTGTCAGACATTATACAAAATTTGGCTTTTATTCAGTCTCGCGACTGTCGGTGATTAACTTATACTCTAGGTTCCAATCCATCACAGCTGGCTCGTATCATAAAGCACACTGTATAATAATACTTGGCATGATCTAGAGCTCAGAAGGTACTATTCTGATTGCATTTGATGTTCTCTTGTTCACTTACATGCAAGTTACATTTTGATCACCACCAGGGACTCTGATTTCCAGTTGGCTATTTCCTTTTCATCCCATTGAATGCTTTAGATATGCAAAACCAGAATGAACTGGTTTTCCAAGAACAACTCATGTGAAAATGCTAGAAATGTTGAGCATCACATCAGAAGCCAGACTTTGTATGCCAAACTCTGAGGATCATATCACATGCAATCTGAAGAGTGTGGAAGAAGACAAACATAGTCTTTCAGCATGGCCCCTGTTTTACAATTCAGTTGTGTACCTATTTGTACCTATTTGTCTGGAATGGAAAATATATATATATATATATATATATATATATATATATAAAATCTACCCTTATCTTTGACAAATCCACATCCACAGTCTAATGTTGGTGTGTGTCAGTGTTATATGGTTCTTTTGGTTCACATTTGATGTGTGCGTAGCCGGAAGTGCTTGATTTTTTTTTTAATTATTATTATTTTTTATTTTTGATATATGGGATAACCCCGTCCACAAAGAATGTCAAGGGGTGTGATTTTAGATAACAAGCATTCTTGATTCCTCATCATGGGCTTTTAGAATGTATGGGACTTAAATTCGGGAGTTTTGTGTAACTCCTCCTTATCGATTTAAATCCTCACCGAATGAATTATGTAACGCACGGGATTTAAAATATCGCTGGATTAATGGGAATGGGAACGGGAACGTTTGAATTGATTTTCAGTTTTTTTTTTTTTTTGAAGATTTATACATATTTAATATCTTCAATTATCTCCAAAGAGAGAGAGAGTTTGATGGGACTTGTCTGAAATTTGTCACTATTTAAGTCACTGAGACACACAACACTTTTGCATGGGTTGATGGTGATGCCAATAGCAACATAGATGGGGATAGCATAGAGCATGGGATCCCAATTACCCATTAATGAGTTACAATTTGAAAAATCTCTAGCAAATAATTACACTAGGCTAATCATGGAAGCCAATTAAAAAGATTGACAAATTAGTAAAATTCAAAATTAATGAAAGGCATTAATTAGGACAACCCATCAAGCATTTCATTCATTGTACCATTCATTGCAAGCAAAACAAAAACAAATTAAAAATAGAAAAAAAAAATATCAAAATGTCTAAATTCAATAATTAATCATGTATTATTACAATATATATATATATATATTATATGTGTGTAGGTGTAGGGTAACAAGTATCAAGAAGTATATATCAAAAGGTTGTGTTTTTTTTTTCAAAAGGTTTGACTCCAGAAAGGGTGCATTGGTGCACTAAGTCAGAGAGTGGCCCCTCTCACCTCCTTCTCTCTCTCTCTGGCCATGCAGACAAAGCCAAAGAAGAACAGCAGAGAAAGATCCAAGTGGAAAAAGCTATACACCTTTTCATCTTCTTTTTTCTTTTTTCTTTTTTATTTTTTTCTATCTCTTTCTTGATTTCTTCTAAAAAGTTTCTTTCTTTCTTTCTCTTTATCTATAATCAATCTATCTATCATCCTTATGTCTATCTATCTATCTATCTATCTATTCCATTGAGTACGTATGATGTTTTTGGACCTTTGCTTTTGTGAAGATGGTGGTCAACCATGGTTTGAAAGGAGTAACTAGTTTTCTCTTCTCTTCTCTTCTATTTTTTTTGTTTTATACTGGCTTCTTCTTTCTTCCTCTCTTAATAGTCTTTTGGGATGCTTTTGCTCTTCCACTGTTCACATATGTTCTCATATCCTCTTTCTCATCACCTCTATCACATCTCTCAATCTCCTTCCTTTTCTTCTTCTAGCTTCCTTCTTTAGTAGGGTTAGGGTTCAAGAGCAAGAGAGAGAGAGAAGAAGAAGAAGTAGTAGAAGAAGCAGAAGAAGTAGAAGAAGTGGAAGAAGAAGGGGGGAGAGAGAGAGAGATAGAGGGTTAGAGGGAAGGAAAGGAGGGATTTTGGGTGGGGAGGAAGAGGAAAGGAGGGATTTTGGGGGGAGAGAGAGAGGAAAGGAGGGATTTTTGGGTTATATATATTTGGAGAAGTTTGATGAGTTTTGGGGGATTGTTCGAGGGGGGAACGGGTGCAAGAGAGGTAGCAGCATACGGGAGCTCCGCCATGGCGGGCGGGCAGCAGCGGCTTGTCCAGAAGAATGCATTCAGCTCGCCGGCACTGTCCCTCGCGCTGGTAAGCTCGAATAAGCTCGAAACTGTTCTTTCTCTTCGACAATCCTTGGATTTCATTGCGTTTTTGGTAGAGAACGAACTCGGAGAGGAACCCCATGGCGGCCATTGGAGGTGCTGGTTTGGATTCGATGGAGAGGAACAACGGCGTTAACAATAGGGAGGATGAGATTGAGAGCCGGTCCGGGAGTGACAACCTTGAAGGCAACTCCGGCGATGATCTCGATCAGGATAACCCTCGTAAGCGGAAGCGATACCATCGCCATACTCCTCAGCAAATCCAAGAGCTTGAAGCGTATGCACTCCTAATTATCACTCTCAATCCCTTTTTGATAATCAATCTCTTCATGGTTGGTTTCCAATGGAGGTTTGAATCTCAGGCTCTTCAAAGAATGCCCTCATCCCGACGAGAAGCAAAGGCTTGAGCTCAGCCGAAGGCTTTCCCTTGAGAGCCGCCAGGTCAAGTTCTGGTTCCAAAATCGCCGTACCCAAATGAAGGTCCATAGATCTTCTTCTTCTTCTTCTTCTTGTTCATCTTTTTTCCATTTCATGTTGTTTTCTTGAAATTTTCCTAGAATTTTTGTTTTTGTGTGTGTGTGTGTGTGTGTTTTGGATTAACAGACTCAGATTGAACGGCATGAGAACACTATCCTCCGGCAAGAGAATGACAAGCTCCGAGCGGAGAACATGTCAATGAGAGAGGCCATGAGAAATCCCATGTGTAACAACTGCGGCAGCCCGGCGATGATCGGTGAATCCTCTTTGGAGGAGCAACACCTTCGAATCGAGAATGCTAGACTGAAAGAAGAGCTTGATCGAGTTTGCACACTCGCCGGGAAGTTTCTCGGCCGGCCTGTGTCTTCACTGACCGGACCGAATGCTTCTCTGGAGCTCGGAGTCGGAAACAATGGGTTTACTAGCTTGAACTCCATGTCTTCCTTGCCGGAGTTCACTCCTATTGGATCGAGCCCACGGATTGATAGGTCACTGGAGAGGTCTATGTTCTTGGAGGTGGCATTGAGTGCCATGGATGAGCTTGTGAAAATGGCACAGATGGAGGAGCCACTCTGGCTTCCGAGCTTAGACGGCGGTGGGAAGGAGACACTGAACTTTGACGAGTATCACCGGGTTTTCCCTCGCTGCATTGGAATCAAGCCTGCTGGATTTATCTCCGAGGCCTCGAGGGAGACCGGGATGGTGATCATTAACAGCTTGGCTCTTGTCGAGACTCTCATGGATGCTGTGAGTTTCCTTTGATTCATTGTCTTCTATTCCAGTCTTGTGAGTTACTAAATTTGCATCTATGAACTGCAAGTAGATAAATATTTGTTGATCAATTGATTTACAGACTCGCTGGGCGGACATGTTCCCTTGTATAATTGCGAGAGCAGCCGTTACCGACATTATATCCAGTGGAATGGGTGGAACTAGAAATGGTTCTTTGCAGCTTGTGAGTAGATGAATGTGCATGGTTTTGACTGTTAGTTTTCTGTCTTTGTTTAGTTGACCGATCTTGATTGAGTTGAATTTGATGGTTAGATGCGCGCCGAGCTGCAAGTTCTATCACCATTGGTACCGATCCGAGAAGTTAACTTTCTTAGGTTCTGCAAGCAGCATGCTGAAGGGATATGGGCGGTTGTTGATGTTTCCATCGATGCCATCCGGGAGAACAATCCTCCGCCCGGAACCTCATTCACAAGCTGTAGGAGAATGCCTTCTGGTTGCTTGGTGCAAGACATGCCCAATGGCTATTCCAAGGTATATATATATATATTTCTACATCACTAAATTATGCTCTTCAAGATTGAGATTATTTTAATGATGCCTCATGTCTTTGTGCTGTATGTATCTATTTTCAAGTTAGATTCCATCAGTGAAAACTTTCTATCTCTTGTTCATGCTTGCTTGTATGCGCACTCATGTGGTTTCTTTGCTCTAAATTTTCAAGATAGTGGGAATGGGAATGAGGAATGAATGAAGTATGAATTAAGTGTATATGGTTTGAATAACAGGTGACATGGGTGGAGCATGCTGAGTATGATGAAACAGCGGTGCACTTGCTGTACCGTGGGTTGCTGCGGTCCGGGATGGGCTTGGGCGCTCAGCGGTGGCTCGCAACTCTCCAGAGACAGTGTGAATGCCTTGCCATTCTGATGTCCTCCTCGGTCGTCTCCCAAGACCCCTCTGGTACTTTCTTGATACACAAACTAATTAATCGGCACTGTTTAGCTTAGCCCGAACAATGTCGCGACAATATCGCGTAATATTTCCTTTTGGATTCATTCTAACTCTGACTTTTGTCGTTGTATTTACTCTGTTCATTAATTCGGTGCTGCCTTTAGCTTGTTTTCTTGTATCTGTACATGTAGATATATATAGATTATAATTATTAGAGTTTTATATGATGTATGGTTTGTGTAACGCAAACACCGACATATTGTAGCTATAACACAAAGCGGACGTAGGAGCATGCTGAAGCTGGCACAGAGAATGACTGCAAACTTCTGCGCGGGTGTGTGCGCATCCTCAATACAGAAGTGGAGCGAGTTGCGCATGCCGGGGGTTGGAGAGGACGTTAGTGTGTTGACAAGGCAGAGTGTCGATGATCCTGGGGAGCCTCCTGGTGTGGTCCTCAGTGCTGCAACGTCTGTTTGGCTGGCTGCCTCGCCACACCGAGTTTTTGACTTCCTCCGTGATGAGCGCATCCGCAGTGAGTGGGACATCCTCTCTAACGGCGGCCCTATGCAGGAGATGGCCCACATTGCCAAGGGCCAGGATAACAGCAATGCCGTCTCCCTCCTCCGTACTGCTGTAAGCAAATTCGATCCCATTATTATTATTATTATTATTTTTTTTTTGCAATCTAAAAGCTTAAGCTGATAAAAATGTTCATATATAGACGGGAGGTACAAATCAGAGCGGTATGTTAATACTGCAAGAGACATGTATGGACGCATCGGGATCGATGGTGGTGTACGCGCCGGTGGATATCCCCGCAATGCATACTGTTATGACCGGCGGTGACTCGTCCTACGTCGCCCTCCTCCCCTCCGGCTTCGTCATTCTCCCCGACAGCCCTGGGAACAGCAATGCAGCTACTTGTTCTGGTTCACCTACGGTCCAGGGCGGTGGAGGAGGATGTTTATTAACAGTGGCATTTCAGATACTGGTGAACAGCCTGCCGACAGCGAAGTTAACGGTGGAGTCTGTGGAGACAGTGAACAACCTGATTGGATGCACTGTTGAGAAGATCAAAGCTGCTGTTCTTCAGTGTGAGAATTGAATTAAAATCATATTTTAACTTGATTAGTTAATTAATTAGCTTGATCAAAATCAAATAAGTGATATGATGATAGTGTTTACTGTTGCTGTGGAGCTGAGTCAAGAACGAACCCATGCAAATTATATAAAACATATATATATATAGCTGATAATGTCTTTTATTTTTGTATAAAAGAAAGAAAGGTGAAAATAATGAATGTGGTGGTGGTGGTGGTGGTGGTGGTGGTGGAGGAGGTTCGGGTATTGACTCAAATAAATTTCAGTTGATATATATATATATGTATATGTTTGTTTCTTGAATTCTTTGACTGTGTGGTGTTGTGAATCTTGTGATGTTGGAATTAATTGAGATTGAAGAATTGAAGAATGAATTGTTTTGTTTTTTAATTAAATTTTTTTTGGAAGTGTATTTTGTTGGAATGTGTGAAGATTGGTGTCGGTAGGAGGAGAGGATGGTGATTGTGAGGTGGTGTGGGGTTTGTGAATGAATGGTGGTGATGGATGGCTTTGGCTTGTGATGGGAGGAGGCATTTATTAATGGTATGGCTGGCATTACAGGGTGGCTCATTTAATGCAATGCTGCTGTCTTGGCTTTGTTTTTCTTTTCTTTTCTTTTGTCTTGGTGAGTGGAATGCTTTGGCTTCCATTCTTGGGTGTTTTTTTTGGTAGAACAGAGGATACTTGTGCATCTAGAAAGATATATATATATATAGAATCAAAGTTGAATCTTCTTAATGCCTTCATGGCTGAAAGACACTTTTTGTAATTTTGAACTGAAGTTTTAAATAATAGCTTAGCCCTTGGGCTCCAATTTACCAAAAAAAAAAAAGTTGAATCTTCTTACTTATTATTATTATTAGGAAAATTAACAAAAAAAAGTCCTTGGCACTATTTCATTACTGTTGTCAGGGACCGAAATACACCCTAAAACCTAAACAATAAACACCCCCAAGGACCCAAAAGTAAATGATAAAAAGTCAGGGTTTTTTTTTGCTACTTACCGGTTAATATTATTATTATTATTATTATTATTATTATTATTATTATTTATAAAATAAATAAATTATATTTATTAAACAATAAACAAATATGTAACTCATATAAAGATAAGATCCCTTGATGGATTAGATATAAAGAGGTATAATGAACCAACAGTCCATTGGTCAATTGGTATCTGTTAAAATGAAGACTTATTATGTGGATAAATTTGGGATTGCGTCTCTATTTTTATAAGGTGAGGGTCATGTATGGTATTGTTCTTCTATGGACTAACTTAAGATCAAACGGCTATGTTTGTTCACGCCTTTCGACTTTACTTTGTACCTTCTCTTTGTCAAAATATAAAATAAAAAAGGTATGGTGACCCTAACTTCTACATTCCTAAGAATTATCAAACTCTATCTTTGGAGGATGGGCGATTTTCTTGAATGAATGTTAGACTTCTTGTTTTACATGATTATTTTTTAAACTATTAAAAAATAATTTATTTTTTTTTATAATTTTTTTTTCTTGTCGATGCTAAATGGTGAACTCTAGAATATATGATTATTATAAAATATCATTTGGAGTTTTTTGTTCTGGTATCTTTGACGGCGGAGAAGTTTGAGAGGAACATGAAAAAATATAAAATAAAATAATAATTTTATTAAAATTACAATTTAATATTTTCCAAATATATTAAATTAAATAAATAATTTAAAAAATACAAAAAATGTAACATAATAATAATAATAATTAGTTAAAATGTATGAATGGAGGATGTATTTATTTATTTATTTATTTTGTTTCATGCATGGCATGCAAAAATACTGTTTGTTAAAAGTTGATTAGTTGGATTTTCACGTGGGGAATGCTCCCCAACAAACCGCGCCATGCAATTCATGCACGCGTGCCGCGATCTACCATTTTTTTTTATTTTTTTTTAAAAAAGTTATTTTTTGGAGATTCACTACATGATGTCACTCTGAAATTAAGCAAGAATCTTACTATTAAAAACAGCTCCCTTATTGCACATCTATCTACATGGTTATATATAATTTTGATTTTAAATTATTTTTAAATATTAAAAAACTAAATTCAGATTTTCAGATTTTTTTAATAATTTTAAAAATGTAAAATTATAATTATTTTATATAACTATTTTTTTTTATAAAAACCGTAAATAACACAAGAAACATTTATTATTATAGAATTATTATTTTTTATAAAATCCTGGGCAATAGAATAGCTATTTTAATGAGTGATGATTCCATGATCTCAGTTCCATGGGAGTAACCACGAAACTGAGATGTGGGTAAAAGATAACCACTACGACTCTAGTTTTAAAGCAACTATGGTGTTGACTTATAAACATGCCTCGAGATGTGTTTTCCTTGCACCATTATGTGGCTATTCTTTACCCACGTCTCGGTTCCGTGATTACTCCCATGAAACCGAGACTATAAGATCACCACTCTTTACCAATGTACTTTAATAAGAGTATATTGGTTTAAGTCTTTTAGACATGAGTATTGGTTCCAGATACAAATACAAACCTCTTAAATTTTTGAAACTATTTATATAATTATAAGATTGGGGAAAAATCATAGCCATTCAAACCATCTCGAGATGATGTTGATGATTTGAGAAAAAAAATTAATGGCTATGTAAACCTAGTTTATGCAATTAACATTGATTAAGATCATATGCAGGTTCTTACTTAAAAACAGAACACCATAGTTATAAAAATAAATTTAAAATATGCAAAGGTTCTACTGATTATACTGCAATTTAAAACTACCATAAAAACTTAATCTACTAAAAATTAGTTGCCAATACACTTTACCAGGTTAAAACATATCATAGGTTTCTTTTGACACCTATGCCATATCAATGCAGTTAAGGCAGATAATCTTGGATTATATATTAATAAGAAAAAAGATTTAACTGTCTTATTTCCTTATTAAGAGCTAGACTTCATAAAATTAGTTTAATCTGGATTAGCTTATTTCTAAAATTAAATGTAAAACATAAAAAGAAAAAGAAACCTAAGAATGTTGTGATCTTAATTTTTGAACAGTGCTTCTTACCAACTAAAATTCCCAAAAACGGTTCCCGAAACAGTTGATACTGTGTTGGGATCATCAACACACGCATCTCGAGGCACCATCAACGGTTTCGGAAACTGTTTTCGGGAAACTTAGTCGGTAAAAATATCTTTTCTCATCCCAACCTACCCTTGTTCTCTATTCAAACACTGCCCTAGCTATCATTTGAACAAGCAATTTCAACAAGGAAATTGGTTCTATAGTTTACAAAACAATAATTATAAGCAAAGTCAAGTGAAAACAAGTAATGGTAATAAGGGGAAATTGTACTCTCATATGTAAAAAGAAATTTCTCATCGATCATCATAGACCCATAAGATCAATCAATCAATCAATCAATCAATATAAGGGAAACAATTTTGATATAATTCAGTCAATTTGAAAAGATTTATTATCCTTCCATTTCTAGTCCTTCACTTAATCCTACCAACATGAGAAAGGGACAAATCATTGAGATGTGTGGTCAAGCACATTTCCTTATCAAAGAACCCAATTAACTGTCGAGGTGGGAAGACTCACTTCATAGCCATGGACAAAGAGCTCAGAGAAGTCTTATTTGAACCTTTCAAGTCAGCAGCAACGATCTTGAGTGCAGCTATCTTGCTCAAGAATGTCGTAGTAGTTACAGTGTAGCAAATGCCATCTGAGCCAAACATGACAGCTACAATCAAGATAAATAGCTGATGGTAAGAACTGAAGAGAGTCAGACATAAAAAGAAATCACACATGCTCACTTGTAAGAGATTAAAATGAATAGCTTTCTTACAATTGAATTTAAAGGCATCCAAATTCTAATTAAAGCTATATCCAGAAGATCTAGTGTTTTCTGATTTTTATTTTTCCTAAGTGTTAGTATTTGGGTTTTATTTAGAAATGCAGTGATTTCCTAACGCAGTGGCATCCAGGCCTAGAATATTTTCACTCCTATAATAATTCTTTGTAGCAAGGAAGGGTATAACCTTCTTCATTTTCATATGTGAAAAGAGTCTCTAGCTTGAACCCTAATGGACTAAGGAGTTGAGACCTTTCATTTGAGAGGACATCACCCCAAATAATGCTGCCCAGTCAGCTGACTTATTTAGCTTCTCTATAGCGATGAATTATTATAAACCACACCTGCAATGCCCCAATTGATGCTATATCCAATCCACCGTGACATTGTCTTTTATGGAGAACTAGGAATTTTCATGATTAGGAAGCATACCAATAGGAAATCAGTCTCCAACACCTATCTACATGTTTCACTTTCTATGCAATTTAGTTTCCTAAAAGTAACATAAAATCAAATCAGACAAATCTCTGGCCTTAAGAAAGGGAGCCTTCAGCAAACAATAGTTGGTTGGATGTTATCTGTAAATAATCTTCAACAGAAGATTGCTCTGACAAAACAACACAATTTGTTCTAACTGGTCCAATTTAGTGCTACCAATTGGAGAAAATCTCACCATCTTAGCAATAGTTAGCCAACAACAAGACAACGGCTCAAAGGCCTACAGTTGTAATTTGATTCTTGTGTAGAACAAGAGGTGAATGCAAAAACCAGGATACTGATTGCCATTCTTGTACTTTTGGGGGTACATATGAAAGAAGACCCAGGACTTTTATACTTTAAATTCAAAGCAAATGAAAACAAATAAATGTAAACTTCAGGGACACCCACAACAGCGAAGGCAACTATCAAATTTTTATGAGCAAATTCTTGTCTAAATTACTTTTTTAAAGAGTAAATAACTGACGTGATTCCTTTCTTACACAAGACTGTTAAACAAGATTAGAAAGAAACTAAATTGCTTTTGTAACTTGAGACTACATTTGTGCAGAAGTGGTGGACACAACAAGATTAGAAAGAAATTTGCAAAAGTAAACTAAAATTTTATGAGCAAATTAATCAAATAAAAGAAATTATTATGGAAATTTCTATTAATGCTACCAGAAGAGAAAAATTTCAAAAATTATGTATCCAAGGAAGACTTAAATATAGGAAATTTAAAAAGGATGTATGACATAGATGGAATTCAACTTATCTTATGTTGGAATCTTGTATATCTTATAAAAATATTTACTTTGTTTCTTGAAAACCATCTCCTCGAATATGAAATTTCAGAAAATGATTAGGAAATTTGTGAATGAATGGGAGCCTTGGTACAACAGTAAATTTGTTGCCTTATGACTTGGAGGTCACGAGGTTCGAAGTTGTGGAAACAACATCTTGCTTTAAAAGTAGGGTAAGGTTGCATACAATAAACCCAAGTGATCCGGCTCTTCCCCAAACCTTGCACAATGCAGGAGCTTTGTAGCATCGGGCTACCCGATTAGGAAATTTGTATTATATTAAAAGAACTTCTACAAGTGTTTTATAAAGCAACCAAATTTTTCTCCAATCTTTATTACCCTTATTCATATTTAACAATTTATAAATATTTTTGATTAGTGAGGGTTTTGTAAAATATCAATCAAATACTTCCTATGTCTATTTTTGTGAAGCCATGGAAAAGAAGTTTTTGAAATATTTTTCGCAATTTGAACCTTTTCATGTGCTTTCTTGTATTACTGACCCTAGATTTAAATTTAATAGCACATTTACAATAATTGAAAGTTTTGATAAGAATATGAACACTAATCAATCTAATAATTTGTCATATTTTAAAAATATATTTTAAAATATATATAATATTTATTCTAATTTTTTGAAAAGACTCCAAGACAACCCAAATATAGAAAATCAAAATAACGGTAAATTTTTTAATATTTATTCAAAACTTGGTAGAAAATCTCACCATGCTTCTGGCTCCTCATCTTCATCAAATAAACTTGACAACTATCTAGAGTTTCATTTTGATGATGTACAAATAATTAAGGATGGAGTCTAGGATATTTTGGTTTGGTGGAAAGAGAAAGAAAATAGATTTTCCATATTATCCACCATAGCCTAGGCTCTACTTACCATACCAATATCCACAATAGCATTGGAAGTTGCTTTTAGTGCAAGTAATAGGGTGCTCTAAGAGAGGAGAAGCTGCCTAAATCATGACTCTAAAAATGTGCATATGTTTGAAGGGTTGGTTCGATGCCGATGATTGAATTCAAGACATAGGATGACTATGCAAGGACTCATTTGATGAAGGAGATAGATGTCCATTCAATCCAATACAAGAGATGAACGATTAGCGTACAAAAATAATCAATTTTAGCAAAACCAAAAGACTACAAGTAAAAGACTAGAAGACCTACAAGACAAGTACAAAACTAGAAGACTACAAGTAGAAGACTAGAGGACTTACAAAACAAGTACTAAACTAGAAGACTACAAGCGCAAAACTACAAGTTATCAAAAACACAACACAAGAAGATGGCTAAAAAAAAAAAAAAATTTCGACACTGAAACAATTTTTGGTCCAAGATTTTGTAATAAACTACTACAGTTTTTTTTTTAATCCAAGATTTTAATTTTTTGAACATGAGTTTAAATTTTTTTGAAGTATATTATCAAAATAATACACAATAATATTTATTTAAAAAAATTTAGAATTTTACTATATTTTTTACTAATCTTTAAAATTATTATAAGACTTTTTATTGTTTAAAAAAATGGGTCGTTGGACTGTACAGGCATGAACACAACTCGTGTTGGGTTGCGCCCTAGCATTATGCGTGTCGTGCCAGCCCAACAAACACAGTGCCCGGTATAAGCCATGCCCATGCGGCCCATGAATCCAGCACTAATGCAAGGTGATCCAGTATGTCACTGATCTTATGTTACAACAAACCCAATACTAAAGCTCCAGCACTTAGCATGCCACTAATAGAGGAGGTGTTCAACGGGTATGATGATGAAGATGAACAAAGGAGTAGAAAAAGATGCTCAAGCAAGGAAAATATATAGGTTGTTGGATATCTAAAGAACAAAGAAAGAGAGAGCTGTGTTTTTTTCTTAATATATCTTAGTTCAGATAGAACCAAGTTATATAGGCAAGGCCCCATTAGTCAAATCCCAACGGATCAACAAGGGTCTGTTGAGATCAACCATCCTGGCATAACAACTTCCTCGTTAAGCGTTAAAGTAAGGTTCATGGTTTTAATGTATCCCTTGGAATCATGGTTTCACATCTTTCCAACAATTGTACAACAATCATCAAAAGGTCAGGACAGGAAAAAAGTTTATTAAAAAGCACCCCTCATGGTAGATAATAATGAAAACATAAAAGGTAGACTAACTTGTCTTGAGGTTGGAAAATAACAAAACTACTAATGGGAAAAATTCAATTTTCAAATTCTACAGAAGAAGGACTAATGATTGGTAATATATCATACCTATAGAAGAGTTTTGTATTTCAAATGTACAGTATACAACTTATTTCCTTTCTAGGGATCCATATACTTGCAAAAAATTTACAAAAGAAAACAAAGTATTCACCGATTAGAAAGGCATATATAAGTTTCACTTGTAACAAGGTAAATCCTCTTTCAGGGAGATATCTGTCCTCTTACAACCATGGCACTTAGCCAGTTTCCTAGAGTTGAGAGCTATCCCTCTTTTTCCTCATCTTTCTCTTTCTACTTTTTCTATGCAAGTTACCTATCCCACTAGAGAAAAGAGACTTGGTCTGATTACTTGAGCTTAATTCCAAGAAAAATTGGAATGACCATCAAAGAGAAACTTGCCAATTAGGGTGAAAAACTTGTTTATACTTACATAGTGGACTCTATCCCTTTTTCCAATTTCTCTCCGGTAATTGTTGCACATGAAATGTATGAGCATTTTATCTACTTGCTATCTTAATCATGTTCTCTTTTATAACTTCTTTACCCCCACTATCCACAATAATATTAAGGTATAGGTCAGTCTAAATGCTTCAAGTGAGGAAAAAAAAACTCTAAGAGAGAAAAAAGTAGAAAGGTATACAATATATCGATGGGGATATAGTATTACCTTTGGAAAAGTTGTAGAGAAAAAATGGAAAAGCATAAATTGTTTAATTTTTGGTCAAAATAGAATCTTTAAATTAAAATGTATATAAGTTAGCATTCGATCACTTTCTACTATGAAGCCCTTGATGAATGTTTTGAATTTCTGGTTTGATTGTTTTCTCAGTAATATACAACATAGATAGATCATTAAAAGGAAACAATGTGAGCAACCTGGTCACCTTGTCAGGATTATAACTTAACCATCAAAGTTAAATGAAATGTAGTTTTGATCAGCACAAATGGACATTATCAGCTTGACAACTAACGCTGCAGAAAAATAAGTAGCAGACTTAAACTATTATGAGGGTTGGGAAATATAAACTACTAGTGGAAGACAATTATAAGTCTACAAAGTAAAATTAATAAAAGTAAAGCAATGCATGAAGAATTTGCTTACAAGAAAAATCAAGCATAAATTGAAGTAAAAAGTAAGTACCTGTGCTTTCCACATGATCATGTCCAACTTCTGAAAATGAAGTCCTCTCCTTCATAAATTTCCCAGCAATTCAATATACATGCAACAGAGTCCAAACACCTCAAGTGTCATGCTGCTTATGCCTCATCAAATTAGAACTCAGCACTCCCTAAAGGAACAATCTTTAGAATCCACACCCAATAAACTTCATTAAAATGCCAATGCCCATCAAGCTTCCTTTCCATGGCATCAAATGTGATTCCCAACACCACCAACCCCTCTTTGGCGATAAATCATGAGAATAACACTATGAGGCACATCTAACAAGGGTTGTATCAGAATTTTCTTCATCCTCACTCAACAAACTCAGACTCAAACTCCCAGAATCAGATTCACTTCCTGTATTATCTTCCTGTTCATCACCATTATCATCTCCCAAGTAACTCTCTCCTACCACCACCACCACCACTAAACCCATCACCTCTCCCCCAGGCTTGTCAACATCCTATCGAAATTTACCTTCTTGGGGCTCAACAGAAGTAGCTCCCCAAGCTTCCCTTCTCGCAGTATACAACTCATTAGGCTCAATCAGCTCCCCTTCCTATAAGCCTCCCGCAAGAAACACAGTATGGAGCTTCCCTGGTTCCCCTCTTGTTTTTATATAGAAAATACCCTGGTGCTGCAACAAGAACTCCTTGAGCTTCTTTGGCAGCCCCATTGCCTCTCTGAACTGTGCTATCCTCTCCAGCGTCGACTTCTTCTCCACAGTCAGCGATAGGAACTCATGTATCATAGCCACTGCCCGCTTCTCCATCCTCTTCTGAGCCTCCAGCGACCGAAGATCATACCCCGACACGTCCTCATACGGCGACCAATAAGGCAGCCGCTGCCACTTCCAGACAGCGATCCGGTAGTACTTCCCGATCTTGAACCCCGGGGGAAAGTTGATGATGAAGGAGAAACGAAGGTCCCCGGCCTCGCCGCCGCGGGAGCGGTACTCGCGCTCCCTGGCATGCTCGATGGCGCAGACAGTGAGGTCGGGGTCGTCAGGGGCGGGACGGACTCGATGTATTTAAGGCGAGGTTCGTCGGAGCCTAGGGAGAGACGAGGCGGAAGAATTGAGAGGGCTGGCTAGGACGACGGAGAGAGCTGAAGTCGTCAGGGAGGGCGAGATCGCGGCGAGCGAGGCGGACGTGCTCGAGGCGGAGGCGGCGGCAGGGGAGGAGGAGGAGGAGGAGCTTGCGGAGGCGAAGGACGGTGGAAGGGAGGGCGGGAAAGGAGGGCCGAGGACTCGGAGCGGAGCTTCGGTTGAGGGCGCGGGGGTGAGACAGGCCCAGAGAACTCGCTGGACGGGGTGCTCGTAGACGTGGAAGACATGGGGGTGGCGGAGGAGGGAAGGAGCCGGACTCGTGGGGGGCGAGGCCGGCGTAGCGGCGAGCGAGGGAATCGAGGCGGGAGACGGGGAGGGTTTGGGAGGGGTGAGAGAGGATGAGCTCTTGGAGCTTGAGGGCGCGCCGGACCTTCTTCTGGATCTCCATGTAGTCGTCGAAGGCGTGGTCGCGTACACGCTGGAGCTTCTTCGGAATGGAGGTGGATTGCGAGAACGATCGGCCGCCGTTCATGGCGCTCGTCAATCGCCGGAGGATCGCCGGCGAGGGCATTCTCGTTCTCACTCTCGAGAGATGCACATACAAACAACACTGCGGCGGCATTGCTCCTTATATAGTTGCTTATTTGCATATAAGCCCCTGGAATTTTCCTAATTATAGATATTTGCAATCTTTCATATGATTCAAAATTAAATTAAGAGATAATGTGTGAACATATTGTTACAACATAATACTCTATTTTACCCCAAATTGAGGTTTAATTTAGAATTACAGTGAACCAAAACCAAAAAAACAAAACTTTGTGCAGCATGACCTGCTCTCTTTTTTTTTTTTTTTTGGTAATCTTGGCATTTCTGTAGACTTGCTGCAAATCTAAGCAACTCCAGGATGAACAGTTGTTGACAGAGGTGAGTTCATACAATTAGATGTTATCGCCGACCCCTACCTCGGCCCCTTCCTCGGCCTCTACCTCTACCTCTACCTCCACCTCTACCTCCATTCCTTGTCCTAGCAAGGAACTCGGATTTGTCTTCCTTCAAGCCGAGGAGATGGATGCCCCTCCGCTTGTTTGCCTCTTGAGGTTCGTCATCATCTTGTTTCTTTATGCCTTTCTTAGAGACAAAAGACATTTCAGTGGAACCACCAGGTCCTAATCTCATGCCTACATCATGCTTGGTAGAGGATTGCTGTTGTTGGAGAGCCGTATGCACTCTCTCACTCAAGTGAAAGAGCATCCTCTTTAGCCAAAGATACTTGGTTTAAGAATGCTTCAGCGTGACGCTTCATCCTTGACTTCATACAACCTGCAAGTTCAGTAAATTGGTGGAATATATTTTAGCCACAAAAAGAATGAAGAATGGAGATTAGTTAGAGGAATTTGCAAAACCCTCTTTCTGGAATGGAATCTTCAGAGAGTAAGATTATACAAGTTCTCTTGCAATGGAAATAGGATTAACCTTTTAAATCATATGTAGTTCTTACAAGCGATCTAATAAATTCACAAGTAAATGCGATGTCTATAATGAACACACATAGTAACTTCCTTTACACTCACCACGGTTGGAGATTCTTATTAATTTTTCTTTGATCTTTTCTCAAGAACTCATCATCTGATGATTGAGGAGACTGCTTGTTTCCCGGAATCACTGCTGCCTTCTTCATCCTCCTCCACTTGATTTGGTTCAAAGTGCTCCCTCAATCCAAGAGATGGTTGCTGCTTGACAGCTTGCTTTCCCTTGAGGATGCAGAGAGAGATACTCAGCTGACTGCTCATCTATTTCCAAAGGTCCTGCAGAGAGCACGCAAATGAGTTACAGCATAGCAGAAGGAAAATTAACAGTAGGACCCTCTGCTTAGAGTTGCAATGGAAGATAACAAATTAATGGTAACCTAGGTAATACTGAAAATGTACCTAAAATGCTTATGGCCATAATCCACTCAAAAACAGCAAACATCCAAAATTATTACACAGGCCAGGAATAATACTACAGCCACCAAAAAACAGCATGAACAATGAGAGGGAATGGATTCTAGTTCCATCACTTACACATGCTGCAGCATTATGAGTGAAATTCGAGAGAAGCTTACAAATCTAAAATTAGATTGGAGAATGTTGGATGACTTAGTCCAAATGCGGCATAAATCAATTTTGAACTTATCTGCACTTGCATGTTGATATTAAGCAAATGCTAGCCCACTACTATAGATTATTATTATATAAGCTATTAGTATTTTCACACATAATAAAATATTTTTAAACTTGGAGATGCAGATGATTCTATTTGTCTCCTGATTTCTGCTACTTTGCTGGGATACTTACAATGCTTCGAGGGATTTATTCTCTATTACTGATGCACCAATTGTACATGATAAGTTCATGTTGTTTGAGCATGGTTTACCATCAAAGGGTTAAGTGCAACTATGTGGTGCACTTAGGGGTACTTATGGGAATTTGGTCAAATTGGTCCTTAAAGCGAGAATAGGCTCTCTTTTCAGTCCCCTGTCTGACTGTTAACTGCATGAATAAAAAAATCTTTTTTGTTGATGCGTTTATTTTAATGTGGCATATGACATGGCATGGACACACTCAGTGATTGTGCCATGTCATATGCCACGTTACTTATATATGTTTTTAGTTTTGTTTAAAAATTATAACTTTTGCAAATGTAACATTTGCCACTTGTCGAGTATTAAGCTCAGCCATATGTTATCCAAACAAACTTAAGGTTGATGTAGAAAACCTTAAAAACCACAAATTTTCCTACAAAAGCTTACACTTGGCACTTAAGTTTACCCACATTTCAACATTTTAATTTTTAAAACTAAAAAATAAAAAAACAAAAACACAAGACACATGGCATACTTGACATTGGCACGAGTTTGTTGTGTCCAAGCCACATCATAATATGCCACATCAGACCACCCCAATGCATCAACAAAAGAAAAAGAGGTTAATGTAGGTAACAGAGGAAGGGACTAAAAAGAGGCACATTCACTATAGTTCAAGGACCTTTTGAGCTATTTTTAGTTCAAGGACCAGATTTGACCAATGCCCCCAAGTTCTACGAACCAATGAGTGCACTTAACCTTGTTGTAAATTCTAAACCTAACAAACAAATAGAGTTTCTTAAGCATGTATCATATATTACAACAATTATTGTAATTTCATTAGATGTCTATTTCATCCATCTCAATATTATCTTCACCTATAGATCCATAGAAATATAAGTTACATTAATTGGGTACTTGGCCGACTATTGAGATCATTAGCTTGTTGGATTTCTTAAATCCAGCACTTTCTTTTTCAAGGTTGCCCTAAGTTATATTACACACATTTTGATCTGAGATATCTCCATATCACTACATTACTGCCTTCAAACAATTCCTAACACATCATTATATTAAGCTCAATATATCACGAAAGCAGGTTGAAACATCTTTTAAACCTTGCCATTTTCATCACAACTGTGCATTTCCATCCATCCATACACTATCCAGGTCAGATCAATAAAAAGAATTACTACTTTCCATGCATAAACTTTTAGATTGATTAACCACAAGTTGATTCAGAGAAATTATGAAATAAATGCCATGAATTAGACCATCTAGTTGACCACAATATTAATATATACATGGCTGGGTCACACTGAATACATTGATCATCTATTCCCAGGTTCTTGAAGTGCTGGATTAATTGCTACTACATTGGTTCTATAAAAGTAGAGACAGAGGTAATGCTTAAAAAGTAGAACACAAGGTATGTTACTCCAAGAGGGTTGATAAGAATTTGTACCTTATCCTCGAGACAATTGCCTTGGAAGCGTTCATCACTTCAAGATCTCACTACCGACACTTTGTTTTTCTTTTGATTTCTTTGCTTTGTGATGGTTTCATCCAACGATTTTTCCTGTTCAAGCTTCTTTTCCTCGCTTCTTCATCTTCAAGCTATATAGCGTGGGCCGCAAGAAGCCTGTTTACTTTAGGTGAAATTTCCTCTTGATCTGCAACAAAGAGAAACAAGAAACCCAATAATATTAGTTTTAAAAAACAGAAGAATATTACAAAAAAAGGAACTTTTACTGTAATCACGAGGAAGCACGGGTCCAGCCTCCATCTTCTCCTGCTTTCAGCTTCTCTATATAGTCATCCATATGCAAAAGGATCTGCCTATGCTTGAGTCGCCCTGGCCACAAAGAAGGCTGAACCATTCAAAACACAATCAAATCACTCTAAGTAAGCACCAACAAAACAAATCAATCAGGACTATAAAAAGAATGTATATCTTTGGAAAAACATAAGAAGCTTGAAAGAGACAATAGGAAGTTATGCAATCAGGAAGCTTTGCTAACACAAGAGGAAATGCGATCCTAGAGTCTCCAGTGCGCTGCAGTGACATAAATTTGCCTTATATTAATTCATGGAGGATCATTTATCTTATGATCAGAAGCTTCCATTGTATTATCCCACTTAGGCCTTTGATTCCCTTAAATGGGAAGTATGTTTGAAGTGAGCATGAGTATAAGAGTGGTGTGGATGGCACTGAAGGTACAAAATGATTATTTAAAGGTGATTTTGATATTTCTTTTCTACAGATATTATTCCTATTCCACTGTTTGTCCCTACTTTGTTTTGTATGGTAGCTTTTGAGTGGCTTTCGGTGAGTGTTCTGTTAAATCTCTTGGTGCTTCCTTTAGCATCACTACCACATTTGTTATTACTTGAGGGATTGTCATAATTCCTCCAACTCTTCACTTATAAATAATGCCATGGGACCTAGGGTCTCCCATGTTAGATTACATAATTTTCACTACATAACAAACTTGTC